>CM060287.1:6486230-7014840 GCA_030684275.1 Acipenser oxyrinchus oxyrinchus | reverse complement strand
ATATATATATATATATATAAATAAAGCTAGACATGAATGGAGCCTCCTAATTGGTAGATGCATTCAATTACATTCAAATGTGTTAAGTGCCCAGCAATTATTATAGATGGCTTCAGAGACCACTGAAAATTGAACCAGAACACATTACTGAAAGTTGTTTCCACCCCCGGGTCCTTACATGTTATTATTAAACATTTACCAGTCTAATTAATGGCACTTAAAATAAAGTGTTGCTGGAAAAAGGGCAAAACTGAAATCACAATACTGAGTATACTCATCAAAACTTTAAACACATGCTGTCCTGTGCATGATCAATAAAAGCAGCCACACAACCCAACGTGTCCCAAACAAAGTGTTACTCAGGTGCTGTGGTAAGGGTGAAGAAGCTGACATCTCCACAGAAACCACACTGCAGCTCAGTGGTTTCCAAACTGGGGGGTGGGGGCACCACATACAGAAATACCTTTTTTTCCCTGAAACACAGTCTCTTTGAATTCATTGGGACCTCAGTCAGGATATCAAATGTCATGGGGGCATTGAGCCACGAAAGTTTGGGGCCTCTTCAGCTTCTCTTTATCAAGCCTAGACGCGGTTTAAGCAATTAATAATGTGCAACATGATTGATGGTGCTTTTGCTGTGAAAACATATAAACCAAATGTCATGGCCTTGTGTTAGAGCCTGGAGCTTTTACAGGCCAGTGCAGCCCACGCTGTATGTGTCACTGCTTTCACATGACGGCTTCACACGACAAGATCAAATGCCACCCATGGTACGGACACAAACTGAGCTTGTCTTAAAGGGAAACCGAGGCACAGTGAGTTTACTTTCTTGAAACCCTGGTGATCCTCCACCTTAGAATTGAGGTGCCTATAACAAGAAATCATCTATAACTCAATCAGATTAGAAGCTTAGTAAAGCCAATAGCACTTTTTAAGATTACGGGGCATACATAAGCATATAATAACATAGTAATAACTGGGTAACCACCAACGATTCCTATTCTTTCATGGTAATTACTAATGTAAGTGTATAATTACATGGAAACAGTCTGTGCCATGGTGTTGCAGAATAAATATTGCATCAGGTTGTTCACAAGGCCATTTCCATTAATTTCACATTAATTACCATTGTTAATTACCCAGTTGTTACAATGTAATTATGCAGCTTTTTAATGCCCTGTAAGTGGTACTGTAAAGTTTTGGTCAGGTATCTTAATGAGGACATTGTTTAAAACTTCTTGTCAGAATATTATGTATTTGAGAGATTGAAATGGCTGGTTTCTTTTACACCTTTCAAACAGACAAGTTCAGAACCGGTACTGATGCAGCATTTTGGTCTGTGTGAATTGTCTCTTTTACAGCAAGCAGAGCTTCAAGATGACCTGGTTAACTCCTGCTGAAAAGCTGCTCACACGCCCCTCTAGAGTGTCACACTTCTCAGATATATTGTCAGGGAGTTCGCTGCTTTCAGGAGTAAGGAGCTGCAGAATGGAGTGCAGCAGAATGCATGGACTCATTCCTGGGGATCTGCTGAACAAGCACTTTATCCAGCCTTGTCAAATACACTATGCCCTCAGCATTGTAATTACAGACCTACAGCGCGCACACACACACACACACACACACACACACACACACACGCACACACACACACACACACACACACACACACACACACACACACACGCACGCACGCACGCACGCACGCACGCACGCACGCACGCACACACCATAGACTGCGATCTCAGCTCAGTCTACAGCAGACTGGACTCAATTCGGCAAAAGCTACATCTTGAGTACTGAACAGCGGGAGGATTTCAGGTCAGGACTGAGGTCCAGTCGCTTGCTAGGTCTCGGGGGAAGCTCCCATGATGCCTGCTTGACTATTAGCAAGTGTCATTGTCACTTTTGTTCTATCCACAAATTAAAGCAAAGGGATGTTTAGAAAAATAAAAGTCATTTACTGCATACTAACTAGCACAAGCAATACCTTCAGTGTGGAAGGCATGCTGCCTGTCTCGTAACGACTGCATTTACTTCAGTACCAGCTGGGGTTGCATCTGCCCTGTAGAAAACCCTGAGTCATTATGACAATTCAATATGTGCCATTAACATTTTTTCTTAAGCATTTCAATTACCTTGAATGGGTGCACTCACGACTTTTGTTTTTGGAGGAAATCCTTTCAAAGGAATGGTGGCTGCTGTTCCTAATACTGGTCTTTCATTAATATCAAATATATTCTTAGACTCCTTACTTGAGTTGTTGCCACTCCCCTTCTTGCACTGTGATTATGCCATAACTATAAATGTTCGTACCAAACTACAACTATGGCCAAAAGTTTTGCATCACCCTATAGTATTAACTCATTTTGCTTCATAAGGTCGAATGAAACCTGCTGACTAATGTTACATTAAGATATTGAATTGTATACCGCTTTGTAGTTTTCCATATACTTAACAAAAAACTGACTGCAATTGAAAAATGTCAAAATCTAACATTAAATTCTGTACTATTATTATGGCTTCTGGTAGACTGTTGCGATATAATTTTGAAGTGTCTTTGATTACATGATGATAAATACAAGATCTAAATTATGTTCATGTGGTTTATTTTGTATCAGGTCTCAATCCTAAAATTCTAGGTGATGCAAAACGTTTTGGCCAGAGCTGCAGTGTAGTTTCCCTGGTCTTTGTTTGAAATTCTCCTTGGTGTAATATATGACATGTTCAACATCCCCAGGACTTCTGTAAACAGGGATTTCCTATGGTCCAGCCAGAAAGCGTACTCCGTGTCTCCATTCACACAACAAAGAATAACCTGGCTTCCACCAAACACTGCTATTAAAGCCATTCTATTTTTCAATATCTTTGAGTTTCTGAGTCACTGCCGTCTTTTCGTTTAGTTCATGCCAGGTTGCTCCCCCTACCCGCTATCATTAATTATCACTGTCTCTGGGATACCTCGGCCAAAGCCGATAACATCAAACTGCACGGAGCTCTAAATAACATCAGCGGGCTTGGCTGACTGAAATTCAGTTACAGCACAGCACCAGCAAAATGAAAAATGATGACCTGTCTAGCGGATGGTATGTTTTTCTGTCTTTGCATTCTTCCATTAGAATGAATGATGTATCTAGCTGTTTAGACAGTACAGGGGTGTCCACTGAACTGCAAACACTTTTGCATTATACAGTTCACAATCAGTTGTTCGGTAATTGAAAAGGAGTGTTTACTCGATATTTGGCGTTTTGATAATTCACTAATTTGCTTAATTCCCAGTGAGGCCATGTAGGAAATGCATTGTACAAGTGCTACATTCTCCTGTATAAGGGTTCATTCATGTGTGCCCAATTATTTTACCCCCTGTTTTCTCCCCAATCCTCCCTGATTGTTTCTCCTCACCACAGCAATTCCCCACACAGCTCAGAACGCAAGGTTCAGTGGGGGTCCTCCGATCCCACGACCAAGCCAGCTTCCTCTTCTACACCCAGGAACTCGAGGTCAGTTGTGCACCATTTACCGGCCTCTGGAGGATAAAGGCCAGCCCTGCAGGTGTCCGTTCTGGGCTCACTGGGCGCCTGGCCAGCAGGGTTCACTGTAGCTGGCTTTGCTTACCTAACCCACGGGAGCGCCAGAGTCAATGCAAGGCTCCCTTTGGTGAGCCACTTGGGGACCCCCCCCACCACCACCATTCATTGTTTTTGATGTGCAAGTCATATTGTCTATGGTTACCAGTACAAATTAAAGAGTAAATGTTCTTTTCATGTTCTTGTCTCCTGACAACTTTTTAAGCTTAACGCTTTCAAGGCTGTTTCAAAGCTCTTTTCAAAGTGTCTGCTCTTCAATTAATGCATTTTCCTTGAAACAGTTATTTTTTGCCTCAAATAAATTGCTGAATTTGTTCATCTGTCTTGTAAAGTTGCAGAGGCAGGCTGAAAAAAGGGAACTTTCATCACACGCTCATAATCATTTTAAATGTATCTGCTTGAGAGCATTTATAGCATCTGTTTCTACACTACCATCATGTGTAAATAAGAGCATTGCTTTATTTATTACTGCAGTGCAATGACAGACAGCACCTTAAAAAGGTAATCACTGAAATGCTTATCTAGACAAAGAAAAACTGCTGACTTAACGGGGTAAAAGGTACCATATGAATCAATTTGAAACAAATCTTAATATCTCATGTTTTACAGCCAATCAAGCCTGCGGTCCAGCTATCCATGTAGGCATCTCTCTGTTTTTTATTAACCTGTTTGTTTATCTACAACAGACCTACCAGTCAGTGCATGTCATTGGTATGTTATTTCTTTGTTGGCGCACCATTCTAATAGACTATAGCATATCTAGCTACATAGCTTTCCATCATCTGGGGTGAACAAAACATTTTACATCACATATGTAGTGCATACTTTTTGCCTAAATGATTACATTGTCATGCAACTGGAAGCCTGTTGTTCTGTGATATATAACAGCTGCATCTCCCTGTTGGAAGCCCCACCTCTCCTATCGATTTACAGTATCTAGCACAAGTAGCTTACACTGTTTATAATGAACAAAAAGTATGTACGATTGTGTCTGAAAGCAATCTAAACTGTGTTTAATTCCTTTTCACACTTCTTGGCAAAGCTAATTTCTTTCTTATTTATTGTTTTGTAATTAGTTTTTTTTTGCCACCTTGCCATCGGCAGCCACTGTAACAAATCCGGAGCCACCGTCTAACAGCCCATGGTTCACTCCAACACATATCTCATTAGTGTTAGCTGCAGCTCCTGCTAGCAAGGTGTGCTTGCATGGCATTATACACTCTCGCTGTCTCTGCGCTTTGCAGCTAAATTTGATTTGCTCAGCGCATCTATCTTGCCAGCCCCCTTTACTGCGCCCCCCCCCCCACCACTGCCTCTTCAGCATAAGATTGGTGGCATTTTACTTAGCCTTGATCCTACGGGGGCTTTACACAAATCTATTCTCATCTACTCAATGGAGGATGACCAATATATCAAACAGCACCCCCTGCGTTTATATTTTATGGGGGAACTCTGGCTTACAAACACAAGGAATCTGAGCATGGATCTCCATAGCTGAAGGGTTTTATAGCAGGTGGAAGGTTCAGACAGCCCTTGGATTGCAATCAGAGGCTGGCAATCAAACAGCTATGGATTGTGTTTACAATGACTGTCGCTAACGAAATCATCCCACAAACCTAACGCGTTCTGCACTTCCATTTGCTATATACTGCAGGTCTCAAATGGTCCCTTTAAAACATAATATCGGATACTACAAAAGATTAAAGAAAGTTATCAGTTTGCTTGATGTTTTTTCAGAAAATCTGTTATGGTTTCACTTCCTAGAAGGCGCTGAATGGGATTACTTTTAATTACCATCCAGAAGGGGGAGAAAACCTAAGGGATGTTACGAGGGTATTGGAACAAAATTATCCTGTTTCAATTACATTTTATTCATTTTCATTTTGAAGTCAAGCTGTGTGGTGTGTAGACCAGGTATATGCATGCAGACTGTACATGTTTTTATTGCAACTGGAACCTAAAATATTTTATCCCGAGAGGCATGGTATAAGAAAAGTCTCAGAAAAGTTTTTAAAGTTGCTCTATTCATTTCTTATTTCAAATAAAAAAAAATACCATAAAACCCTCTTAATATCAATTATTATTCATCACGATAAAACCTAATCCAAGCTGGGATTTGATCCAAACTGGGATATACACCACCAGCATGACTCAGCCCGGAAAGCTGTTCAGAGGCTTACAGCTTGTTTATTGAGTATTTATAGGAAATTATGAGACAAAACAGAATTAAAAAAGTCCATCTTTTGTTTTGTCTATTAAACAAATGCAATCCTGTAGACCACGGTTTTAGGTATTGAAAAGCACAGTGTCGCCCCCAAGCCATATGCTCCAGAAGCAAACACACTCCAGGGAACATCCACACAGAATCCGGAAGCAGAAGATAGTGAATTGCAGTGTTGCAAACGGCACACCTAGCTTCATATTCAGCTGCCAATGACCAGGAGGTAATATCTCAATCATTAACAGGAAGGACAGTGCATGTCAGATTCTCAATCGCTGCAAGGTGAAGACAAAGAACATTAAATACGCACCAAGTGAGCCAGGGCTGCAGTGTTAATGTTCAGCCTGGAGCAGAAACAACCAGTGACCCTGACTAAGACGATGACACCAAGCCCATGAAACGACATATTTATCGGGAGGAAGGATGAGTCACAGCCTTTCCGAAAGAGCGGTGTTACTGGAAGAGGCTTCTTTTACCATGCAGTGCTCTGTTTCAAAGTGAGCCTCTTTTCTTCAAGATTAGATTCTTCATGATTAAAACACGCAAGGGGAATGTTTATGAAGATTTCAAGCTCCCTCATCTGCTTCTGTTGTAGTGGAATAGGCTGTAAAGATTACTATTTGCAGAAGCACTTTTCTTTCGCCACATACGTATTTTACAGTGTTGCATGTTTTTGAGATGTAAATGATTGTCATTTGAATATGTCTACATCTGAAGGCTGACGTCTATGAAGTGCTTCTTACATTTCTCGTTCCTTATTTATTAAATACACCCCTTATTGAATTTATTTGATTTATTTGAAGGGGAATGTTTTTTTTTAAACTGTTAACAACTTACTAACATCTGAACAAAAGTTATTTTTTAATGGTTTGTTAAAATATCATAACCCCCCCCCCCCAAAAAAAAATGGTTTGTAATATATTTCAGCAAAGACTACATTTTGAAAAGAATAAAAAACCTTTTTCACAACTTTAGTGATTTGTATTATCAGTTTAAAAATCAGATTTGCAAAAATTGCCTTCGATACCTATCGTGAACAGATGCTCTTAAAATGATAACATGGCAGCTGGCTTAATATTAAAATTGTGATAATGCAATGGGAGCTGAATCACAAGCAATTGCTAAACTAACCTGGACATCACGACTGGGAGAACCACACTGTACACCAGGAAGGTGCAAGGAAGAGGAGTGTTTCGAAAACTGATAAATGATCATAAACGATGGCACTTGGCTTTCTCATTTAAATGCATGAGTTCGACAGAAACAAGCTTGTCTGCTTGCCCTCTGGGGCATTTCAAAATGCCACTTTTATTTGCATGTGGCAATGATGGTCACGGCTGCAAGAAGGGAAATAAGAGGTCATAAATACAGGAATGTAATTAATTTAGAGTGTGATCGAGCTATTTGTTTGATGTCCTTTTGTTCCCAGGGACCAGGAGAGAATGGAAAAAGCAGACGCGGGCTCCTTGGTAATAAAAGTGCATTGCTGCAGCACTGGAAATGTAATTGAAACAGCCGAGCAGAGGGCATCTCATGATAAATGGGAAGCCAGGTCCCGGGGAACAGCAGAAAAAAGGCTGCTTATAATGCATGGAGATTATGCAATATTATACCGAACCAGAGCTTGCACTGGATAGCTATAAAAGCAGGACTTAAAAAAATTGGTCATGCAAAACTGGGTAAAGAATAAATTCCCTACTCTCTTTATAAGCTCTTGTTATTATTCTTGTAGTCACTTTTAAGACATACCAATTTCATAAAGAGATTTGAAGTTGTGGCAGTGTTGGATGGAGCAGTAGAGAAGGGTTCTGCTTTTGGGCAATCCGTTTAATCAGCTTCACCAGGTCTGTTGTGTAATTATTCACTAGCTGCTTCACAATATTGTTTTAGTGCAGTCCCAGCTTTGTTACCAACGGACACCTTTTAAATGCAATTTCACTTGTAAACTTAGAGCTGGAAGGAATCATTTCGACTTGAAAATATGCATCACTGAGCCAATCAATCTCTGTAAGACTGAAGTACTTTTTGAGTTCAAAGCATGACCATATATGCTGTAGCTTTGGCAGTTATTCTGAAGCCAAGTGGATTTCGCAGCCACTAGCGCTTCATTTAGAAACAGACAATAGTTGGTTTGCACAATGTAAGTGGTTAGAATTTCCAATCAACTAATGACAATAGCGTTTTCCTGTTTGTAGTTAAGCATCCAAATTGTTTCAAGGTCAGACTTTTATTCCCAGGGAAACTCTATTTTGCTCTTCCTGGAAATATAAATATATGCATTTTAGGGTATGTTCATATTGCAAATATTGGTGTGACACATGACAGAATGTTCTATTTTTCCACACTGTATTGAAGGTAAAGATTACTCTTGTTAAATAATGTCCTCCCCTGTTATTAATTAAATCCTGAAAGTATTGCCAAAGCCCACCTTTGCTAAATACTGTCCTTGCCCATTCCTATAGCCTGATAGCAGCGCCAAAGACTGCTTGCCCAATACTGTCTTCTTCCGTTACTATCTATATCCCGGGAGGTTTACCAAAGACTGCCTTGCATAAATACAGTGCTGCTCCATTCCTACCGGGGAGCATTGCTAAAGACTGCCCTGGTCCAGAGGTTGGGTTTGTTTGTTAGTTAGTTTGTTTGTTGGTTTGTTTTTCATATATGAACAGAGCCATGTGACTCATCTTGATTATCCATGGATACCATCTTCAAAGCACAGCTGGGCAGTATTTCTCATGAAACCAATGTAGAAGCTACACTGTGTAGCCCTAGCTTGAGCACAATTTAACAGACAAGAAATGTAGGTGATTACAAAGTTAAAACACTCATAGTTAATTGCACATGGGCTTCGAAACACCTGCCATAACACTTTAAATAGAGCTGCCATGGGCAGCCAGGATGGCCCTAGTTCAAGGTGACAAGTCGGTTCCATTTCTTTCATATTGATGTGATAACCATTCCTCAATGATGGCAACATCCGTTCTGGGAAGTTACCGATGGAGTCTGTAGCAGAGTTCGCTCTCCAGTATTTGCTCATTTGAAAAGGCAAGAAACTTTTCTGAAGACTTGCATAGACCGGTCAGGAAGAATCTATGGAGAAACTAAGGCTGCTGCAACTTTGTAAGCTGATTTTTCCTCTTTTCATTCCTCCTGATGAGAACCAGCTTTTCTTCCTTCGTGTGATCCATTGTGCCTCCTGCCTATTGTTTTAACATATTGGTCCTTTTGCTGATGCAGCATTCTGTACATGACAAGAGTCCACCACACTCCTCTGAGGAAAAGAAAAACTGATCAAACGAATACACTTTGTTTTGGAAAGGAATTTTACGGACAGATCTGGAAGTCCCGGTAATTTTATTATAATGTCTTTACAAATATAGGACATGAAAACACATCACTGTCAAGGCATAACAGTGCTGTTTTATAGAAAGGCAAACTTGCAGTTTTAACCAGTACTGCAATTACCAAGCTTTTTAAAATCTCCACTATAATGCCATTGTAAAAAGTGAGCATTTCAAAATATGAAAGGCTTGCGTTTTGTAAAATACAAGCAGTACCAAAATAGAGGCTAGTGTTTTAATACAGGGGTTCCTAAATCACTCCATGACATTAGGTATTATTATTTACTCAGTACAATCACCCTTTTAATGTATACTGGCATATACTGCTACAGCAAAGGAGATTATAAATACAGTAACCCCAAACACCTAACAGCAGCCTTCATGGAAATTGATTTCCCAGAGTTTCACAACATATTCACAGTGAGGAATTAGAACGAGGCACTTTGAGAGGGTGTAATTTGGTAAGTGACTTTTCTACTACAAGAAACGAAAATCAAATCGGCACTACATTAATTAAATAGGGAATGCAAGTCCCCCTAAAATCGTTCTTCATAGCAACTCTCTCTGATGGCAACCACAGGATCTCTGAGACAATAAGCGTTGACTCACGGGCACATCAGAGCTGTAGATGAGTTACAAGGCAGAACTCAGCCACCAGACAGATGCTTATACACCTCATTATCAGTTACTGCAACTTCGATCATTGCTTTTGGAAGTGCTCTTAAGAGACATGCACAAAAAGGATTTGCAGTGTTTCATGTGTTCCAAAAGCATCTAACATTTAAACATGAAATACAAGTCTTCATGTCCTATGAATTGAAAAGCATCTGTGATGCATTTGTACTGTCAGTAGTATTTTCCCATAGTAGATTTTATTTATTGAATTATTTATTGGTTAAAACGTTAATTAAACTAATTCCATGTGTGGTTACATTGTTATTACATTGTGGATACACAGCCACAAGTGTAATTATCATGTTATTACAGTTCATTTCAATACATGTTCATAAAGGGTTAACCTTTCAGGCACAAACACTTGGCTGCGTACCCTGGGTTAATGCTATCAGAATCGCAGAGGATTACACAGAAATAACACTTGTCTAGTGTGTTCCTGACATGCTCTCGAAGGATGCCATAGTGTTTTGGTAGAGAGAGCCAGAGGCTGGCACCGAGGAGAGAAAGTCAATTATGGGATTGCGGGATCCGTGGAGCACAGCTTCCGTCTCCTCGCTTGGTGCGAATCCAGCCCTCACACTGCAGGACATGGGTCTTCAACAAACACCACGCCTGTAAAAGCGAATAGCACCAGCATGCTCTACTCTAGTGCCCTGGGGAGGTTTGAATTGAAGAGGAGGCTTGGAGGGTCTGGATCCATACTCAGACAGTTTATATGCACGCTTTGCCCTCCAGCAAGTGCTGGGACACGCAGGATTGAATGTGTAATCTACTTTTTGTATTCACGTACATGTAGGTTGGGATTTAAATGCATAAGCAGCAACAAGAAACCTCCTGCATCTAATTTGTAATTGAACCTTGCCCGGCATGAGCAGAAATAGTTTGTACAACAAAATACAAAATACAACATGCACAAAGTAGAATGTCATCGGGTCCTATGTTTGTACAACATGTACAAAATACAATGTCATCAGTTCCTATGTTTGTACACGATGCACAAAGTGTATCTCATAGTCGTCCAGTTTGTCCTATCATCTTGCCATGTCATAACACCTGTTCCTTAAGCCTGTATGTCTATTGTTGTGTTTTTGATGAGCAGAGATTCTAAATGGACACAGCCAAGATCTCAAGTTCTGACTCACGCTGGTTTGAAGCCCTGATTTGCGCAGCTTGTCAGTCCATTACAGCGCTATTTTAGGAAATGTCAGACCCTGAGGAGGCTGAAATGGCTATTAATTGAACCTGTAAGGGGACAAAAAAAGCTTTTTAGATTCGGAGAAACACTGAATCAACAGGAATAGTGTGTCTTTGTTTCTTTTTAAAGATGTTTTCATCGTGCCTGTCTTGAACTATAAATGAGGATGATGTGATTTATTTTTATAATAAAAATACAGATACAATCAGTTCACCAGCTGGACTACAGTGCAGGACTCCACTTTATGCAAACAACGGCGCGTACGTTACAAACAGTATTCTTTCTGAAAATATCCCACTCATTTTGCTCAGTGTATTTTACAGTTTTTTTTTTAAATTAAATTTGTATATTTCCACAATATTGTAAAGTTTATTGCATTCTTTTTTTTTTTTTAAGGTATTTTGTCTTTTTTTCCCCACAAGAGGATGTGAGTATTTAACCTCCTGGTTTGTCACCACAGACAACCGGTTCCCAGCAACCCCTGCTTCAGACTCATTATGCCACTCAGAGTGCCTTCCATCTCCAGGTCACTTCTTTTAGTCGCTCATTTACACAGGGCATCGATAGCTGAAAGGGCAGGACAGTTCTGGTGGCTTGCCTGAAAAAATAAGCCTATTGCATTCAAACCCAGGCTTCCAGAAGGGAAGGGCTTGGTTTCATCAACCACAGGCAAGCAGTAACACAGTTTCTATCTTGTGTGTAAAAATGGAAGTCACCCTTTTACCTTTATCTTGCGATGAAACTTGAAAAGGAATTTTTCATCTAAAACAAAAATATGTTACATTTTACATGCCTGTACGGTAGAAGTAGGCTTTGGTGAGCTATGTTTTTCAGGATACTGCTAGCTCTAATTTTGTATCTGCAATCCTGACAGAGAATGGGTATACACATAGTATGCTGCGGACAGCTAAACTGACCTTAAAATGTGATTGCGTGTCCTCTCCAAAAAGTCAGACCATTAGAGAACAATGCAACACACACACTTTAATAAATGATCTGTTACCAATCGTGGAGCCCCTCCAGACTGTTCTGTTTCTTTTAAACGGTGGAGAAAGAGAACAGGCTAGTCTGAAGGAGAGCTGCATCACACTGTGCATTACAAATGACCCGAGGGCCCCAGGGAGCACAATCACACTCTGGCATCTGCTTCTGTGACGGCGGGCCTGATTTGTCGAGCCCTGACGTCAAGGTGTTGAAGTGACCGTGGCTGCGCTGATGAAAGGGGAAGATAATCAGCTTGCAGCCCAGTTTCTTCCTCTTAGCACCCGACATGACAATTGGATGTGAAGAGAAGGCAACTATTCCATAGGGTTTATTACAGATGGGGGATAAGGCAGCAGCAGACATATTGGGCATGCAGGTGTGGGGCAATGGTGCATGAATATATACAAGGACCACAGTAATGTACACTGCATAGGCATGTCGGTGAGCACGGTACCGGGTTACAATGTAGTATAAACCTCACCTCTCTCAAGTCAGGTCCCGAGCAGTACAGGACTGTACTTTTCCATGTTAATAAATGGCTTATTTCACGGTCTAAAAATAGGTATAAGCAGAACAAAATGAGCAGAAAAAAAAATAGTGTTGTCCCATTCAAATGAAATAGTAACAGACAGGTGAACCGTCCACTTCTTTTACTGGCCAGAGTGATTCTTTTTATCAGTAGCTGGTTGAAGACATTTTAAAGAATTTGTGCAGCTCTATGCAGTGTGTTCAATCCTTTACCGGAAGCAAACTAAACCGGCTGCCAGGTTGCTAGATGCAGGCAGCGCGTCATTAAGGCAAAAGTTTGCTGCATTTATTTGAAAGTTTATTTGACCGTATTCTTTCAGAAATGTGGATTTTCATGGGGAACTACATGTTATTATTTATTTCTTAGCAGACACCCTTATCCAGGGAGACTTACAATTGTTATAAGATTATTTTTACATACAATTACATTATTTTTACATACAATTACCCATTTATACAGTTGGGTTTTTACTGGAGCAATCTAGGTAAAGTACCTTGCTCAAGGTTACAGCAGCAGTGTCCCCCACCTGGGACTGAACACACGACCCTCCGGTCAAGAGTCCAGAGCCCTAACCTCTACTCCACACTGCTGCTGCCCTACATGGTAATGAGTACATTTCATGGAAATCGTGAAAGCTGTGATAACCGCGGAAAATATCCAGCCTTAGTCATGATGCAACGATCTATGATCTCTAAACTGAGCTTTATAATCTCAAAACTCAAAGTGTGGGCTTGGCTTAGTTTCAAGCATCTAAAAACACAAATATAAAAATGCATGTCTTCGTACACAAAAAGAAAACCCTTTTCTTTTATAGTGCTAAAGCACACCTTTTCTGCCGGGCATTGCTTGCCAGGTAATTGGCCTTGTTTTTCGTTGCGCGCTCTCACATTTGGCTTGGGACACATACTGTAATTGCCTCCATGGTCAATCATCTTGCAAGCTAAATGGATTTCCTGTAAGAATCGAGCGCAACACGTCTCACTAGCGGAATAATGAATCCCAGAATCACTCGTATGAAGATCAGCTGCAATTAAACTAAAATGAAGAAAAAGGTGAGAGGGATTCCAAATGCACTGCATCTTCAATTCTAACCATATTACGGTGATCTCGAATGAACAGTGTCAGCCACTACAATGTAGTTCTAGCACAGGCTAGCTGTGGTGCAGTCAATAAACAGCAGACTCTATATTGTGTTGCAATGTTTCCATTCACTGCCTTGTTAATGCATTACACACATATACATACTTTGTGTATGTGTGCTAAAGCCTTGCTCCTGTGCAAATGCAGGTTAGACCCTTGTAAATCACCCATGCAGAAGGTGACTGTGTCTCCCCCATCCTAATAATATCAGCTTTAACATACTAATGTGTAGGAACATGGTTGCATTAGCTTAGTTAAAACCTGGTTTAATAATTCTTAAAATCGCATTGCCAGAATTTACAGGCTTATGGTGGTAACCCTGCCATTACTAATATATGGGAAGGGTTGCAACACATTGTTTAAAATGACCGTCCTATATAATAACCCATGTGCCTAAATACAGGGGGGGGGGGGGAGAAGGCATTAGATTAAACATGACAAAGTGATGCTTGGTGCACACTATAACACCATTTCACTAGCCTCTTGTTGAAATCTGCATAGCTTTCACTGAGGTCCCAGTGATAAACAAGCTCTTGAAGATAATATCTATTGCATTATAAAGTAGCTACTGTCTTTGATTTAACAGCTGGGCTAATCTAGTTTTACAAGAATAATTCTGACAGTATATATCGTAGGGGGAATTGGCTTCAGTCTGCGGCAGTGTAGTTATTTGTCACATTCTGCAATGATTTGGAAGAAATAGGTTAGACTTTTAACCAATCAGGGTCGCCCCTGTTGTCCGTCTCCTGAAAGGGTACATCATTTGATTTAAATAAGGGGTGTGTTAATAATCTCGATGGGACCTCCAATTTGTTGAGCATTTACCAGTTGGACCGGATCATGTTCTGATTAGTGAATTGTACTGATCAAAACCACTACCGTACTAAAAATGCCTGGTCTAGGCATCGCTTTATGTCCTTATCAATTTAAACCTTAGATCAATAGACCTTTGAGAAAAAAAAATAAAGACATACAGCTGTGCATTTTCCTTTTGTATTTAGTGCTGTGTACCTGCAGGTCGCTGCTGGCAGTAATGGGCAGACATTCAGTTTCTATAGCTACGATCAGCATGATTATGAGAGAAGAAATCTGGATTATTAGGTCAATTCGGACTACAGGGTTCGGGGATAGTCTGCTGCAGTGCAATCCATCTTTTTAAACATAATATCTAAATAAAACTACTGTGAACACACTTCTTCTTGCAGTCTGCTTTTCAATAATGTATCGGTTTTATTCAATGGCAGTATATTTCTTAGGGCTCTTGTGTGTTGGTTGGTTTCTTGCGTGTTGGCTCGCTACAGTATCTTACCTCCTTAACTCTCTGCATCAGAGTATACACATGTGCTGTATATTTATTTTAAAAAGACCTGTGATGATGCATCACCATGCATCGACACCTACAATATGACAAAAGCTATTACTTCAAAGCTTTAAATACCATTTCCCCTGTCTTGTAATACCCAGAGCTGGGTCCACAGCATCATCAAAAAATGAAAAAGAACACCCACACTGTGGCTTCACCCTATATTAACACTGTGCTTTTAGGCACCCTTGTAAAGAAAGAGAACTATATATACATAGGAGAGGTATCTATTTTGGTCTCTTCAGACTATATTTGAAATACATTTTAAACTTGGCTCATGAATTTTGGCCGAAATATTGTTGTTTATTGTGGAGGGTTTCTAATTTGGTACGTCCATGACGTTCTTGGTTTGCAATGGAAACTCGTCATCATTCAAAATGCTTATATCAGGCTAAAATAGCCTCTATGGATGAGGGCTACATCCTTAAATAGATTTTTTTTTTTTTTTTTTAAACCCAAGGTTCCGGAATTCTGATGTAATTATTCTCACCAGAACCTTTCCATTTCATACCAACCAGGAGCAAACAAACAGGAATAGTGGCCACCCTTCTTTTAGGGACAGATTTTCAAAACTTTAATCACTTTTATATTTTTGAATGTATAAATCTGCCTTGCTTTTGTTTTCCAACCCAAATGTAATTATCTGTTTTGCTCAGTGAAGCTATGTTTGCATAAATATGCAAAAAAAATAATGTGATTCATTTTTTCTTTTGCTCCAGAGGTTCATTATCAGAGGTATATTCATCATAAGTTACCAAGCTTTAGTGTGTAAATAAAAGACTGATGATTTCACAGAGATCATGTTCTGGAGGAAACAGCAAGCTGTTATAGAAGGTCATAGTCTTTTACAGTTTTGCGAAATAATGTGTCTGACAGTAGCAATAGACTTCTTGTCACAGGATGGCTTGTAGTGGTGACTTCAGACCCAGAAGAAACACACAGTACTGCAAGATGAAACGACGAAGGCGCGTGCTTGCTCCGGTTTATTGAACAGTAAATCAAAGGTTGAACAAAGCAAAACACTCTAAATATTATTTATTTATTTAGCAGACGCCTTTATCCAAGGCGACTTACAGAGACTAGGGTGTGTGAACTATGCATCAGCTGCAGAGTCACTTACAATTACATCTCACCCGAAAGACGGAGCACAAGGAGGTTAAGTGACTTGCTCAGGGTCACACAATGAGTCAGTGGCTGAGGTGGGATTTGAACCAGAGACCTCCTGGTTACAAGCCCTTGTCTTTAACCACTGGACCACACAGCCTCCTACAATAAAAAGCACAATGGCCAAACGAACCTAGACAGACAAAACAGACTGGACGAGCAGACAAACACGGTGAGTTGAAATAAACAAACAAGTATCGTGCTGGTCCTACCAGCACGCAATAGCAATTGTTATTAATTATTATTTAAAATAATAATTCCCGTTCTCTCCTCACTGAACACCCAACCCCGAGTGAGTGAATTGTGCATCTATTTATACAGCTGTGCTGGGATTCAATTACTATTTAATTATTCACTTGAATTTGTGCACCCCCGTGCTCACATATTAATACAGATTTTATCTGCACGTGAAGTGTGCAATCCCCGTGCCTAAATACAACTATATATTTTAAATCACTCGTGCTACACAGACCCATTTATATCCCGTGCACCACTATATCCAAAAATAACTGACAACATAAAACACACCACATACAAGATAAAACACAAAATACACCCAGGGGCAGGACACACTGCCACACTTCTATATGAAGAGACCTGCAGACCTAATTAACATCACAAACAAAAACTGGAGAGCAATACAGTGTAATTTCCAGATAATGTACAGACGCCATTATATTATGTGAATGACAGAAAGGGAAAGAAAGTTCAGGGCTGAAGTTACTGCTTTTTTGATGGATGATCTTGCCCCTATCGAGAGGCGATAAAATCAATATGGTCAACTAAGTAAAAAAGTGGTGTGCTAAATAAAGAAGATGTCAACGTTGACAGCTTTAATGCCACGGAGCACTTTCATCTGCCCTCATGCCTGGTGCACTATTTCAATTTAAGAGCTCTCAATGAATACTTCTTATTTTTATAGCTAACTACTTAGAGGTGGTTGCTGGGAATAATATGACAAAGTCCTTGAGTGTCTGCCCTCTTGGCCATCATATAAGGAAAGGTGAGAAAATGTATCTATTTAATCGTGTGGAAATATATACTGCACAGGGAACCCCTTTGAGAATACTGTGTATACTTGGGCTTTTCTTTACTTTTCTTTTCTTGAAAGAGCCAAGAAGCTTGCTTTTTAATTAGAGCTACGAATGTTTTCCCTAAGGGCAACATTTTTATCATCTATGGAGAACCTCAGAGAATGCTGCCAAAAATAGTGCTGATGACAGTTGCCCAGCTGGTATTGTAGCTAATATAACCCCCTTTATCATTTACTCTTCTTAGAAAGACACAATTAAGAGAGCCCCCCCACCCCCGCCCCAAGTCAGCTCTCACAAATATATCCTGCTGATTGTCAGGAAAGATGCTTGTATTTATTTTGCTGAACCAATATGGTAGCCATCAGTCTAATTCATGAAACACTTGGCTGACTTGCCAAACTGCTCCGAACGCCAGCTGGTAAGCACTGCCCTGTAGTCAACTTCGGAACTGCCAACTTGAAATAAGAATCCACGTGACACTTCAGACAACTGCAGATTCCAACCAGAAACACTCCCAGGGTAGACTTCCACAGGTTTCCTCCCCTGCTCCACCTCAGAAGCAGACTGTCCCCCTCTGGGGATGTCATTGGTTGGCATAATGCCCCTTATTTTTGTTAAAGCTAATGCGAGGCAGGGGAATGCTTAAAGAGTGAGACCTTGTGCCAAAGATGTCTAAGAAATTCATTAAAGCAATCATTCCGACAGTGCAAACCATGGTGGCATTATGAGATTATACTGTGAACGAGTATGTTGTAGACCAAACTACAGGACACATTTTGGACAGAATGGATATTCTGGACATTGTCCTTGCTAACTAAAATCAAACCATTACCATGTGTCAAGCCAGTTGCGGAGCTGTTGTGTAATAATGACTTTTTCACAGAGTCTTTGAAAACAATCCTATCTTGCCGAAACACGTTCTAATGTGATACAGGATATGGAATTAAATCCAGTCTTGGTTGCAGCGCAGAATAACAATGAGGGTCTTTCCTTGGAGGATGCAGGTTAAACATTTTTAAAGAGCTCAGCAGAAGCCGAAATCGCTTCACTCATCTGTAAACCCCAGTTCTGATTCCCCGGGGACAAGGACTGGATGGTTAGGAGATTCATTATAACGATTTGAGTAGTGAATTTCAGGGGGGGGTTGTCATTTCTGTTTAGTGAAGGTGCAGAAACACTAAACTGCATGATCAGGTTTTATTTGATAAGACATACAGTACAGGGAAATTAATCATTTAAAGTTAACGTTGTACAATATGTACTTGGATCTGATGGATACAACATGAGACATTTTGAACCCTAAAAACATGAATTCATCTTTGACAGACATTAATTCATCAGGGAGAGACATTATTTATCATGGGCAATGTAAAGTTTCAAGAAGAGTGAAACAAACAGTTGTTTTTTCACTTTATTGTTACATTGAAAAAAAAAAGAATTTTGAGTATCAGTATATTCTGATAAAAACTGGTTTATGTGAGAAATCCACACAGATGTGATTTGTCACAATAATTGACTTCTAATGATTACCAGATATCCAATATAGGTCGGCCGTATAAATTATCTGGGAAGGGAGAAAGGATGCGAAACATTGAGGTTAACGCTGTTTGGCATTTAAAAAACCTTAAATGACTTACTGCTCCAACTAAAATGAAAATGTAAATTTTCTCTGTGTAGTTCAGTTAAAGTTAAGAGCACTGTATTTGGTTTCTTGGAAAATCCCAATTGTACTGAAAGTACATTTTAAAATCCTCAGCAAGGAACACTCATTGTGTGACCCTGAGCAAGTCGCTTAACCTCCTTGTGCTCCGTCTTTCGGGTGAGACGTAATTGTAAGTGACTCTGCAGCTGATGCATAGTTCACACACCCTAATCTCTGTAAGTTGCCTTGAATAAAGGTGACTGCTAAATAAACAAATAATAATAATTGTATTTTTACAGTGTACTGTGCACCAAATACAGTACAGGTACTTCTGTTTTAAACAAATCCTTCTTCATTATTGTTTAGGTTTTTAAATATTAAAGTTTTACGCACAGTATATATTTTAAAGGTGTATAGGATACACTTCCCAAAACAGACACATTAACTACACGGTACTTTCAATTTCGTTGCATACTTTAATATATGCACTTAGAACAAAATGGTACAATCTGAAAAATAACCTTGCTAAATACTGTACACGGTGCTAATGTATGGAGTTACATCCTGTAGTAATTATTAACAAATGGTCATAATTCGTAGAGCTTCCAAGAAGTAGTGCAAGTGCTGATAGATGCTATCTGAAATACATTTAATACTGAACTGGCTTTAATTCCTATGCGCATGTGCTCTGTCCCTAAATGCTCTTTCACCAATGTTGTTTTTCAAGGCAGGAACATGAAAATCATTTGAGTCGGAGGATTTCTGAGTGCTCGTTTAACTGGGCTGAATCATCATAGTCAAGTAGGCATCTGCAGCTTGACACGTTCAAACAGCTCTTAAAACCATTTGTAACAGTTTCTCCCCCGAAAGGGGTAAAATGTCAAGTCCTTGGAACGTTTCTCTGTTCAAGGCAACCCAAAATTAACAACCAATCAGCTGAGTCATTTCCTTCTTGCAGCTGCGATTGAAAACCATATTAGAAACTGCAAAGTTCACTTGAGTACTTGTTGAACATTCAGGTCCTAACTTTCTAACTGAGAGGAATGCTTATGCAGCATAATAATGAATTGGCTTAATAGACTACGCTTTTGTTTCATATGTCGTGACCTGTAGCCACGGATGAGTTCATAACACTGACATCAGCATAAAGGCTAGACAGCCTGCTCTTTAGTTGAATGGCAAGACGTTCTTCTTTGAATTGGAAGTTAGTGGTTCACATCCAGCCCCCGTCTCTCTATGCAGTTCAGTAGGCTGCGATTCCAAGCCAATAAACGTTCACATCACAAAATACAATTCAGCACATAGGCAGGGAGAGTTGAGGTCACGATTGAGACCGCCTCTTGATAACAGAGCATTGCAGAGATGCTTGGTTGGCAGCCCTCATTGTCCATCACCTTTCACAAGCAATACATTCACAGCACCCTGAACACTGAACACACTCAAGCTCTCAATCTAGTTTCTGCTAGATGTCACAGATTTGGAACCAAGGTGTTGGGTTAACTAACCCTGACGTCTAACACATATGTACAATGATAATTCCATATTGTATAGGTACAATGGATACAATGTGTGGAATCCATTGTATTGCACCTTATGGTTACTGTAGCATGTTGGCTAACATGTTTTTCTACCACTGTGTAATGCCACCCTATAAGATGAAGTATTTCTGTAATTTTTGGGGATGGAAAATTAAACTGGTGCTGGTTGCATTTTGGTGCATAGAGGTAATACATTTGGCCCTATCTTCACTCCTACATTTTTTTAGCATTTGAAGTTGATAAGTATCATTTCTATACACTACTTAAAAAAAAAAAAAAAAACACCTTTGGATTTCCTAATTGTATTAAAAAAAATAATAGTTACTGTTTATTCTTCTAACTATAATAAATCTGTTGCTTTTATTTGTTCATTTTTACCCAAAGCAGAATCACCGGGTAATATCTTATTTGCTAAACCATTTGATTCCACTGGGAAAATCATAAAGCGCATTTAATCATCTCATTAAAATTGACAGGCGCCTGGTGTCGATATAAAAAAAAATATTTAAACAGCTAATAATGGCAATGTGCAGAACTGACCAATGAAGCCAATGAGGAGAAAGCTTGCTTCAGTATTATTATTATTAGTTTATTTAGCAGACGCCTTTATCCAAGGCGACTGTGAACTACGCATCAGCTGCAGAGACACTTACAACTACGTCTCACCCGAAAGAGCACAAGGAGGTTCAGTGACTTGCTCAGGGTCACACAATGAGTCAGTGGCTGATGTGGGATTTGAACCGGGGACCTCCTGGTTACAAGCCCTTTTCTTTAACCACTGGACCACACAGCTATGGGAAGGCGCTGGCTGGGGATTTCAAACCCTTGTCAGATATGCACATGGTATTCATATCTCAATGAGCTCCTAGAAGAAGGAATCTGCTGTCCAGATCTGCGGAGGTTGCCTTGCAGTGAAAGTCAGCCTGACCTTTACAAAGGAAGTAATGATGTCGCACGCCATTCATTCACAAACTGGAAGACATCAGAGCTCATTAGCTGAGCTGGCTATGGGAGCCCAGGCTGAATTTCTAGTCAATTCAAACCCGCTTCCCTTCTGTGTGCGGAGTGAAAAGGTTTGCCTCAATGCAATCTTGTTTAAGAAAGCATTAACTATAACTGCACTCACAGATGCTCATCAAGTACATTTGCATGAATCTCATTGGACATGCTTATTTCAGCAGCAGCTTGAACAACTATTTACCAAGTGTGCTGACAGAGCCGAACTCACAAACACAAGAGGGTTTCAAGAGCAACTGGGATGAAATATCACACAAATCAGGCATCACATCCTGGTGGCTTTTTAAAGCCTATGGAGCTCTCTCTAAGTACAGCTGGTACACAAGAGTGTAACCATTACCTGTCCCCTGGTGGATGTGAGACACAGCACATGTCCTACCTGCTATTTCTTACTTTTGCATTTCCACTTATTGTTGCAATAAGTGCATATACTGTACATCTATAAAAAACTATATATATTGCATAAGTTCAAGAGTATTATTTTGTAGCACGGTTATTCAAAATAGTGCCGTAGAATATATTTTTGGATAAAAAAAATCAGTTCACAATTCACATTTATTTCCTGTTTTTTTTCCTAGTGAAGCTTGCTGACTCAGCACACCGGTACGCATTTCATTCATATAATATAAAAAAGGCTGACAAAAAATAAACGCTCCAGTTTAATAAGATTTTGCGATTTTAGAGTAACACACCTGTTTGCTTGTTTCTGTGAAGTGCTGAGAGATTGAATCAGTCATCTTCTATTTAGAGGAAGTCCTAATTTCCTGATTCTATTTTAGATATCTGCCAGGCTGGCAGCCCGGGCCTTCGTGCTGTGAAAGCTAAGGTCTGCATGTCCTCAGTGCTCTTTGTATAACTTGACTGTCTCTTGATTTACTCTTCTGACCATGGCGTGTGTGTTAGAGTTGCTGATGTGCACACACAACATACAATTTTATTCCCCAATTAAGAATTTCCAGTTAGGTTCACTCATTGCAGCACAACAACAACTCAGAAGAACTGAAGGTCGGTGGGTATCCTCTGATCTCACGACCAAGCCAATTGCCACTTTACACCCTGCAGCTGAAGTCAGCGAGCTCCAGGCCTCCGGAAGACAAGGGCCAGCCCTGCAGCTGCCCGCATTGGGCGGCAGGTCAGCTGTAGTGTGGTGAGGTGACTCACAAACCTGGGGGAGCACCTGAACCAACACGATGCTCCCTTTGGAATCCTGACCCCCTAAACTGTGCTGGACAGAGGTCACATTTCTAAAGGGTTTGTTTTAAGAATATAGACGTCAGCTTCTTGATCACATCACAGTGGCAGTACAGGCTCGGTACTCAGAGTACCATGAAATGAGACGTTGCATATCAATTTAGTGAAGATGTTTCAGTGCAGCTCACTTTAATGGAGAAACATCACTGCTGCATGGGAACTCGCTAAGAGACACGCATTGCATTACACTTTGCATATTCACATTGCCTGCATTGAGCAGTTGAAACACACTTTTTCCTTTTCCTTGAATTTTTGTTTTAATTACTTTATTAAGAACAGAAAAGTGTGCGCAACCTTCACAGGCAAACAGTTAAACATAATGTTAAACCTATAAATCCATTGCAATGACACGCAAGACCCCTTTTGTTAACCAGTTCAGACCATCTCTGTAAAAAAGCTCCGCACGGAGATAAAGAATCAGTTGGGATGTGTGCAAGCCCCCTGAGACACAGCCTTAAAGAAGATCTGCCTTTCCATCAGGTCCCATATTCTCTCACCCTATTCCCAGTCAAACACCAGATGCCAAATAGGTAATGCAACATAAGCAGGGTCGATTACAGCCTATCTATCCTGATTTCTATAAAGATAAATTCACACAGACACACACACACACACATACGCACGCACGCACGTGTACACACACACACACACACACAGGTCTATCTCCCTGCCCTTTGTTCCATTGCTTCTCATCGGCTTGACTGATGAGGAGTCTGCCACTGGCAGGATAGAGACGAACTGCTGTAATTACACTAAAGGTAACTGCAGGAGCCGATAACAGGAGGTCACACATCATTTTGGAGTGATGTTGTACACGGGGTAACAACATGATTAGCCCCACCTTCAGCTCCCGGGCGGGGGGCGTACCACAGCCTTGCAATGTGACAGACACAAACAGTTATAGGATTAGAAATATGACAGTCTGGCTCTGAGAGGTACATAGCTCCTTTCACATACTGTATATGACGCATCGATATGAGAAGAAACACCAGCAAATAAACTTCATGCCCAAGTAGGTAGTGAAAATCACAAATCCAAAATTGTTTATACTAACAGACGCTCCAAGTTTCTTGGGCAGCAGAAGTGATGTTTATTCTCTAGAATCGTATTAGAGTGTGTCCAAAATGAATGAGTGAGACAGGGACTAATCACCTGCATGTAGGGGGTTGGTTTGCTTTTGAATGTTGGCAGCCATGCTAGAGCACTGAATCCCAATCTTGGCAGAGTTTGTCTTTCTCCTGGCTTCTGAAGGGCCGCGGCACAAAGGAGTTCTAAAAAGGAAAACCCTCTTGATCTGCTGGAAATGAAAGACAGCAAGGTCAGCCGCGGATCCACATACATTAGCTCTCTCTTTATTAAGTTTACATAAATTTTTTGGAAGCGGTAATCACTCTCACTGCGTGATTAATTACAATCTATCACTGGAATCGTTTCAGTAACATTCAGCGCCCACACTGCGAATGTGTTCCTACAGAAAAATCCTCTTGAAATCCTCTGCGATGCCTTGAGTAGAGATTCTTATATATGATAAACATCTCAAACTTATACTGATCGTTCAAGGATATTGCAAAGGAACCAACCATTTTATATGATTTAATGCAACATAATTACTTTTAACTAAAATATAATCCCATTCTGGCTTGACATTCTTCTAGAAGTTTAGCCCTGCCACTATATCAAAAAACACCCTGTTTATAGTGTCCTTATATTGCCTACTGGTTGTAGAGTCACAAGCCTCTTTTATCAGATGTACACAATCCTGCAATAGAGTACCCTAGCAGACATCCCTAAAGCATTTTAATCTCCTCATAAGAGCTGCCACCCGCTAAGGCAGCATGCTTGCTGTGACCTCATACAGACACGAATTAACCCTGGTGCAGAAAGTTGCCATTATGATCCCTCGGATCATAATGGCAACAGGAGCCCAGTAAATAAATCAATGCATTTCTTTGGAATTAACTTTGGAGCTTAGACTCAGAAAGAACCATTGATATCTCAAGGGGATGTGCTCTCAGCCTGAATGTTTTTTTCTGAAGTGTTTTTCTGCTTTGAGGTCAAACGGCAAACCGGGCAAAATACTATGCATACAGGGTGATTATAATATAATGGGAGTTAGCCATTGCACGCAGCTGTTGTTGAAAAAATCATTCATGCAGAGTAATGAAACTTGGAAGATGGACAAGAAGAATTGTGCACTGCCTGCCACCAAAGGTCATAGCGTGTGGAATCCATTGCCTATTAAGTATTGAAGGGCAGAGCTAATACAATAATGTCAGTGAATCTCACCTAATATGTATGTGACCAGGATGGCTTGTGTCCTTTAATATCCTACGTGGCAGATAATACTTGACCAAATACCTTTTACCTGTTAAACAAGGCGCAATTCAGATTAACTTGGCACACCTTTTTTTTTATGTCAGTGAAGACATGCAGACTCAGACGTCTCCATCCACCTTTTTGTACTGTAGATACCAAATAGCCTGTTATGTGGATACCCTTAACTCAGATTTTTGGTCAGATATGCAGTACTGTAACCCACATGCAACATACATCACACAGGTCCTTCACACAAGCAACTTTAGATTCTATTTAAAAATAGAGTCTTGCAATTGATTCTATTTAATTACAGTAATAGGAGCTACTGTTCACATCCTTTGGTATAACGTAAATTAAGAACACAGCCCCCGCTGTCTGGGGGTCAGTCTGCTCTTTCACTGAAGCCTGCAGTTGGATTACAATCCCCAGGTCATGTCTTTCTTTTCTATTGTTAGTAGGACCGTCTATTATTGGAAAGTTCATAATATTATCTTGGGCAACTGGGACATTTTTGGCATATGCTTTACTCTGACAACCAGAAAAATAAGTATTATAAAATGTAGATTTTGTCTGGTTGTGACAGGTCCATCAGTAGAAGGAGAACACGACAGTTTTTTGTTTAATCAAAAGTGCAATGACTAAGGGCAAATTACAGGCACTTTGCTGTCAAAATGGCCTGAATGCAAATCAACCATTTAGAAAATGGGTCTTTACTTAATGCTTCAGACTTGAGAGAGTTTTGCTTCACAAATATTATTTAATAACCTGCCTTCTGTCCCCATTGGCCTGGGTTTTCATATTATTTTAATTCTGCAGGGGATGTGATTTGATTTTATGTTTGCAAATGCCAAGTCGTTTAGAACAAGACTAATTACACAGTTTCTAATTTTGTATCGATCGGCATTACCCGTCACATTTATAGAATGCTCCTTGATGCAAATTATCCCAGAATCTCATTAACATGCCTCATAATTGACTCAATATCAAATAATTTACTGCAAAACAAACAAGGTCCCTGTCTTGTAAATAAGAATTCAAATTGTTTTATAACAGCTGCTTCTCCTCTAAAATGGCTAATTTAGCAGTTTGGTTAACAGAGGAGGGGAGTGGTAATGTGCAAACGGGGGGCCCCCTGACAATGCTGCTGGCGTTTATGCCTGGTAAACCTTGCAGAAATGTAAAATCAGAAGGGAGTTGAGGTAATAGCCTTTATGGAAAGTGGAGCTCTACAGTGTATTATAAAAGTAAAATTAAAGTGAAAACATTCAGTGATTGCAAGGGATGACCAGGAATAACCTGGAGTATTCCCATTCTATTCTCAATACTGAACATTCCAAAGATCTATTTCATGGCATTCCAAATTCCAAATGGTCATGTTTAACTCGGTGTGGCCACTATCATTTATAACATTAATAAAAGCCATTCACTCTGTATGTACTGTAATTGTCACCCTTAGAGCTCCACTCCTGACTCTACTTCAGATTCACGAAGCCGGAAGTGGACCTGATTTTTGACTGTATTCTTTTCTTTCTTGTACAGCTTTTTCATTTTGTGTTTGTTGTGTTTCGCATGCTCTTTGCTATATGTACTGTACAGGTCTACCCTCCAATAACCCTTTGCTTACTGAATATTTATCCCCACACTTTACCAGGCAGTGTGTCTGCAGAGATATATTATCTTCTCTCCTATACATTGCTGCATCGTATTTAATTAATTATCAGCTTTATACAGACTGATTATCGAGTTTACAACTACAGCTATGGCCAAAAGTTTTGCATCACCCTATGGAATTAATTAAACCTGCTGAACAATGTTACATTAACATATTGAATTACATAACGCTTTGTAGTTTTCCATATACTTAATGGAAAACTGACATTTTGAAATCTAACATGAAATACTATACTACTATTATGGCTTCCGGTAGACTTTTGCAATATCATTTTGTAGTTTCATGATGTTAAATAAAAGATTATGTTCCTATAGTTTATGTTTTAATTTTAATTATGTCTCAGTCCTAAAATACTAGGTGATGCAAAACTTTTGGCCATAGCTGTACTGTATGTAAATAAACATTTTATAGGACTGTACATGGTAAGAACAGTATATTTATATAGCTTTTTTTTTTTAAATGTTGAGAGTCATATTTGTTTTATAAAGCTAAAAGCTTGGCTAATACTGTTAAAAACATGTGTGTTTTACAGCGTTGATTATTGACCTAAAAGATAAATGCAAACTGGATCTCCAATACAATGAAGAGTAAGATAAAGAAGTTGAAATCGCTTCACAGATTTGCCAGAGCATTTAAATAATAATAACAGATATTTTGATGCAGGTTACAGTGCTCTGCAAAGAGCAGCCCCCTCTCCCTCCCCCCTCTCCTAACACTGCCTTCCATTTTCCTGTGGGGTCTTGCACAATTACTGTGGGGTCTCTGTCGATGAGTTTTCCTCCGAGCTGATTGTCTGTTCGAGGTAGAAAGAAAGCAATTACTATTGATGGTTGGCATGTCTATTCCAATCAGCAACGGTATAATTAGTATAGAACAACATAATGACACCTGTATATATAAAGCGTGTGACAGTGTCATGATTTAATAAATCAACAGCAGCCCCAAAAGCTAATTTAGTTAGCAGCGACAAAAGAAGAAATAACTTGTTTCATTCATTTAAATAGAAGCAAGGTCACAAAGATAGAAGCCAACCTGTTTCAGTAATTAGGATAAATAACTGCAGTTAGTTAGACAAAGCTTTAAAAGTCAGGGAATCAATTATTATTTTGATGTCGTAATAATTGCGTGTGAGCTTGTATTGCAATATTATTGAGTGAGTTTTAAGACAGCGTTTTTTGCGTAGTAAATCCCTTTAAGTAATTGTGAACGCGTGATTTGCAGTGTGCAGGTGTACAGGTGATGCAAGTGCTCCAGACAACGACAGACACAGAGTTCACAGTTCAAAACGGTTATTTCATTTCTTTTCCCAGTTTGCAACCGGTTAAATAATAGTGCTGGTTCTACACAACGATGTGTATCGCCAGCATATAAACCACGGGGTTCAGTCCCGAAATAATACAACAAGAGTAACACACAACACAGACACGGTCACTTCTCCTGATAGTGAGTGCTCTTAGTGCAGGTGCAATGCAATAATAGTACAGTGGTGCAGTGTAGTCCGGGCTTGGTGCTGGCCTGTAGCGACAGCTCCCGGTTCGTGTTAGCCGTCTAACAGTGATAAACACAGGCAGTTAGTTTTGACAAACAAACAAAACACTCACGATACGTTTTCAACTCTCAGTTTCCTTTACCGGTCCTTATGATAACCATAACAAAGGAACAGATTACATCGTCACATCCCCTGTTATACCCTTAGCCACGCCCCCTGTGATAGCTAGTTCAATCATGTCTCCTCCAATCCATGACTGACACATCGCATACCGCATTAGGGCGATGACTTCAGGCATTGTGTCTCCGCCCCCTTCCTGGATGGCTGGCTTCCGACTGACCCTGGAATGAACTGCCAGCCCATCCAGTACGAGGCACTCTGTTCCTTTTATACAACGCCCTCACAGGTCGGGAGAGAGATTGTTGACTAGGATTCACAGTAATATATTTTAACTACATCTTTTTTAGCCTTATTGACGTGACTTATAAGAGACACAGCGATTGGAAAGGAAAAAAAAAATAGCACAGCATTCACGGTTCAATATAATAAATTAATATATTGTATTTTGTAATGTCATTTTCAGTCTTTTTTTCTGTAAAGTTTGTCTCTTTGTGGCGACACATGTTCAGGCTAGCCACACTTTTGATATTTTGCCATAAGGACAGCCTCTAATAGGATAGCATTCTATGTGGTCCCTTTCAGTCTGATTGAGTCCTGTACATATCTTTTGGATATAATCCCGTATGGGATTTAAGAGGATTTGAAAAATAGTGCCGGTACATATCAGTAATACTAAAAGAAACCAAGTTATGGTACACAAGCTTTTCGCCTGAGCTTCATTCAACGTAGACATTGAAAAGGCTCAGATAGAGTGTCTGCAAAATGCATTTTAATGAGTTTACAATTCATAATGCAGACATTTATTCAAAAGACAGCTGTTAGAGATGTTTTGCTGTTTTCATATTCATTCTGAAATTCCCTAAGGAAGACTTGTCCCCTGAACATGAGTTGCAAGAACACTTTGCTTTGTCATTTCTTCCTCAATGAAGTGAAGTATTAACCTGCATTTGGCACTGCTAGCTCCATGTTGTAGTTAATCTTTTTTAACATGTTCAGTTCTATTTTATTGATCTAAACAGCAGAGGATCTAATAAATCATGTCTTGTGGAAGGGTAATCCTTTGAGGAAAAGAGGCTCACTTTTATCAATTAGAACACAAAACTGGACCTTCAGCAGGGTCGGAGATTCCTTGTTGATACATATGGCCATGCTAAATGGGCAACTACCCAATTTAGCCTGATTACATTCTCACCAGTGTTTTAGCCCTGGTCATTAAAATCATGCAGTAGAAACCAGCACAGATAAACCACTTATAAAACAAGCAACATATCCCTCTCTCGAATTGCTTGCAGAATAGAGTACCTTAAATATAATTTCAATTAGCAGTATTTTCAAAAGGCATTTGATTAGAAGCCTATTTAATCATTATAATTGTAAAGGCGGTGGTTTTAATGAATGAGTCAGTGATTTGGCCCATTGTTCTTGAGGTGCTGAAGTGCTTGTTAACCTCAGCCTCCTCCTCCCCTGTTATGTCGTGAACATGATTCACCAACCAGTAATTAACACACACACACACGCACGCACGCACACACGCACGCACGCACACACACACACACACACACACACGAAGAACCACGTGCTGCACAAACCTAAAGAACTTCAAGACCACAGATCCTGTCTATCTTTCTGTAACTCATGAACGAGTCGTTTGAATGCAAGTCTCTTTTGCTTATGGATAGATGGTTCTTGAAACCTCTTGATTTTGGTTGTATTTTGGGGGTGATAAGAAACGGACAAAAACATGAAAAGAAAGAAAGCAATGTACTAGTACGTAGCTGAAGGAACTTCGAAGACACCCCCAACCATTCTGTACTCTCTTTAACTTTCTATAATTATTTTTCATTCTGCATGCAGGATAGACTGAGATATATGGATATATAGATAGATACATAGATAGATAGACAGAGATATAGATAGATATAATAAAATCGAATTTGGTACTTCTTTGTACTTCAGTCTGTATACTATTTTACTACATTAAAAATCCGTCGAGAATAATGGGTGCCTAATTACTGTATCCACAGCCAAGTAGGACAATCGTGCAAGGAACTACTGCAGTATTTCTGTAAGCGTATTGCTTTATTGCAATGCTTGCTGACCTAAAAGAGGATTTATCCCCCGTTGTTCACATACATTACTATACAATACCATATCAATGATGTGCAGCCCATATGGTTTACACATTGTTACACATGCTAAAAGGGTTTTTTTTTTCATCTTGTCGCCCTTTTAACAATCTGAAAAACACACATTAACGTCTAAAGAGTAGGAGACAGGGGGGGAGAGAGAAATGTGTAGTGGGGCTCAATGACAAGCATGCTATAGGAAAAGCAATAAAGTTCAGCAGTTCTCTTTGTCTATCAGTGTTTGTGCATGGCAGTTACTTAGTAATCACATGTGAAGTGTTACCTTAAATTATTAAGGTTTTATTAAGTGTTTGCATGGATAGTCTTCCTCTATCAGGGCACCCTCTCAAGTGAAGCTCCATAAGGAGCAGTTTTCCCAAAGTGCTTTAGGGAGAGAGCGAGAGAAAGAAGCTTCCAGTAAAACTACAGAATGTGCTGCCGTAAAACTCAAATGTTAATCCTGAAGCTGGGCTTTGCATAACCTTGTGAGTAATTGCAGCTCTTTCAACTCGATACAAACTGCACAGTGGCTGACATTTACTCGTGTGAGTCACTGAACCATCTGTCTCACTTCGCAATTCATCACCCATTGTAAAGACCAGTTGCAAAGCTGAGTTCCCTCCTACTTGTTGCATTATCTATCCAATCTGAACCACCCACTCCCCCCTTCATCACACACAGAAAAAAATAATTGAAGATTCCACGAAAAAAAAAAAAAACATACAGTCATCGTGTCTACCTACACTGTTCTTGTGGGCATTATCCCAGATCTAGGGGGACAAGGACTTCTAACAAAAGGTCAGGCTGCAGTGGAGTTTTGGAAGACAGCATTCTGTTCTGTTTCAAAAGCGTAGCCTCCCCTCCCCCCTCCCCCACTCCAGTTAGTCATTCTCTCACTCCTGCAGAGGTAATTGTGCTTTCTTGAAAGAAAAAGAAGAAGGGTAAACTGATGATTCATTTCTCTAATGGTAAAGCTCAAGAACATTTAGTCAAGTCGTTTAATTACTTACAGCTAGTAAGTGGTCCCCTCATCCATGCAAATGTGTACACTTCAGAAATCATCTTTCTTTACAATGTTATCTGTTATACACGTATGTGTGAGCGATTGGGATTAGACAGTGCGGTCTATAAGTCTGAAAACACAGGCAGTCAAATACAGTGCACTCTCCATTTGCGACAGATTTGTGACTACCTATCTAAGTCTGTATTTTATCTCTGCACTGGGGCGTTTTTTTTCTCTTGGATTGTTTTAAGAATGTGATTGTAAGCGGTGCAGCGATGAACTCATAAACAAAGTCCAGAAGTGTGGTTCAAACAAGAGAGCGGGACAAGACGAAAACAGCAATAACAGATGATCCCCTGTTACGGCGCTGGCTGCGTCCGTCTTTGTCTGATGCAGACAGTTTCGTTCTGGCACCTGCTGGTTTCTCCAGTCCTTAAGGATGCTGGTCACAGGAAAAAAAAAGTCACAGGTAAGTATTCCTGTCATCTTTAAGTATGGATAGTCCCGCTCTCGTCTCCAAGTTGTACCCACAAAAAGAAGCCCCCTCACAGTTCCCTTTATACTCCCAACCCCACCCCATCAATCCCATCCTGACCAGTCATCATTCAATTGGTTAATTACTTAACCATGGGGTTGATGTGTCAGAATCGGGAGCAATTGTGTCACTGCCCTTATCAAGATGGCCACCGCAACCCGACTCTAGACCTAATGTCAGTTCCATCTTGATAAGGGAACGGAGTTAGCCTCTTCAGCACCGCCGTCTGTCGGAATGGAAGCCACACTTCACTCCTCCTGTATCCCTTCACCCTGTCACAGCGGTGTTGAGCTTTTGTAAAACGCTTTAACATAGATTTTAATACAATGATGTTGAAGCACCATTTTTAACGTGGTACAGCAGGAGCACTGAATGTGTAACGGTCTTCATGATAAACTGCCCATTTCTAATGCGATTTCAGCTCTTTGGAAAGTGTTTGAAGGTGTAACACGATATAGAAGCACTCTACCACTGTGCTGGACAGCTCCCCCAACCCCCTCCCACTTTCTTTGTTGGACAGAGACAACCCCTTTCCTGTTATAACTAATAAACACAGGTTTTTCAGGGTTTTGTAATTACTTTCAGGTGTAATGATTCCTATTGAGGGAAAGCCAACCTGTCTGATGTTTTCACTGTCTCAGTTCCTCTAGCTGAGTACTGACAGTGTAAGTGCTTTTTGAAGGCTTGTCTGACAAGGTGCACTGGTACTGCTCAAACAAAATAAAGCAACACTCCCACTCAAGGTGTCAGTTTATGAAGCACAAAAACAAGGCAATATACTGTAGGGCAGTAGCAATGTGTACACATGTTTTATAAACTCTTCAATTATAAAATATATAATATTTTTTGTGGCGTAACACTTGATTACATAGTGTGTGTCCTAGAAAGCTGTAGCGTTAATGGATTGAGGTAAGATATAAATCCTTTCCTTGCCGATCATAGGAGGCTGTGTGGTCCAGTGGTTAAAGAAATGGGCTTGTAACCAGGAGGTCCCCGGTTCAAATCCCACCTCAGCCACTGACTCATTCTGTGACCCTGAGCAAGTCACTTAACCTCCTTGTGCTACGTCTTTCGGGTGAGACGTAATTGTAAGTGACTCTGCAGCTGATGCATAGTTCATATACCCTAGTCTCTGTAAGTCGCCTTGGATAAAGGCGTCTGCTAAATAAACAAATAATTGTGTATTGAAGGATGAATAAGATACTCACTATTCAATTCGATCGCCTATTCAAGGCGCCTAAAATATGCTTGATGTTTATTGTGATTTGATCCAAGGTTAAAGTGAGTTCCCTATCCGAATCACCGCTTTGCTTAATTTCAGCACAGCAAATCCTTTGAAGTGAGTGCCAATCTGGGGACTGTGGTGGAGATACTGCTTTTGATTTCTGAAGGGTCTTCAACAGTTCAATAATATACAACGACAGAGCCAGTGACTTCACCTCCAAATCGCACGTTCTTGCATGAAAGTAATCAAAGCACAGCCTGTGCTATTATTGCTGTCAGGGGGTCAATTTGCCAAACAATTTTTCTCCCACCTTCATGGGCTGTAGTCAATGTCATTTTCTCAAGCCACAGAAGCAAGAGGGAGTAAGGAAAGAGATCACAGTTTATCTAATTGTTCTTACCGTATATTATAATTCAACAATGACTTCCCTTCATTTGGTATACTGTGCTATGTATAAGAACTTTACTTTGGTATATTAGCAAGGTATTTTCCACATCCTTTAATGTCCTTAAACATGGTTAAACACAGCTTTACCATCATCCCGTGCATTACCATGCAATCCTTTAGCAAACACTTTGCTATTTTTTTTTACCACAGTACTTTGCAGTACAAATGGATAGCAAGTATACAGTAACATAGTCCTACTACCAGTCATGGAATGTCAGATCTCTTTTCTATGTTTGTTATTGCAAGAATGATGAAATAATTAACATACTATCGTTGTCATGGACACAAACCAAAGACACGCAAGAGCTGACCATGCATATCCACAGCTGAGCCTTCAGAGATAGAGACAGGTAAGCTTCAGCAGCAGCGAGCTGTAAAATAATAATAATTATTCTTTAAAGTGCATAGAAAAAGAAAACAAAACACACACTTACAACCCTGGCACTTGCAATTTGCTAAAACCTGCCAATGTTATTTTTAGAATCCGTCCACAGGCAAACTCATTAAATTGTTCTTATGTCGTTTTTCTTATTGTCAAGGCCTGTTGTTTCTGAAGGAGCCAGGTGGTTTGGTGGATGGGCAATGGGGCAGAAAGATCTCCACCTGGAGGTTATTTCAGCATCTGCGTCAGATCACTTACAGCTATGACAACACATACCAAAGCACATGTTGTAATGTTAGGGATATAACACGCAACCTCTTACTATTGGGAGACTTCCCATGTGTTATATACAGGTTGCACATTACATACGCACTATATATATATGCTCTATACACAGGGTGTGTGTTATACATGCAGGGTGTGTTATAGACAAAGGTGCATGTTACATCCCATAAATTACTGTAATACTTATTTTTCCTGAATACCACTGCAGTAGCAGTTGGTGTTATCTGAGATAAGAGTTTGTGTTCTGAACCTTGTTAAGTTTGTTAGATTTGTATTTCAGATACAGCAGAGTTGCACTAAAGACTTGACGCCAACTACAGGTGTAGAGGTTTCTCAGCTAAAAGTGTTTAAGAAGTGCATGGCAACTAAGAATAAGTTACTATAAAAATAAAAATTCTGTAGGATGTAACTAAACAAATATGATGTCAGTGCACAGTTCACAACAGCTTATGTAGTGTCATTGTAAAAAAAAATTAAAACAAAAATTGAGGAAGAGATAGGCAAAACTGGTTGGTCTAGATAACACCATCATGGTTGTCAATCAAAGCCCTGGTAAAATTGAGGGCTGTCGAAACAACAACTTTGATTCTTGTCAGGGAAGAAAACTGTAAAAAAAATAAATACATAGATCAGAGTGCAGCTAGATAATAGGCTTAGTTGGATAAGTGGTTGCAGCAAATGTGATTTTTTTTAAAGAGATTATAAGATGGGAAATGGCATCTGACCTTGACAAAAAAACTCAAAGAAATGCAGCAGAATAAAGTTTGTAGTAGAGGAAGCTTGTTGTGAGAGGTCAGCCTGATTATGCAGCTCATCTGTGATTATGTTTAAAGAATATGTATAATAAGTTTGTTATGACTCTCAACCCACTGAATTGAATGGAAAGGCAACGGCTGGATGCAAACCACGAACCATACGGTTCAAAGACGAACATCTTGCTATTCAGCTAAAGAGCAAGCTCTGTCGTAAGTACGTAAGTACAGGTCTTATGCTGATGTCAGCATTATTAACTCCTCAGCCGCTAGGAGGAGATTCATGACAAGTTCACATTAAGGCATAGTGAAGGGGCTCCCCTCTTGAAAAGGTTTTGCCGCTGATATACACACATGCATGTATTTTTTCATGCATGCATATCTATGCCTTGATTAGTGTCCAAGCAGGGAGACTGATGTGCTGATAAATTCATCAGCACTCCACTGGGGCTTCAGTGTTGGATCTCAGACTCTGAGCACAAGCGGTCAGGCTTATTACAAAAAAAAAGAATACAGATACATTTTCCTGAGGAGTATTTTCAATCCAGAAATAGGAGTCAGGTGACGAATGTGAGATCTATATCCTCACTTCTCTTCGCCAGCGGACGTGCCAATAAGGGAAGAGGAGCATTGATCCGTTTCCCATAAATTCCAGCCAACGGGTTTAAGAGTTCAATAACTGGCATGAAATAAATCAGGAGAATGGAGCCTTAGGTAAGAGCAATGAAAAAAGCGAGCCGTTTGGGGGCCAAAACCTCAGGACCAATGCGAGAGAGTGTGGAGCACGTTCACTTGCCAGCAGTGCCATAATTATTATTATTATTATTATTATTATTATTATTATTATTTAGCAGACGCCTTTATCCAAGGCGACTTACAGAGACTAGGGTGTGTGAACTATGCATCTGCTGCAGAGTCACTTACAATTACATCTCACCCAAAAGACGGAGCACAAGGAGGTTAAGTGACTTGCTCAGGGTCACACAATGAGTCAGTGGCTGAGGTGGGATTTGAACCAGGGACCTCCTGGTTACAAGCCCTTTTCTTTAACCACTGGACCAAACAGCCTCCTTGTACCAAGCTCTGTGGTTGCCCATGCTCATCTGTTTCTGTTGGCACGGTGTTAACCCAACTGTACTGCGCTGCAATATTGAACCAGGTTGTGTGAACCGTTTTCACACTTTTACAGGTTACCATTTATAAAACATCTACACGCGTGTTATCATTCGTTTGGACAATTATCCTTTATTAATATTCCTTGTTAAAATGAATCAGAATTGACATACAATGAGTTTGTGTAATTATCCTACCCGCTGTAAAATGCACATAATTCTAATTTGTAAAGACACTGTAATCAAACATCCATAAGTACATGGCTGTAAATTAAAAATTAGAGCGATCACTATCTTGAAAAAGCAGATCCCAGTGGCCATTCTCTAGGCGCGTGAAAATGGCAGACTTTGGTTACTCTCAATAGCTTGTGCTCAAGTACGTCCAGATCCAAAGTTATCACAATTGAATTAACACTTTTCTGTAACATAGTGTGACATACGGACAGAGAGACGGACAGGGTGCATCGCCCTGTATGATGATCCTGTCAGTAATTTGTGCTAAAGAATGTTCTTTCCATCACAGACTGACAAGGGATTCTGCAGTTAAATGAAAAAAAAATGCATGACTGTATGAAATGTAATTATGGAGGCATACATCTAGGGATTTCTATTATAGGAAATATGTAACATGCTCTGTAAAAAGAGATGATATTCAAAAAGCCGACAGAGGAAAGCGCTTTTTTATAAACGTCAATCGATTTAACATGGGAATAAATATGCATATATACAGGCGATTCAACCATAGGGGAAAATAACTTGATTAGAGTGCAGGTCTTTCATTTCGATTCAGGTAGAACATTTAGAAGTTCTGACATCACAATGGCATACAGTACAGGTGGCACGGTGTCTACTGTATCATTTGACTTGATCAGCGTTTGCAATAAATCTTCTTGCAGGCAGTCCCATTAAACCCAACAACAACACAATAAAAAACACACATTAAAAAATGATTGGGCTGCTTCAATGTAACATTTCACTGCTGACATCCTGTTGCAATCTCCAGCTGAGCTGTAAACCAATATTAGCCGTGTTCCTAAAGCAGGTTGCTACGACTACAGCTGCTGTTCCCATTCTAAAAGTGGTTTGTGTTCTTTTGCATGCTGCTGGATCGATGTTGCTGGAGTCTGAAGTCCATGATTTATCAGAAGAGCACCACGGCTCGGGCCACTGTCCACACGTGGGAGGGTCACGTGGTGTCATAGGTGTTTGTGCCACTGGACTCGAGTCCTTATTAGAATCGGATTTCCACTCAGTCCCCAAAAAAGCCCCCTGCTTGATTTTATGTTTCTCAAATAAAAGCAGTTCCAGAATCAATTCCGGGCAACTGCATTAGCTCGTCTTCCTGGATATGCCACGGAAAGATCCGTTTTAGTTAGTTGGATTGCTTTCTCTTAATTTTAAAAGTCTGTAGACATTTGTGGATGACCAAAGTACTTAACAATAATAACGTTGTTGCATTTATGCTTGTGAAATAACATCACATCTAGATTGAGAAGATTGACGCAACTATATACCGGAGAAATACGTTTAAAAACAGGATATAAAACAATGCATCTTTAATTTGTTTTTCAGTCTACCTTGATCACTTTGCATCTTTCCATATGTAACATGTGCAGCATAAACTGTCCTCCTCCTGAGAAAGATTGTCCCTTTTACCTTTTTCAATATTTAACAAAAGATCCGAACGTGGTGTAAGGGTTAGACACAAGCAGTCAGGCAAAACGGCAGAGAATCAGACAGCCGTTGAAATAGCGATGCTACTAAACACCAGTGCTGGGAGTGAAGCTTCGACTGGTTCGATCCTACATGAACCAAATGAGGCAGACAGTGTCACGAAGCAAATTCACATGTTGCTGTGAATGTTAATTTTAGGAATCCATTGATGTTTCAGACATTGACGGTAACAAAACATAATGATTTTACCTACACTGTCCAATTTCTAACACAGTGCACTGCGTCAGGCAAGACGAAAATAAGTTTTTGCAATACTTTCATACACAAAATGATAAAGTTAGCCTGGAATTGTCCCCACGCAATCAGCCTGACTTGTACTCTTACTAGAAAGCATTGCCTATCTGTCCAGTTAGTGGAGGGGCAAATTGTAACCTGCTTTAGAGATAGCACTGCTGTTTAGGGAGGAAAGGGGGTTAATTTCCCTGCTAGTATGGATAAATGTTTTATAAGTTTGCATAGAGCAGAAAAACATGACTTTCTTACCCACCTGCATTATTTAAACTAAATTGAATAATTCAATTATTGGACCAATCACGACCCACAGTTATCTCCATTCTATTTACATTCTCAAAGGAAGCATTTTAAACAAGGCTCAGCATTAACCCTTTCCTGGCTCCAGTTATTAATATACACACCTATCAACCACTTAGACGATTGAGCATTTATCAAAATAAACACATTGAAATATGAACGTACTGTCGTTGATATTGTTGGTGGAATAATTGACTGTAGAATATGAATGAAAGAAAACAAGTCCTGGGACAAAATAAATCACAAAAAAGGGTTTTCACTTCATCACCCCTGAATAAAACATTCGCTACAACCAACCAGGACAATCAAATTAGCATGCAATGATTTTAAATGCATTGGCAATGCAGGGCTTTTTTTTTTAATACTGCTGTGAAGAGCGAACAAGGTTAACGCAATGCCTAGCTAAATGTGTTCCTCCATAATGCACTACAGTAACATAAATGACGGCATGCAAAATGCTTGAGTAATGCTTCAAAGACGCTAATTCCTAACTGTAGGTCTCCCTTCTTTTAGCATTGCCTGACTGTGCATATTAGAAATGACAGCTGCTGCTCTGAAGTGGGAATGGTGTCCTATATAGAGCAGATCACTTTGAGACACTACAGCTTCGGTTTTGTTTGTTCCAAGTAGAATGCTTTGCATTCACCGGCGGTCTGGATTGTGAAACAATGGCAAACAGGAGTGTGAGCAGGTGTCCTGAAAAGGATCAAAACGTGCTCTTTTTTTGGTTTCAGAAGTGCAGTGTACATAAATTATTAATACAGCCAATCCTGACATCAGCTCAGATCCGTGTCTTTTAGTTCACTATCTTTTTTTTTTTGTACTGTGTATTTCTCTATTCCAAGTGGTTGTAGCCAATAAAAGAACTCCATAAACATTACAAATTCACACGCTTCTATTTACACAGGTCTCAATTGTGCAGTTTTGAAAGAAACACATGTTTGAGCGACCCTTTTAAAATCATGATCTCTGGTGCTGCACTGGGCTAAAGAAAGTTCTAACTTTCTACGTCTTATTCTCAGGAAGTCTGTTACTGCTTAGTTTATTTTTCAACCCTGATTCATGCTCTTGCTGTGAAGTGTGCCACACTCATGCACGCTCACAGATATAATTGCCACCACACCGCAATGGAGGAATGAGTTTAAAAAAGATTCTTTAATTTTATGATTAATTCATGAGTACTGCTATACAAACAGGAAAAAAAGGGTGAAGTGCTTCTAGATTATTGTAATTTGAAATACAGTACATTACACTCAGCATGCTAAGAGTAATGAGATAGCTGACATTTACATCTAAAATAAGACCTAGCATACACATCCAGTCAAAAGTTTTAGAACACCCCCATTTTTCCAGTTTTTATTGAAATTTAAGCAGTTCAAGTCCAGTGAATAACCTGAAATGGTACAAAGGTAAGCGGTAAACTGCCAGAGGTTAAAAAAAAAAGTTTAGGTTACCAAAAACTGAAAAATAATGTACATTTCAGAGTTATACAAAAAGGCCTTTTCAGGGAACAAGTAATGGGTTAACAACTTACAGCTGTTCTGCAGCAATGGAAGTAAATTAAGCCTTGAAAGTTGATGCTAACAATTCCTACAGGTGTCCCAACTTTTGTTGATTACTTACAAACCCTCTGTCTGTATAAAAGCAGTGTTGGAACAGACTGTGTTACTACACCCTCTTAAGCATTATTTGGACAGTATTGTACTGCAGGAAGTAGTATATTGCTATCATAATGGCGAGAAAAAGGCAATTAACAAAGGAAGACAGACAGACCATTATAACCCTTAAAAGTGTAGGTCTTTCCTTTAGAGAAATTGCAAAGAAAGCCAAGGTGTCAGTGAGTACAGTTTCCTACACCATCAAAAGGCACTTGGAAACTGGAGGAAACTCTGACAGGAAGAGGTCTGGCAGACCCAAAGCCACAACAGAATCAGAAGACAAGTTTCTGAGAGTCAACAGCTTGCGTGATAGGCGGCTCACAGGACAACAGCTTCAAGCACAGCTTAACACTGGTCGAAGTAAGCAAGTCTCAGTTTCAACTGTGAAGAGAAGACTTCGAGCTGCAGGTTTGACAGGTCGAGTGGCAGTAAGAAAGCCATTGCTAAGATGGCAAAATAAGAAAAAGAGGCTTGCCTGGGCCATGAAGCACCGCCAGTGGACTACTGAAGACTGGAAGAAGGTCTTATGGACCGATGAATCAAAATTTGAAATCTTCGGTTCATCACGCAGGGTTTTTGTACGCCGTCGAGTAGGCGAAAGGATGGTTCCTCGGTGTGTGACACCAACTGTCAAACATGGAGGAGGAAGCGTGATGGTCTGGGGCTCTTTGCTGGATCCAGAGTCGGTGACTTGCACAGAGTGAGTGGCACCCTGAACCAAAACGGCTACCACAGCATTTTGCAGCGCCATGCAATACCCTCTGGTATACGCCTAGTTGGTCAGGGGTTCATCCTACAGCAAGATAATGACCCAAAACATACCTCCAGGCTATGTCAGAACTACCTTAGAAGAAAAGAACAAGACGGTAGGCTTCAAATCATGGAATGGCCAGCACAGTCTCCAGACTTAAACCCCATCGAGCTGGTTAGGGATGAACTGGACAGAAGGGTGAAAGCAAAGCAACCTACAAGTGCAACACATTTGTGGGAACTTCTGCAACAGTGTTGGGAAGAACTTTCCGAACAATATTTTCCATTGTAGAAAGAATGCCACGAGTGTGTTCAGCTGTTATATCTGCAAAAGGTGGCTACTTTGATGAGTCTAAAATTTAGATTAAATTTTGTTAAACAAAACGATTCCATGATTTCTTTTTTTATCTCCAATTGTTTATTTGTTCTATGCTTTAATTTCAGAGTACATTGAGACATTAAACTGCGTAAATTTCAATAAAAACTGGAAAAATGGAGGTGTTGTAAAACTTTTGACCAGTAGTGTATAAGTACTTTTTTTTTTTTTTTTTTTTACAGTGAAGCTCTATTAAATGTAGCTTTGATAGGGTTTTACAGTTCTGGTATGTTAACACGTATCCATTTCATCTTGTTAACAGTGCCATCTAAGGAAATGTTTTTTTTAGTTGTTTTTTTTAAGTTTGCTATTTAGAATAAAGTGCATCAGCCCTCCTTTGATCCCTCTCATAACTAACTGTCCCACAACATTCCGCTTATTTTACAGACCTCGGGACAGGACTGTTCTGGAATCAACCCTTTGTGACACAGCGCCATCTGCTGGCAAGAGGTGTAGGGCATGACATGCGTTTCTTCATTCGGCAGAATGATACGTCGGAATTGCTGTTCTGTTATTTGGCACTTTTGAAAAGTCATCAGAAGTATAGCATCGCCATAATTCAAATGTATTCCCTTAACAATGCAGTAGTGTGTTCGGGAGGGTTTAATTGAATAAAACTATAAAGCAGGGCAATAATGTAGATCATTTAACAGTGCTGTATTTTTTGAATGGATCATACCAATGGTGGAATACAGACAGGCTGAGGAAGTAAGGTTGCCAACTGTCCGGTTTTGGGCTGGACATCCGGTTTTAAGGAAATTTGCACCGTGTAAGGCCAGAACCACTGACCGGACAGCAAAAGTCCGGTTCTTGCCAATCTTGCTTACTCACTATTCATATGGAGCTGTACAGATTTGTAAGTAAAGCACAATTCTCTTCCTTCGTGCAGCACGGACACTAAACTCGCTGCCTGCTTCGGTAGAGAAATGCGTTGTGACACCGTGACAAATTGCCAGTGTTCCCCGGGAATAGGCTGCTCTAAATCAGATGTGAATAAGGGCACAGAGATAGAAAACACAGCGCTGCCTCGATCCCGTGACGACCCAGCTAGTTAGTGTGCAAATGCAGCTCATATATTACAGGGAAGAGCGGCACATGTTCTGTGCATGGATACTTCATTGTGGCATTACACTGTGCGAATTTGCATCATGATCAGAGACACTATTATTAGTAGTAGTGGTAGTACAGTAGTTATGGTCAAAGGTTTTGCATCGCCCTGTATAATTAACACATGTTGCTTCATAAAGTCGAATGAAACCCTGCTGAATAACATTACGTTAACATATTGAATTACATACCGCTTTGTAGTTTCTCCATATACTTAAAAAAAAAAAAAAACACACCAAAATGAAAAAATGTGACATTTCGAAACCTAACGTAAAATAACTGTACTACTATTATGGTTTCCGGTAGTCTACCACTATGTCCCATTCTGATTGGAAATCCTGGGAAATGCCGGTACATGTGTGCGCTCCGGTTAGCTAAGTGCTCAAAAGGCCATGAAAAAAAGGTTTACAAACCTATTGCCTTTCTGTAAGGCGCCACTAGATGGCGCTGAGAGGCAGACACTGAGATCAAAGTCTTTGTTCTGATGTTGAAATCAGTGCTGGACTGAGACAAACCCAGAACTACTCACTATCAAAGCACACGATATCAATGCATGGGGAGGCTGTAAATGACATCATTATTTTTAAGGTGACATCTGCAGTACGTCATGTTTTTAAAGTAGCTGGTTGATTTTTTTTTTTTTTTTCTGTGTTAAATTCGTATTGCAGTTTGGTGATGCAAATTAACTCTAGAGAAATCACTGTACCTTCTCTGATTAATGTCTCAGATACTGTCCGGAAGTCATAATAATAATTATTATGTTATTATTATTATTATTATTTTAATGCATGCATGTTAAAAATGTAGAATATAATTTTAAAACAATTAGCTTTGGACTCCAGGTTTCAACCAAAGAAAAACTAGATGCATAAACACATGTGTGAACTAAATCCTACAATGCATGATCTGACGGAGTAATATAACGCCAGGGTTCAGAAATTCAACTTTCATTGCAAAACAAAATGTCAAATCAAGCCTGTCAGACTTGAATGAATTCTAATAGACTCTCTTTTTGAGATGCCAGCAGGTTACAGGTCTACCAGCAATGCTCTGTACTGAAGCAAGGATTGAAATATTACCAGCAAACTAGATCAAAGTACTACAGGGTGCTTCTGTCTTCTTGGAAATAGGCTGAAATAGGCTGAAGAAAACTGAATCGTGCATCATTTAATAATGCTATGTGCCATAGTTTTACACTACAGGCATTCTAAGGAAAAGCACACACACACACACACACAAAAATCGGTTGTCTAAGTATGTTTCACTATTAACCCCAAATTTACATTGAAAACTGGTCAATTAATCGTTTGCATTATTTAAACATTCCAGGAAATTTTAAGGAAAGAACTGTAGTACAGTACAGTGCAGTATTTGCTTTCCGTTGTCACATATCCCTGTCCTTTTTTGTTAATATAACTGTATGGTCCCCTGCTGGAAAATAATTGCATTGCACCTTCATTCTAGAGCCCATTCCTATTCCGACCCGAGATTACAGTTCGGAGGGAATGTTCTGATTGGAGAGAAAACAGGGGTGAAATGCATGACTGGGCAAAAATAATCTAACTTCATGTCACATCCTCATGACAGGTTATGCTCCCTGGAGGTGTATGGGTGCTGTTTGGATCTGAGACTAAGGCAAACATTCACAAGGGGATAAAAGTATAAAGCTTTCCGAGCTAAAGCTGGCTTTGACATAAGTTGCAATAGCCAATCAAATAGGTTTTCAACTTATCTATCTAAAACAGGGAAAGTAAAGTTTAGTAAAGTTCCCCCCCAGGGAAGGGAATTGTTGTTCAAGAACTTAATGAAAAGAACAAGCACTCAGGATGTGCACATACAGAGCAATCAATATACAGCAGGATGAGAATCAACATGATGATTGCCAGAACTCTCTTTAAATCCCCAGCACAAATCAGCTTGGCCGTGTGTTCAGGGTCATTCTAAAGCCCACAAAGACTCTTCAATAACACAAAGGCAGGAGATTTGGTAAGCTGTTTGTTAGCTAATGCACTTGTAAATTGAAAAGAGTAGAAAACCTTGAGATCACCCACGCTCGAGGCAACAGAGAAGGTTTCAGCCGCCCAGGTCTGTTTCATCGCTGTGTGAGTCTTTACCCAGGCATGGGAGATAAAGGCTTCACAGTGGGAGGTCCTTCAAGCTCTTGCAAGAGCAATGGCGATTCAGCTCTCAGCTCTTCAAACAGACCGACAAGCAGGGGAACTTAACCTCACAAACCCAGAACCTGAAAAGGTAAATGCCTCTGGCTCTGCCCACCGCCGTTAGACTTTTACCTCATGTCGGCGAAACTCAAAAACACTGCAGCTGTTTCTAAGTAAAAGAAAAAAGAAACGAAAATGACGCTTGCAATTGGAATGCCCTTACACATAAAGGAATCCCTGCAGACTGCATCACAATGGATCTAGAATACGTATTGCACAATGGCCCTGCTACATTAGCACACGTGTCTGATGTGTATTTGCTGGAATAATTTGGCATGCAGAACACACACATCTGCTAATTTCATTATTGGAGATCAGCTGAATCTGGGCATGTCTCCAATTATAAATGCTACTTTTTGTCACGTATAATTTCTTCTCTTTCCATGCATCAATAAGATACATGAAAATGACCTTCTCATCAGTTTTAGGCTTCTGGTCTGGATCCCAATAAAGGTCACAGCTCTGAATTGTTGTATGAGATCCCTCTAGTGGCAATAAACAACACTGCTTAAAAAATGGGTTCCAGTATTGAGTTTTTTTTTGTATTACCCAAATCAAGCTGTCATCATTTTTCTTTCCACAAGGTAGCGCCATGTAGAATAGGACTCAGCCCAGGACGTAACGTTTCATCAGCAGCATCATTTAGACAAACGACAGCATCTGGCTCGCTCCCGGGCCAGTCAGAGGGCACTGGCAGGCTGGGAGGCAGGTCGAAGCAGCCACCTACAGTGCCATCTGCTCACGAAGGTAACGTAACAGCAGCGTCACAATCTTTTAACAGGAGTGCTGATTTCCGTTGGTCCTGAGCTCTCCCAAATGGAAATAAATTCTCTGGTATGGTATTTTCGAGCTATATGCTTCATATTTATATAGTACTTGGTTTTCTGATGTTGATGATGCATATATATTACAACAAGAAAATATGTCTGTTCTGGATTGCTTGTGCTTGCATTGATCCAACAGCGATGACATTAGTGTGCCACTGGGTGGAGCATGGATTGCATGCTGTAGAAAAGGTGTCAATTCCATCTTAAAATGACTATTTCATGTTTAGAAATGTTGCAGAAAAAGAGTCTTTTATGTTACAGTACATGCCTGTGAACCCCGATTTAAGAGAGAGAGAGAGAGAGAGAGAGAGAGAGAAGGGTTTCCCCTCCTAAACTTCCTGCTCCACTTTAATGCGTTCCTGTGTTTAATCATTTATGTAACCTGGTTTCTGCGCAGTCAAAGGGAAAAGGTAATGGTTTCAATATGCCTGCCTGCCAGAGAAGATCAAGTTTGTAAAATGTTCAGGCCAGTGTCCTGGAAGCAGAACCTCAAAGTGTCTGGCCAGAAAGAACTTACACACCCAGCAAAGTAAAGCATAACAGACCCATATAGTCAAAACATATGACAGTTCTGTTGGAAAGCATGGGAAAAGGATTGCGTAGCAGTTTGCTAAGCATGCGGACTGGCAGAGCTACACTCCTGTTATTTTCTGAAAAGCGACTGACACTCGAGATAGCAGACTGCTAGTTCCAAAAGTTCCACTGCTGACAAACGGATGGAAGCCAGGAACACATAGCCTGGGCGTACGGCAAAACTCGCTATGGAAGTCTCCCAAGCACACTGAGGAGATAACAGAGCATAGTGGGGCTGAAGGCTCCCAAGCACAATAGGAGATAACAAAGCGTTGTGTTGCTAAAGGGGCCCCAGCAGAAATTTAGGCAGAACAGACTAGAAGATAAGAATCCAGTTTGAAATGTAATGTGCGTTTTGTTTCAGTGGATTCCTGTTATGTACCTGGAAAGGAGGTCCCCTGCATACATACTGAAGAAACAATCTTGTTTTTGAAGAATTAAAGACTCTTGTCAGTTTTTTGGACATGCTTTTGGAACCGTAGCTTACAACAGGTTATTTTGCAAATCTCAGTTTGTTATTTTTCCAATGTCTACTTCAAGTTCAGTAAACCGTGTTTAGGTTTGATCACAAGAGGACCACCAATACATGATCGAGCCAACAGCCTTTTAAAGATTACAAACTTCAAACCTTTGTGTTCATTTATCAGTGATTTCAGAAACGTCATAAAAATGTGAAAATGTCACACAAACTTAGCAAAAGACCCATTTTACTGTTGCTTCATGAAGTACGATGCCTAGTAAATTCTGAGAGATGTCGAAGAAAGTAAACTGGGCTTAAAAGCCAAGCAGCTTCAGCCTGGACCGAGCGAATGTGTCTTAATCGATGCATATGGAGCAAGAAAATAGTTGAGTGAGAAACTTCTAGCTGAGTTGATACGGTCTTAGTGTCGCAACCAACCGAAATAACAGAATCGGTTTACAGGAATTCAAGCTATTTCAGAATACTGAGGGGGGATTTTTTTTCTTTTCCTGCAGGGATAACAATCTTGATCTCGGGCAGAATACATTAATACATCCTGCGTAAGGGGTCTCTTATTATAGAAGAGATAAGAGATGTCATCTCTGGTTGTTCATACTGGGGGAAATGATTTCTGTTATAATAATGACTCAGGAGTTACTATTAAACATTTCACTTCTGTCATATATTCCATGCACAGGATCTGTACTGAAGGTTTATTTCTCATAGTGTACATGGTTTATAATAAGTACACACTGGTAACTGTTCCGCGCTTGGCTTGAGAAGCAATCATTATGAGGTGTTGTAGTGTATGAGGGAGTGTTGGTGGCTCAGCCTGGGTCACTCATACCATTCCCCAATATAGTGTACGGGGGTGGGTGTTGCTCCCATGACCCTCATTTGAAGAAGGGCAGGGGTGGTGACCTCGAATACAGTTCAAATTCGGACCTACCCTGGCTACTTCTTAAAGAAGACCATACAAAGCGGAACAGGGCTTAAAAAATAGACGCGCATCTCACTGTATTTAGAAATCGGGCCGCAGCGTCCAATCGTTAAAGAAAGTAAAGCATACGGTAGCATTAAGCTTAGGGTAGAATTCTGGCATTCTTGCAAAGCATGGCAAACTGTGTGTTTATCACAGTTCATTTCTATAAACAAAGGATGTTGGAGAATGAGCATCTTGTTTAAGCAATTCAAGATTCTTTCCCAATACACATGGCTTAATTTGTTTTGTAAGTAAGTTTTTCATTATAGTGTCCTTTTTTGTTTAATGCACCAGGGGGTGGGAAAGTTAATACAACAGTATTTCTAATAAAGAAAAGATGGCAAACCTAAACCATCTGGCACGCAGCAATATACATGTACTGCTGCAGCATTCGGTACATACTGTATGGTTGTAGATATATACGGCTGTGTTGGAACAAACTGTTTTTATGGCTGGAGCTGTGAAGTACATCAGTGGAGGGCCGCCTGCTTTGATAGAAAACGAAAGCCGTCTCTGCCTATTATGCTTTTCATTAGAAGACTAACACAGCAGGGTTTTAATACAACAAACCTGGACTGTGGGCTCATATCTCTGAACAGAGGCAGCTGTTCGCTAACATGAAAAGCGTTGGTCAGCTCATAAAAACATGAGTGTGGAAATACTGCTAGTGTAGTGGCCTGACGTTTCAGATCTCAAACGTCTTTCCCAGAAGTTCCATTCCAATAACTGTGTCTCCTACGATTGCAGTGCATGTGACTCCCTTGGTTCCCGAAAAGCAGAGGGCATTGTGGGGCAAGGGGTTCATATGAGCATAGGCGGTCGTTTAAAACGAGGAACGTCAGACCGTCTAAAATAATGATGTATATCCTTTATGTGTGAGAAACTCGAAATATCGATCAATCAAGTTTGCAGTTCATGGAACCATTTTCCACTGTTTTAGAAAGAGGTTATTAGTTTGTTCAATTTCTTTCCCCCTGTTTAATCTAAGAGAACGTTTATATGTGCTCTTCAAAAAGCTATAAAACAGTCCTTAGATTTTTCGTGAATTGGGCCCCTTGTTAACTCTTACTCTGCGGCCCCTATATCCTTTAAACAGTGTATGTTTGTCATACAATAAATACTTAAATAAAGAAAGGGATGACTGTAAGCTTGGCTTGTTTCCTTGCTATTCCCAAGCCCCATTTCAACAGTAGGGGAAGGGATGGGTGTGTTAGTGATAAACAATGATAAAGAAAGAGCATTAGCCTAATTACTAATGTGTGTGGGAGAGCTCCTCTGCTCTGCTGCCTGACACGGACATCGATTGAAGCAGGTTTAATCACGACTCCGCTCTTACTAAATGAAACAGATCACTTTGCAATATGATCTGGAAATGTATCTGACGCAATACTGAGAGAAGAGTTAGTGTATTGTGCAAGTGCTTTACCATTGAGCGATCCAGCCTGCTTACATTTTAGGTTGTTTTCTATGGGGTGTGGAAAAGGAATAGCTTATTTATTTAAATACTAGCGGATGTTTCAGAACACCAAACTGATGGATGAGATTTCAGAGTCAGCAGCTTTGTGACGCCAACCACGCTCCACTGTACCTGCCCCTGTGTTTATTGCATCAGCCGTTGCTATGGTTACACAGTAGCCGTGTCTGATGATAAGATGGAGCAGCGATTGAATTTATTTTTTCTCCAAAACTAGACATTGGCGATCCCAACCAAGATGATATATTTCACATATAACAAGTTTAAACAAACTGATGCAGAATTTCTACAGGAATAACATAGTGTGTGTGTGTGTGTGTGTGTGTGTGTGTGTGTGTATATATATATATATAGACACACACACCCCATGTAATTAATAATGTATAAGAGCTTTAAGATCTGCCTCAGTTTAGTTAATTAAAAGTTTATGTAATATGTTTCTTGATTAACCCCTTAATTGGACAATGCATCAATGTGGCACAGCAGCCCCCAGGTGATATACAGGTTGTTCCAGTCAGTGCTTTCTCTCTCTCAGCACACGTTCGCCGTGCATCATGTGCTCTTGGCCTACACCTTCACTTAGCCACCAGTAGGAAGTGAAATGCAATGAGCTAAAAATGAGAGGGCTTGGCTTTCGTGTGCAGCTCCAAGTGAAAGCTGCAAGGCATCTCAGCAATGGAACAGCTGATGGGAAACAGCAGAGGAGTCCGTCAGTCGGTTTGTCAGTCGGTCAGCTGGGTCTGGCTGAAGACAGGTGGGTAGAAAAACAACTGATTGACCCTGTCTATATAGGGGGTCAGGCATACCCTCACCCCACCCCCAAACACACACATACACACTGGGAACCACTGACTTTCTCTAAATGGGCCTGGCATTCAGAGATTGAGATGTGTTACTGAGGGTAAGACAGTGAAGAGGGTTTGAACTCGTGCTTGATGTAGGAAGTCCAGGCTGAGTGAATTGATATTTTTAACACTGTCCGTTTCCAGCTCTTTCTAGGATCCCAATTTTCCGATGTCCTATTTTAAACTTACCTTAACTAAAATCATTTTTTGCACTGTATACATTCCTGGATAATGGAAATACAAAAAAAAAATGCAATTAAATACTACTAATACTAATAATGATAACTTAGTGTTAAGCGGTAGTTTTGAGTAATATAGATAGATAGATAGATAGATAGATAGATAGATAGATAGATAGATAGATAGATAGATACACACATACACAGACCATGATGATAGAAGGTTTAAATAGAAAGGAATAGTAAATCATTACATCATTAACTATGTAGTACATGGCCCCATTCATAGATTTAAAATGAAATAAATGAGTGTAGTTAGCATGGCATCTAAAGCCTACACATGCCTCCATTATTTGTAAATTTAAGTATTACGAGAGCCAATGAAATCGTGTGAAAGTCGCCTAAAGGCTTCTATATTCACATCATTTTAAAAGTCAAATGCTGTATATATATATATATATATACTGCGCAGTGGGTGTGACTCAAACACAGGTGCACCGACGTATTATACAGTAATTAAAACCACAGGCTTGTTTTCCCATTGATAGGATTTTAAAAGCACCAGGTGTAAGAGGGTTATGCTCTGAAACCTGCAGCAAAGCTCTGGTTATGCCCCTGGGTATTAGCACCTCAGCACTGCGGGGGCCAGCCTTGCACATGGGACGGACCTGCAGTAGACAGTGCGTCCTTGAGCCTGATTCCATAGAATTAGCAGGGATGTGCATAATCTTTCTTTATTTAGGCACTTAAACTGTATGAGATTACAGGGACCCTACCTCCAAACAGAAAGGAGTGTTAGAGCTTTCATCCAGACTTAGCAATGGGTTCATCACTATACCTCTGTCTTTAATCTTTAATGCAGGCTGCTATAAGACACTTACTTACAGTCTATCTTGATCCATTATTAACATGGGTGACTACTCTCCGCTACATCCCTCGGAGAGATCCAGGTAAGAGGGTTTGAGATAAAGACCTCCACACAAGTGAAGTGAGGAACTTCCAGCTCCAATTATTTCACAAAGAATAACTCTGTGCTCTGTTTTCTTTGTAAATAGTTAGTTTTCCTTTTAGCATGCCTTCGTGCTCAGTAAGTGTGTTTGCAAGAAATGTAAGGAATAACAGGCAGTGGTTCAATGTTTAATAATTAATTACACATTGGCAGCTGCATTGCTTTGAGCTATTGGTAGAATTGGCGAGGTAATAACTTATTGATGATAGGAGCTTATACTCTCCATTGCTTTCTGTACAGAGAATTTTTTTTTCCTGGTCCATACATTTGTCATAAACGCATGTATTAAATAATGTACATCATATCTATGTATTTTGAAATATATATGATAGTTATTTTGAATAATGTGAGTTTTGTTACTAGGGATCAATCCTGCATCACAAAGACATGTGCAGTTCAAACAAGCGCAAATATTTTTTGTTTTGTGTAAAAACAGTTAATTAAAAAAATAAATAAAGAATCACCTTGCATGTGCATGTCAAGAAGGAATTAAGTAGAACTCCAGCTTGCCATAAGGTTCTCTATGCCATGAATCATTTGATCATTGTCTACTGGTGAAGAGGAAAGCAAATCCATCTGTCTGCCTTTCCAGCGTGATGCCCTCTTTCCTGTTTATCTGCAGGAAGTGCCTCATTTTAGAGAAAGAACAAAGAGTACAGTTAGCATAGTCGGCTACTCAAACCACGTCCGCAGTTTACTGTTTCTTATTTTTGAAATACTCAGGAATGACAGATATGACGTTTTCAAGCCACACCTGGGTGTTCGAATAAATTACGAGAAACGAATTTCATGCATTCCTATTCGAGTGTTACATAAAGGTTTTTTTTTTGTTGGTTTCACTCCATGGTTAAAAAAAAAAAAAAAGGTTTATTTCTTTTTTTTCCTCTTGCTTCCAAAGACAAAGGTCTGCAGAAGTTTGAATTCCTTGCATGCTTTTGCAGGCACTTGTTTTGGAAAGCTCCAAGTTATTCCTGGATTTCCAGTCATCATGCCTGCTTGTATTATGGTTACCTGGCTGCAGTTTCTCACTGGGCAGCCCAATGGCATGCTGTTCATCCGGCCCGTACTAAATGCTCTGAAAACACTTCAGAGTGGCATATTTTAGAAGAGAATAGGATTTCCAGCTGGGGGACTTAATAGAAACTCTGCAGCCTGATCGTGATATGATTAAGTCAAAGGTGTGAGGTGTAATTGTGATAGGAGTAGGTTTTTGAGCAGATGCTGCTGGTACCAGGCATACTCCCTTAGTATTGGCCTGGGTCTGTGCCTTAGCACTTCACTATCTCAATCTCTCAAGTGTAAGACATTGCAGTGATTCAGAAAGAAACAGCTAAATCATAGTTTTAACAAGTGTGCCGTCTTTACAGAGAAAACAAAACCAAATCGGAGAGAGTCTTATCACATACATTTCACAATCGATTGTAATCTGAGTAGGAAAGCTTGGGTTGGATTTGAGGGTTAGGAGATCTCTGGACAGACAGGATCACTGCAGAAAAAGGGAGTATATATATATATATATATATATATATATATATATATATATATATATATATATATATATATATATATTTGTTTATTTAACCAGGAGATTTACCCATTCAGACCAAGGTCTCATTTACAAGGGGGTCCCGGAAAACAATGCAAATTACAAGTACAGTCAACATAATAAAAACAGATGTGGTTCAAGCTTAATCATGTCTATTTGTTACTGTGGACTGAAGGAGAAGCATTGGCAGGAGGTTCTAAGCAATTCCCAGATACGATCTTTAAAACCAGAGAAATTTAAAAAAAAAAAAATGCAATTCCACATGATGTAAACAATTCCACGTCTTCGGGAGTTGATATGCAAAAGATATTTCTCCTATCCATGTTCAAACCCTTGGAACAGCCGCATTAACAGAATTCTGAGAGTGTAAGCTGTAGCCAATGCCAGTCCTTCCTACCAGAGCAAACCAATAAGGAGGTACCAAGCCTTGAAAAACTTTAAATACAAAACAATACCAATGAAAAAGCCTCCGATGTGTTATTGAGAGCCAGGTATAGCTCATTTTGGAGTTGACAGGCTCTTCAGAAAGCTGACAAAGTGCCATACTTGGTTCCCTCCAGACAATGTACATGCACCACTCAGGAGATAAAACATGATCAATATGGGGCCCATTAACTGTTTGTTTTCTCAAAAACTAAAACGCAATGAACAGTATGAACTCATTTCCCATTAATGACTGATTCCGCATTATTTCACAGCAGTATTTACCCCCTTCGTCCCTGTATCTATTTAATGCTGTAAACTTGAGTCTGGCACAAAACTGAAAATGTTAAAGAAAAATCTTCACTATTTATTCCAGCCTCTTTCTTTTCAATATATATATATATATATATTTTTTTTTTTAAATCCCATTTAAGTTCACATCCTGTTTCCTGAAATGGAGGAAACTGGGAGTTAATTCCGGAACTACGCACAGAGATTCACCACTTCCCTGAAATAGTGAAACACATGCACACCACAATAAGAGAGTGAAAAAAAGACTTTCAAATCTAATTTCTAATTGCACAATGCAAGGGGGGCCCGGGATAATACTGTATATACATGTATGAGGTCAGACTGGAGTCCAAGTCCATGAACCAAATGATAGGACTGGTTCTCTATAACTTCTACAGATTGCCATTGGCAAGATCTTTACTGAAATAAAAATGCATCCGATAAGGTTACCAAAACTACTGTTAAAAATCGAAGGAACTAACATTTAATTTAGTACCGCAGGCAGTCCTAAATTATAATTGGCTATTGATTTTTTTTTTTTGTTTTTTTGTTTTGCCAACAGTTTAGAGTAAAAAGCTTATAGTGTAACATTTTCCATTGGGAGATACTGTACAAGCTCACTCCTAGACTCATGCCTGACTTGTTGATGCCCTCAATTCTGACTCCCGAGATAGTTGTAAAATCATTTTCTTTCTCCACAGGTCGGTGGAGAGTGACTAGTTATTTTAGCATGCAGTTCAGCTGAGATATTTTTAATCTGCACGTCTATACGGTTATTCAGTTCTCTTTGATGATCACTCTACTAACCCAGTGGAAGCCAGACATGCATAGAATAATTCAGCTACTACTAGACTATTTAAAGCCCCCAGTAGCTCTAAGCCTTGCCCTACAAGTGCAGTGCACAAGAAAGCAATACAGATTTGGAATTCATCGTTAGCACTCGGCTCAAAGTAACAAAAACCTGGACCGTGCAGTGTTGAAATTCTAAATGGATAAACCAGACTTTCTGTGTATAAAACAAATAGCATCTGGGGGGAAAAAAAGAAAGGAGAATCCCATTTTCCCCATTGTTTCTGGAGCTACATCAGAGATTGTGTGTCACGTGCATAACCTCCTCCTGCTGCAGGTACCGTGAGAGCGGAGCTCAGGAGGAGGATACAGCATCTTGTGAATGACACAAATGAAACTAGCTTTAATGTAAAATAGAGCGTGTCTTTAATTGAAGTCATCGGTTGTTGGTGGAGACTCTGGTCAGGGAATGTGGTTCCCAATGCTGCTAGGATTGGCGGTGTGGGGGGAGGGCAGCTGGACTTGAATGCTGCTATAGCCAGCTGTCTGGCACCAAGCTCCCCCCATGACAAGGAGCAGAGGATGGACAGCTAGGGCAGGGATCTGAGAATGGCATGCTGGTGTATGATTCACATCTTTCCCTCTTTCACCTTTCAGTACAAGGATTGGTATTTCAGATGCACGTGTCTGATTACATAACGTCCATGGTAATTTTGCAGATTACCATGATTTATTTTGGTCAACAATACAGGTCATATGTGATATTTGCCTGTGCTTGGTTTTCAGTTCACTTAACAGCGTGGGAGTTTGACCCATACCAGAGAATCTGACAAGCTTACACCAGGAATAATAACTTCAAGTACACAGAGATTGGGAAGGTTGTGAAAATAACAACAAAAATTTTTAAATTACAATAAACTCAGAATCCTAGATGTAGTTCAATTACTTTTAGATTTAATCAACATAAAAGATTTGTAAGTTTTTTTTTTTGGCCCCCTAAATGGATAGACCAGATTTGTGTTACAATAAATGCATACATAGATACATAGACTATAATGATGTCATAATTATACATATTTACATACATTTCATATTATAAGAGTGTCCACATTTTAATAAGGTATTATTATATCTATCTATCTATCTCTCTCTCTCTCTCTCTCTCTCTCTCTCTCTCTCTCTCTCTCTCTCTATATATATATATATATATATATATATATATATATATATATATATATATATATATAAAAGCTCTATACATTATTTGTATACTTTATAAGTAACTCTATTCTTTAAATTGTCCTACTGCAGCAGCTATTTAAAGACACAAAGATACTGGTATTATCGTTAATTTATTTATTTATTTTTAAAGGTATGAGGTCATGGTTATGGCTTGCAGTAACTATGACAACGTTGTAAAACGCATCTTCCCTCCTCCCCTCGAATCCTGGTCCTCCCCATTCTAGCTCTCCTCATGCTCTGAAGTACGCATGCCCCCGCAGATACACACCATTTAGAAGCTGCAAGATGGCGATGGCAAAGCAAGCAAGCGTTTTCATCCTCTTCACAACATACTGTGAGTTCATGCCAAAACGCAGTGTGTATTGATATTTCATTTTCAAGGAGAGTCATTTTATTTTTTATCTAAATCTGGTTTTATATCTGTTGAGATATGTACTACGTTTCCCCTAGGTGTAACTTATACCGTATGTATTTAAAAAAATATAATAATAATAATAATAATAATCATCATCAAAACACACGTATATCTATGCTTTTTTTTAATGGTATATTACATTGTATAAGTTGGTGTTTTGTTTTGTAAAGGTGCATGTTTTAACAATCTGGTAGTTGCCGGCTGAGAAAAGGGATACCGTTAGCTTTATTGTAACCAAGAAGCAATTTAAGTTACTGTGTTGTGAATTTCTTAATGTAAACAAACAACTACTAGTACTTTGCTAGTAAAGTTTAATTAAGTTTGGGTATAAATAAGCGTGAAACCTTTTTTGTAGTTTTCTAAATTGTAACTGATGCCGTCTTTTCAAAATACCGCCTTCCATGTTTTGCATATCAAAAGTTTATTTTGTGGTTGTTTTTTAAATTTGAAAGATGTAGTTAAAGCCAGACTGTACTTAACGAATAGTTGTTTTTTTAAAATTTGAATTATTGTGTTTTTCGTTCGCATTACTCTGTTAGAATTACGGTGGAAGTTTGGAAGAAAGTTGTCGTTCGGGCGAGATAACGGTTTTGAAATATCTGAGTCGGAATAAGCACTGACTCACACAGAGGCGGTCTGCATTTTTCACCAAGAAATGGAAAATACAAATAACATCTTTACGCAACTTCAAATTAATGTTTTGTTTTTCTCCAGTGTTATTCAATATTATTTCCTAAGTTAGCCAACATCGACCCGCAGTTTATATAGTTTAAACAATATAAACCACGTTTGTTTAGATAGCTTGCTAGCCTTCATCTGACGACCCCTTGTTTATATGCTTGCATTAGCCTTAATCCGAACTATTTTCTTTGTCATTTTTTGAGTACCCCAGATAGATTTCACAGCACTATTTCTGAACATGATTTTGGAAAATAATTGTGTTTTCCAGTGTATCAGTGTTTATGGTATAATTAAGTTGGTTCGTAAACGAATGCCCCTTGCTGTGTGTGTTATGTACGGTATCCTGCTAGATTCAGAGATTTGTTTTTGTTTAATTAATGAGGATAAAAAGGAGAGCAGTTTAATTCTTTATCGTGTGTTGGATTGTTGTATTTCCCAATACAAGTAAGTTGGTAACTCATTTAAGTTATTTTTTTGTGTGTTTTAACCTTTTACATAATTAATCTGACCTTGATATAAAGCAATCACACAGGCTACAGATAAATAGATAAATATATAAATAAAATGTACATTTGAAATATACAATTGTATTGGGTACATTTAACAGACGATTATAATATTAAACTATAGCAGTGATTTCATAAATAATTCAAGCTGTTTACCTAATATCACAATGGGCCAGAGTTGTATTTTTTATTAAATTCAATCAAACAATTTTGTAATAACAAATTCAATAGCTTGTTGGTCTGTTTGATTAAACGGAGTGTGTGTTTAAAAATAAATAAAACACTTATAGATTTAATACAAAAAGTGTTTGACTCCAATACAATGTAGCAACAAAAACATGATTTCAGCAGTGACATATATTCCACTGGAATATTTGCAGTATCTAATGCATCTACAGGAAATGAAAAGTATGCAGATTCTTATAATCTTATTATAATATCTCTACTGTGTTAGGCTATACTGTATTTTCTCCAGTAACCTTTCCCTTTTAGCTATGAGCACAACTGGTTAGGAAATATTACTTGATGCATTTGCCATTAGCATATGGTTAGTAATAATGGACAATTAAATCGGATTCCATGATTAGAATCTGACCTTTTTAGAGGTACAGTGCATTTAAGAATAAAAAACTGAAAACCCAATTACCGGTACTTGGAACCTTAATTCGAGTTCATATTTTTTTCTGATAGGACTCGGCAACAGTGGGGTTACATTACATTTAAAGTGGCAGTATCCGACAGTAGTGTTTGCAGTTAAGCTAATGTAGATTCTTTCATAGTTTAGCCTTATCTGAACTTGTAAAGCCAACCTTGGCTACTTTCTCTGAAGGTAGTTTTATCTGTGTAGGACCACTAGCAAATACAGTGCTCCTGTTACAACTTACATGCAAAGGAAGTCGAGTAATGCAGTCAAGTCTTATAGTACAGGATGTATAATAGATGGGGCTACTCACAGCTATTTACTCCAGATTGTCATTAGTACAAAGGAAAGCAATTTAGGGTTAGGGTTGTTTATTTCTGGTTGGTAACAATATTCGGGTGCATGATTCGTGTCTGAAGAAATGTGCCGATTCTCAATTTGGAACAGCTTTGAGAATCAATCCCGTCATGTTTTTGTTATCCTGGGTATGCTTGAGGAAACACCTGTGGACTGATGTTTTCAACATGCGCTCGAAAGAGACAAAGATGTCTGAAATGGGGGGGGGGAAACTGTTGTTAAACATGTATCGGCCATTGCAATTCATATACAAACAACAAAACATTCAGTTTGAATGAAGATTGTGTGGAAGCTTCAAACATTCTGCAATGTATTGATCATCCGATTCTAAATAAATACTGTATTGCTCCCAATTCAGGATCAATGATAATAGAAACTTGCCAGCTTGTTAGGAGAGGTATTGTTTTTCAAACTGGGTTAGAAGCTCCGACACCATGTCTGGTTTTCATTATGCTTTCCATGACGGTAGTAACAGGTGTAGGCTTCCTTTTGATTAGGGGAGGATCTTGCCTTCAAGCCAAAGAACGGACAGCGCCAGGATATATCACAGAATCCTCACCCATATACAACTGAGAGTTTGGAATGGTATTCTTTTGGGTGCTATTTGCATAGAAAAAAGGTATCGTGGGGTTTAAGAATCACCCTCGCCTTTGTATATTTAAATACAGTGCCTAGGCCTTTTATTTTGAAGGCTCATATCCTTGGCCGTCAATGAAGTGTTATGTAGATGCCCAGCCTTGGCCACCTGATCGATAAAACAGCTCTCCCACTTCATCCAGACTCGACTGTCGTCGCTCATCCAGCACAGATTAACATACGTCATTCTGAAGAGCATAACAAAAGAACTTGTAGCATGCAGGACTCTGATTCCCTTGTGACCATGTCTCCTTGATGATGGCTGGGAATGGTCCCCGAGCTTGTGGTCCTTATATAGACAGATTTCAAGTCTGTGATCCACCTCATAGTGGGGCACCACTTCCTTTTGATATTTGCTTCGAGTCCGTTTTAAATCTAGGCAGGATACAGAATAAGTATATCCAGTAGCTGCTGGGACAATGCTGTATGGCAGTGATAATGTACTGCAATTCACTGGTATGAAGCCAGTTTCCGATTGATTTGAGTCTGGTGGTGTTTTCTTTTTAATATACATGTTTGTTAACTGCTTGACCAGGTTTGTTGAGCTATTTGAATTGCCCAACAGTCAGACACAGTTTTTGTTGACCATGTGGTCAATGCGGCAACAGGCTTCTGAACCGAAGTATTTTGTGTATGTTATGGAGCATATCCAGGAATGACTGGGCTTTGAAGGCAGCACATGTCCTATCAGCCACATTTGGTGTGATCTGTAGACTGGAACAGCTGGGAGGAGGCTGTGTAGGAAAGTGCTGGGAACACCAGGGTCATCACAGTCCTGGGCAATCCTTTACAAGACTGATACTCTGTGCTTTGCCCGTTTGGTTGGACATGTGCTTGAAACATAGTGTTGATCTTTTGAATGATTTAGAGTAGTTTCTTTTTTTACCCATCACAAACACGTACTGTAGTTTTTATTAAAAGACAAAATGCTTTTGGGTTAGACAAGATTTACGTAAAAACTGCACAAACGGCCTCTTGCAGAACAAGTACCGGTAACACTTCTAAAGGGTCTCTTTAAAGGAACCCCTGCACATTTTACTGTCAAGTTGAAAGGTTGTCTGCATTGTGAACTATCCAAATGGTATTAATATGTTTAGTAAAGAGGGGTCGAGATTAAGGAGGGGATAGATAATCTGAAGAAAGCTGTGCTGTATTTTAGGAATGGCAAACATGCACATTCTCTGAATGTCATACATGTAAGAAGACAGGTGTTTGTCACAGAGATGTCTGAGTTTGGCTCAATGAAAGCGTTCATCAAACATGGCAAAAAAGGCAGGATCTTAGGATGTTTTTAAAATCATAATTCTGTTAATGTATTCTGAGCTGTTTGTAGATGGGTAAGCAATAGCATAGCATGCAATGCCTTTGAACAGAAAAACAAATACTGGTGTTAACACCAATAAATAGAACAAATTGCAATGCTGCAGACAATTTTCCAATGACTTAAGCTACTCTTTTAATAGGTGGAACAAATTGCACTACAGTAAAAGGCATGTTCATAAAAAAATAAAAATAAATCTACTTTCTGTTAACAAAATTACAAGGCAACATGCTTACAAATCAATGTACAGGAGGCAATAAATGACTTCTCAAATAATTAGTTTTAAAAACAGGGAGAGCCAATGCTGTGAAGATCGTTTTCTTTATAAAGCATGTCAGTGTGCGATACTGCACGTTAGTTTGGAAGCTAATGCTATAAGTACATTTTGATTAAATCCGTAGAACATTTTATAACTAATGTCTTTATTCAGTACCTGCAATTCTAACATGGAATATGAAGCCTGAATGAAACTAAATGTATGCAGAAAAGCAGGATTCTTGCTTTATTATGTATTAATACCACTGTACAATAGGAGGACAGTAGAGTTGCTATTGATCCACAATATATTGGAATGCTGTCACCAGTACTGAATGATTTAAATATGAATCACCCTCACACAGTACAGTGCAGTATATAATGTAGTGCATTGAGTTGTGTCCAAGGCTGGCAACTTATTCTCCTGTTATGGCTCTAAGGTACCAGCAATACCTCAAAGCTTGCTGAATAAACAACAGCAATATTATGTTGATCTGCATTGCAAGTGTATATCACAAGATGTTGGGATCATCGTATCGTTGCCCAGGGACAGTACTGAGCAGATTTGGGCGCTGGCAATTCCATCCCAAATAACAACTCTGTTTTTCTTACCGAGGGCATGTTTGTTTCTTGCGTTTCCTGTTTGCTGGGGCAGGATACTGCTCAATCAGTTTAGTCTGATCGTTGACAGATTTGCTGTTTTCTGGAATCTGAAACTGAAGGAAATTGAGATCTAGCTTCGCTGAGTCTGGGTGAAAAAGTGTTTGTCTTTTTTTAAAATTAGAAACTACTAATAATAATTTAAACTTGCATGCGGATCAGTTTACTGCATGCTAGTCCGTGGTAGTGATTGATTCTTTTTATCTACAATTAGTGCAAATGGTCCAGTCTTGCTTATGTGCACTGTACCAGTACAATCACCTTTTAGTGACTTGCAGTTTGCTAGCACTATTACTCTATTACTATTAAATAAGTAATTCTGTTTTTTTTAAAAAATATTAACTGCTGCTTGTCTTTTAAAACTCTTAAGTTGCACTGCACTGTATTCGACTCAGTGTTTAAACTGCATAATCGGCAGTAAAACATAATGAAGCCAAGTCTTTGTATGTAAATATTGTTCTGTATGAAGCTGGGCCGTGGAATTTGTCCATGGTTTCTTATCTGGTTGCTCACAGGTGGCGATGAACTACATTTTGTTTTTATAAAAGCATGTCCTGTTCTGTACTAGGCAGGACAAAAACACCTCGCCCAGTGGAGATGCAGTAACCAGGAGGACATGGAGAGTGTAACGCTGCAGAATGTTGCAACACTGCAGCCATGTAGAACGTGTGGAGTACTGCGCAGTATAATTCTGATGATGAAGGTACATTATAGATCAAGCGATTCTGTCTTCAGCTATGAGTCTGAAGAACATCTGTTGACCATACTGTAGTCTGTAATAAGGTCTCATTCAGAAGGAAGCAGAGTGCTTTTAAAAGGCTAGTTACTAAAAAGTCATGATCCTAAATTACCAGAATGTTACATTGTTCCTAGAACACTTGATCACTTTCAGCAGGGTTAGCTGTGCATTTTGCAGAGTGAATAAACTTGTCTAGTGTTTGGACATTTGATGTGATGTACAGTAGTCTCACACTAAACCTACTCAGAATCTCTCTTTTATATGAGAAGGGTTGTTGCTGCCTTTAGATAAAATGGAAATGAATTTGATCTTAAATTCCCGCTTCTTAATCCTAACCCAAGGCAATCATGCGTCTCATTGAGTCTGAGAAGGCTTAAACCAAGACACAATTCCCAAGGACTTGCAATACTGTTCGTATCAAACCAGCCCCCATTTGGTTGTCTCCAAATCTTTGAATCCCTGAAGGGATAGCTGCAGCGCTCATATTTTCTAATCTGTGATTGTTTGATTTCCTGTAATTACTGTAGGTAGACGATCATGCAGAGCTAAAAATAAGAATCAAGTTATGGCTTTAATCTGAGGACGGTTTTCTCAAACCTGGAAGAAATAAGTTACACTTGGGGCTAGATGGCGGCTGGCGCAGTGGGATACGTTGAGACACTTCACCTCTGGGTGCAAATCTGATTTTAGGTTAAGTAGGGTAACCAGGTTTCCAGAGTGATTTTCTTTTACAGTAGCAATTCTAAAGCTGTTACAGTATACTGTATAATAACAATTAAACATCGGGTGTATTTATTGCAGAGCATAAGAACTAATTGTTTTCATTCTATTGTCATCCAATCAAAACACGTTAAATGTACAAACAGCCAGATTGTAAAGCATACAGTAGATCAGCTATTCCCATTTAAACATGTGAGATCCACAAACACTTTCATGGATTATTTGTGTAATACCTGGTCCTGTAACTCTGAGTATTGTATTTTTGAATGACGCTAACACAGCCTAATAAATGACTCCACTGTTAACTTGCTGAGCACACCGATACGGTTTTTGTACTTTTAAAAGAAATCAATCCCTGGGAAGATCCCAGTTTTCCCGGGAGGTCTGGTAACCCAAGTCACAAACCTGGGAAGGGGAAATTTAGGCAGGCCACGGTTTTGACACGGAGGTTAAGACCTCTGCTGTTCTTCGACACAGGGTCATGGGATCCGTAATGTGTGCAAAGTAGACAGGAGCTCGGTTTAACGTATCATCAGAAGGCTGAGGTGCCAGAGCTTGTATCTCAGAGTGCTTCTCACTAACAGTTTCTAATGAGACTATGCTAAGTTCTAAGTGTTTTATCACTACATGAGTGACCTTGGTTGTGTGTGGTGCTTTCTTCAGCCTAATGAGACACATACAGTTCATGCAGTAAATGATTTCTATCTCCAGAAATTTTCAGTTCTCACAGTTTCAGAAAGGACAGATGGAACAAGCCACTCATGAATAACAAGGTTATTTGAATGTGGTTAAACTAAAAAACTCCTTTTTTTTAAATGAAACGTGTGTTTTTTATTTTAACCTGTGGTGTGTTTCAGTTACACTGTTTATAGGCAGGATGGAATACCCATATTAAATAAATAAATAAATACTACATCATCCAGAAACACTATTTTCCTGGATCTATTATTGGAGACTTCAGCAATTTTGCACATTACAATAGTTTTTTTTTTTTTTTTTAAATCATTTTTTTTTTGTATATACCATGATGTGGAACTTGATTCCTCCAAGATACCCAAAACATACAGACAGGATGTACAGTACACGATTTCGGATTTCATGTACTGTAGCATGAAATCGAAAAAGTTTTCAGTTATTCCAGCAACATATCGATAGCTGGGTGTTTTCTAAAAATAGCTATGGATTTTCCCTGGTCCCAGCTTTTATCAGTATCCCTGAACACTGCACACTAATTAAGCTCTTGAAGATGATCCCTGTGTTCTTAGGAGACCTTCCAACACTTTGCAGAGCTCTGGAATGTCCAAGGTCCGCGAGAAGCGACTTAGTGCACTTGTGAAGGTAGGGTTTGTTTTTTTGGCTAGGCAGTGTATGCAAATTCCAAAATTGACAGCAGCTGCTTTATCAGAATCAATTAGAAGTATGCCTACGTATTTTTTTGGAATATGTTAGTTTTATTTCCTTTAATAAAAGCATCTCTCCATTATGCTGTAAAAATAAGAAACACTTTAATCGTCCCTCAAGTGGTTGCTCCAACGCATCCATTTTCATTTACCCATCAGTCTTTCTGTTTCATTAATGGGGCTCGTGTTTGAGAATCGTTTCAGTTACGCAGCAGCTGTAATTGGATTACTGTCAACCTTTTTTCTTGAAACAAGACACTTTTTGTTTTTAGCACCATGAAACCGCCAAGTTCTTGAACTTCCTAACAAAACACTCATTTATTGCCTTCAATAACACATGAATTTTAATAATATATAAGAGTTTCCATTGTCTGTCTTTTGAACTAAATACTGTAGCGTGACAGAAGGTCGCTGGCGAGAATGGGCCAGTGCAGATGCCTAGAATATGGTGCTTACAGAAAGATAAAAAGTAAAGAAATGGGAGAGACACGGAGGTGACGCCGACAACGCGGCTCAGGACTTTATTTACAGGAAGATAAAAAAGATGGTAGAGCATGGGCGGACGTACAGCAGGTATACTATACACTGTACTTGCAGGATCTCGAAATCCCTAAACTAATTGCTATTCCTTATAACAATTGAAACCCCTACCCTGGTTACACACGCAGTCGTCGGTTTTAGTAGGCTGCGTCTTACTGTAAGGACCGTAGAGTGACAGGTAGTAATAAAACGTTGATACTTGGTTCATTTCACTTTTTAAACCCATTACAACTGCATGCAGTTAGGAGCGATCTTAGCATTGAAATACTTACCAATATGCAGTCAGTATGGAGTTTTGGCATACTTGCACCTTTGTCCACTGAAATATGATGGGGTCATCTGATGCCAGGAAATGTATATACATTTTAAACAAAGGTTAATTTCTTAAGCCTGGTGGAAAAATAAATCCATCGGTAGTGGCTTGCTGGACTGTACAGCTGCTGTTGGTACAAGCGAATGCCTACCCAAGAAAGTGCTTTGCATTTTTTCTGACATGCCATTCATTCAGATAGAGTTTGTAATTCACGTGCCACCACAATGCAGTTAGCATAGACCTGACGCCCTCATTCTATATGTACAATTGCTGGTGCACTACAGTCATACATTGACAGTGATAGCCTGTGCCATATCAGTCCAGACCTTTAATGTGAAGAATACAAGTGTGGTTTTGTCATCCCTTATTAAAGTCGACCATCGTACATTTGCACAGCAGTTTTGAAGTGAATGACACTTCCCTATGCTTATACAGTGAATAATGGTACTAACACAGTCATACCTTGAGCAATATGTTAGGCGCTGGCATCTGGATTGTGTTTTCTTCTCTGCTTTCTTGTGTAAATAATATGTTTTAATTACAGCGAGCACGTGTCCATTATATTACCTGGAGAGTGAGGGACATTGTGGGGCATTAAAAGGTCATCCACTCCCATGTAGAAAAAATATATTAAAAAGGTAAACTATTTAATATATGAACCCCCCCCCCTCTCCAAAAAAATAAATAATTCTTGCTGCAGTGTAGCTGAAATATAATAAGATACTTTTACAGCTGGCTTAAGCTCTATTTCATTTAAGTTTTCATTTGACTCAAAGGGGTGGGATTTTCATGGGGATTTTTTCCAGATCATTTTTGCCAAACGGGACGAGACGTTTGATGCCCTAAATAGTCTAGAGCTTTTTGAATCCCCAGCTGTTCCACGGAGACGTCGGCAGACTTAGTCCTAGAAGTTGCTATTGTGCTGTGTTTTTCTTCCAAGTATTTTTTTTCTTTAACACAAATCACTTGGACTGCGTTGGAGTCACTTGTTTTTAGCTTGTCCCATTTGACTTCCATTAGGTTATATTGTGTCAGGGTCATTGGAATGAGCTGATGATTAGCAGAGGGTGACTTTTTAATAGGAGTGACATTAAAGGTTTGACTGAATTTGACAGCAATGCAAGTGTCAAGTCCAAAATTGCCATTGTAAGTTGCAAAAGTCAGTTAAAATTACGCGGAATATTTGTATACATTTTTGCATTCTTTGTTAATAAATCACTCGGCTGCAGGGACACACACCTCCAATTGAAGGTGCTGGTCTCTCAGCTACCTCCCCATACTGGTGAGAGGCAGCGCTGCAGCTGACCTCTCCTTTGAAGTCACTGCGTTAATAACGTCTGGGCTTCCCCTTGACGTTGTAATGTGGAGTGAGAGACTGCTTTGAGACATCCCTTTAAGCAAACTGTTTCATTTTGAATTGATGTACAGTCATGGAAATCGTATGGAAGATTAGTTACTGACAGCTGATTCTAATTCGGTACGATAGTACACTTTGTCAAGCATTACTCTTAAGTACAGAAGCAATATTGAAAACGTCATGTTCCTGCTGGTCACTTCACCGTTTTCCTAACATTTATCCATAACTTTGAACTTTGAATCTGTGTACACGAATAAAACGTCCTCGTCTGGCTGAAACTATTCCAGAGCATAGTTTAAGGCGTTGCCGGCTAAAGACCTTATCTGGGGTGGACCCTAATTATAGCAGACTGCCGAACACAGTGACGGTTATAAATACGCTCTGTTTTTTAATGCTGGTTTGTATTTCCTTGTCTTCGTTAACGACTAGTGTGTTAGGTGTGCAAACAGTTCTCAATTCAGTTCACTATTTTAGTTTTCTATAAAGGCAAAAAAGTTTGGTACACATTTAACATACTGTATTGCAGTTCTCCAGAAATTAATTTATCTTAGACAGTTGAGCACGGTGATTTGCTCTAGTGGAGACATTTGAAACGTGCCCCTATGACTCTGTGTTATTTACTTTGACAAGGCTACAGCAGGGGACGTTTGATCCTAACTGCGTTAAATTTCAGAAGACATTGCTGGGGTCAAGGTACTGTAGGGTTTGAGGCTAGTCACACTGTAGCTGGCAGAGTTCACTGCAGTTAGTCGCATGCAATTATGCTGGTAACTGTATGAAGTTGAATGAAGAGGTAGCTTTAATGAGCAAGCTTGCAGAGTCAAACTGGGTAAACTTTAAACATTGTGAGCTCCAGAGAGTGAAGAAGTGAAGGCTCTTAAGCAGGTAGTCGGAACATATCATGCCGAACAGACAACGAGTAAAAGCTTTATGAAAACAGCAAAGACTCCATGGATGTGTGGCGTTGTCTTCCCTGGTTTCAATTGGAAGCGATGTTTCGATGAACAGGTGTGACTCCGTGTTGCTTCTCGAGAACAGCTTCTTAATCTCTGGCATTCGTTTGTATGTCATTTGTGCAGTCAGTTTAAAGAAACAGGCTGGTATAAACGGCATCTTGAATGGTTAGATTTACAATTGCATTTGTGCTTTTGAGTCTTTAAGAGTGGTTCACAACCTTTTACAAGGAGGGCAGGACCACCTGTGTGTTTGGGGATTGCCCCTTGGACCACTACATTCACGGGACAAAATAACAAGCCTATTCTATTGCTTGAAGTTTGGGTGTGTGGAGATTTGGGGAATCTTTCACCACAGTTTGGGAACCTAAAAGATAGAAACCCAGTCCAAAACTGTCCTGACAAAAGTCTTCCTACAGGCAGCGATATGAATTTAGACCCAGCAAGTCTTCAATTCCCTGATCCCTTATACAGAAGCGTAAATGTCCCTACAGTATGTTAGGGAAGTGTGATTCTCAGGTGCAGTGCTGTGCCAGGGAACCTTCTGTTTAGAGCAGCACAGTAAAGCCTGTGAGAAAAGGCCTTGGCTGGAGCATTGGGAATGAAATCTCTGACCTTATGTCAACAGCTTGTCGAGTGTAGGCCCACTGTTGGCAGATTACACTGCTGCTTCTTATGCAGAATGGCCATTCCTTGTGTGATACTGTAGGGTTAGAGATTATCCTGGAAGGTTGGAACCTGCTCATGCCTTGTCTTCTCAGCAGTGGGCTGCTCAGGCACTAGCTTCAGTATGCAAACTTATCTGTCAAAGTTGTAAAGCAGCCAACAAGCAAGTCCTTGTCTGCTTGTGGGTACTGGCATAACGAAACATGTCTAGAAAACAAAGTGTTTGTGGTTGGCACTAAAAACTGATTGGCAACTCAAGCACTGCTGACAATATGTTTTGCTACAAACACATTAGAAGTAGACAAGACTTCGGCATAATGCCTTCCTTAGCTTTATGAACGTAATACAAATGAAGCACCAGCCAAAACACTGCTCTGCTGTACTTGAGTTAGTTTCTTGTACTGTCATTTTTACCTCCTGAAGTTTTGATGAATACAGCAATGAGGAGTGGCAGTCTCACTTTTTTTTGGCCAGAGACTCCATTATTGAAATTTTGATCTGGTTTTCATTTCACTCTTTAAAAGCAGTCTTAGCCCCAGCTTTTTAATGGGACTACAGTATCAACAATGTCCAAATGACATTCTAACCTGTAACATCTCCTGTATGTACAGTATTAGTGTTATATCCATGAAATATATAGTTTCTAGCATGCTGTTAAATTAGTTATATAAATTTGATATACCGTTGACACAAATGCGTATCATTTGTCTTGATTGAAAAATGTCAACACACGGTACTGTAGGTGTATGTGCCTGTTTGGCTCCAATGGTCTTATTTCATCTATTTTAGTTGTACCCAAGCCAGGTACTGGTTGCAGCATTACTGGGGCAGTAATGTAATACATTTGCACTTTGTGTTGCCTTTGCCACCAAGAGGTGTGTTAGGGAAAGTGAGGTGACCCATCCTGAACTTTCACCCCAACTCTTCCCCCCGTTATACAAACAGATCGGATGTCTGTGCCTCCCGCATAGTTCCCTGCTCTGGCTGAGAGGAAAGAGCGTTCCCACCGAAACACCAACACGTTGCAGTGAAGCACCTGCTTTTCAGTGGAGGCCGCCCCCCCCCCCCCATCCAAGGACTGACCAGGCGCTTAGCTTTTAAAAAATCAGACAAGATCAGATTGCAAAAGTGTTCCCTGCTGAAACATCAACACTAATTGATACTCTGCAGGTTTGTCTCCAGAGGTCCCCAGTCCAAGTCCTGACCAGGTCCAACCTTCTTAAGCTTCTAAAGTCTGACAATCAGACTGCAAGGTGACTTGGTTAGAGTTTCAGCTTCGTTAAGAGTATGGACCTTGTGAACATTTTTTTTTTTTTTTTTTTTTAAGTGAAATGGGAGAACTGCCAAGGTGCGCTGTATCTGTCTGCATAATTTAAATAAAATCAAGTTAAAAGTTCAACGTAGCCCTTAATTCACTTTGGATTCATAGCAAAACTTGTGACAAGGTTCACCCTTGTTTGGCTTTGTCAAAATCTATTTTTGTTGTAGAAGGAGACATCAATTTTAATTTTCCAGTTGAGATTCTGCAATGTGACTGGGTTTTCAGGAATGCAGCTGCTGTCTCCTGTAAGCAAGCCTCCCTCCTAAGCTCTGTTATTGCAGGACTGTACTGTAAAAGCCCTACAGGTTTTCTTTTCCTTTACGCAAGTCCTACGGTACTGTATAAACTTTATAGTTGAGCTGCATTCTCGCTGAACACATCGGTTCATGTTGCTTGGAGATCATGTAATCAGAATGAAGTGCCTTTGTTGGGGATTGCATTGGCATCGGAACGGTGAAAGTTTCTCAGATCAGCCAAATGAATCCACTGTTTAAAGTTACATTCAAACTGCAAACTGAAAGGACATTTTTTATTGTGTTGCCTTAGTTTCCTTTATTAGGCTATTTTTGTCACCGTTGAAGAAAAAAAAAAAATAAAGCTTATTTTGTCCTTTTTTAAATGAGTACAGATTTCAAAGTCAGTTGCAATCAATACAAATGAGAAAAGAATACTTACTTTGGAAACCTTTGGGAGTCACGGCTCTGGGAGGCTGTGGGAGAGGGCTCATGACCCAGTTTCGCCGATTCTGTTGATTTCAATGAAAATAAATACTAATTTGCTCGTATTTAAATCACAGTATTTTTAACAATTCCCAAACATATGTCCACCTAAAATGTTAAATATATTTAAACATCTTGCATCCCTGTTAAGACGTTGTTTGTCTTTTTATCCTGGGGTGAAAAGGGAGCTGTTTTGATACTGCGTGTGGTTCACGGTACTGCATTGCATCTTAATTTGTCCATTACAAACCTGCTTTTGTTTACGAGTTCCAACAAAAGCAATTAATGGAAACTGCACTAGTGGGACATTAATGGACAAAAGACAAGGAGGGAGTCAGGTTTTCTGCATCAGCTGCTGTCACCGCATGGATCAAATCTGCTGTAAGGGGTCAGCAGGCTCAAGAAGCTTCCTTCTCTGCCTGGCTCTTCAAAAATCTTACCATAAGCACTAGCGGTTTAACAGTCCATCTTTTTTTATGGGTGAATCGTGGTGCTTTCTTTACATGCTATATCATGTCGGAATAGAGGTCTGTATCGTTTGAATTGTGACACAAGACCAAAAGCACAACATAGCTCATTGTGGATCACCAAGTGGTTCTTCAATGAAGAATGAGTTTTTATAGTTGGTATGAATACATACTGTACACTCCCTAACTCACTTAATTTGTCTTCTTAAAAAATAATCTCATCATTAAATGATCATTTGTTCCTATTATGCATCATACAGTACAAGTAGCCCGTGAGGTCGTGACACCATATGTTTTCTGCATACATATGGTGTCACGACCTGCATATCGTGATACGTATAGTAACATTCGTTTATCGTACTCCCCTAATAAACACAGCAATAATTTGATTTTTTTCCCCCTGCGCAAAACCACTACAGTACAGAGTAGGACTATTGGGTTTTCTTTAGTTTTCTTAACACATTTAAATGTTTAAACTTTAGCATGTTGGCGGATTTGTGAACCAGTCCAAACAGCCACCATGAGAAGCCCTCTATTAGTGATACACTCCAACATTAACATGGCTGAGACTCCACGTGTGCAGCTCTTCATAGCTACAGTGAAAGGATGGCGCCTGTCCCAAGATACATTTAGTATTCAGCTTTTTCTATTGTTGCCTTACTTTTGGAACAGGAAATTGGGAGGATTATGACTATATGCCCCTGCTAAGTCAACAGTCTCCTCTAGTAGTGTGCTTGTATTGTGCAGCTGTCAGATGAGCCTTACTTCATGGGGTTCGGTCATCAGAACGATGCGTTTAACAAAGGAGGATTGTCAAGCCCAGGATTTTTACAAGCACGGTGCATCAGCACAATAGTGGAATAACAGAAACCTATGCAAGTGTTCACGTGCACCCTTCACCTCTGACCTCCCAGTGTTCTCTAAATAGATTGTGTTCTATTTTGATGACTGCCTTCTGGCACTCAGAGAACCTGATGTACTCCTTGATTTATATTTCCAAAATGGGTAACATTATCAATGAGGAAGGATAATACCCTGGTTAAAAGGAAATAATTATTCAGTTTGTTTGTATTTTTAAAGTGATATGACTGGTTTGTTTTTTCTAATCCATTATACAGTAAAACCGAAATGCATTCGAAATTAGAAATGCGTTTCTTCTGAAGAATTGAAATCCTGTATTCATTTACAGTCTGAAAGTTTGTGAAAACAGGTGACGGCAGAGTACGTCATTCAAACAAGAACAAAAATCCAAATTTAAAACCAAACTCCGCTCCGAGGACAGCTCTTCTAATACGCTCCCAAGCCAACCCCGATACTGCCCGTCCCCAAAAAGGACGTTCTGAGAGATTTCTTTGAAAATGATCTTACTGTAAATGGAAAATCAATGTATTCCATATTGCCTGGAAGACCAAGCTGAGAAACTACATTCCTAATTAGGTTTAATGCAGGGGTAACTGAATGCAATGTGAAGTATTTGCAGAGAGTAGGCTGTCAGGTGTTACTAGCCTGCTGTAACTCTATCATTGAGAATGCAACACAATTCACTGACGGTGTTGTAGTGGATTCATGTAACCAGCTACTCTTTGAATTGAGCAACATTCCACACTCCTTCAAGTCTAATAACGTATTGAAAACGTACTGTGGAAGAGATTTTAAATGGAATACCATTTACAGTGCCTAAAGCGTATTAAGCGTAGGTTTACAGCCGCACCCTTAACATAGAGTACGCTATTGAAGACCAAATCACAGCTTACACAGCTAGAGTATAGAGGAGCATATTACAATATGCAAATATCTCCCCATGTGAAATGAAAGGATTTACAAAGTCTGAATGCACACAGTGCTTTAAATAAGAGAGGTGTCAGATGCTGATGCTGTGTTATCTCATGGAGGGATTTATTTGCACTTTCCCTGCATCCCTGAGAGATAAAGAGCAGAATCATTTCAATGTGTTGATAGGCAGGCATGATAAACATATTGCAAGATGTTTTAAGCCTGGGCTTTGTACCTGAACTGCAACAAATTAGCGAGATGTGTGGCCTTGATTTAAGTGCTGACAGATTCTAAAAATAACTGATAACCTATTCACACCGGGGCTGAAGAATAGCTCAGTGACAGCTCTGACTGCTTCAAATTATCAGGCATACCATTGCAAACCACCAAGCCTGCACTGGACTCCCACAGAGAGAGCAGGACAGACTGTGAGCCAGATAGACTTGTATTGCACCGCAATGTTAATTTCTCACTTACTGTACAGGTACTAAACAGAGTCTTGCTTTCGTTTAAGCCATCACTGTTTGTCTGATCTGAATCAAGCACATTAGTTTGCAAGCAAACTGTCAGTACATTTAATGTTTGAATCCATTTCAGCCATTGGAACCTGGGTTTAACCTGGATTTGTTTTACAGTTGTTTTAAAAGTACTTACAGTAGCAGTATTGGTTTTAACATCATACATTTCTTGAAGATTTCAGCAGTTGTTTTTCTAGGCTACAGTACAGTATGTAAAGATTCCAGTAAGATCTGTATCAACAAGCATTGTACCGTACGTTGAACCAGTCTTGGCCAGTACTGCACAGTCAGTCAAGAGTCTACTCACTGGAGACTTCATTTATTTTAAACTCCAACTGTGGAGGCTAATAACATTGATTTAAATAAACATTAGACACGTCATGATGTTGCGCTGTGTAGCATTAGGAGGAAACAAGTTGTGAATATCTTTTGTTAACTTTTATCCCAGAAGCTTTGAATAAAACAGCTGCATCCTGCTTGATAAGGAGTAATGGGGGGGGGTCCAGGAGATCGTCTGCACAGTAACATGGAGTAGCTCAGCTGCGGTGTCTGTTTGTATTGAATCCAGAAGCTTTTGGAAGGGTCCAGTTTTCCAAAGGAGTGGTTTTAACAACTGGATAGTCACATCTGGTTCACAGCGTGGTCTCGTATGCCTGCATGCCTGCAGACACGTGCCTGTAGTAGAGGTGGAGAAATTCACACGCAAGGTGTCTAACTGACTGAACCCCCAGGCTCACACATTGAGCAGAGATTTAAAAACCTGGTCCTCTGTACTAATCCCTACTGCAAGCTGATCCTCTTATTTCACAGGCATGCTACAGACGTCTGCGGTGTCAACAAAGCAATGTGCCTGACCTTGTTCTGGTGAAGTTATTCCTGACCAAGCGCTCTAGCCTGGTTTGAATCCCATTATTGCCCAGCACACACAGTTGTGGTCATTTTATGTTACTTAATTTTTTTTTTATTTCCATTAATAAACCCTGGCTACCACATCACACAAGTGTTGTACAAAGTGAAATAGTTCCCTCAGCGCTCGCGTCAGTGCATCAAGCACCGTGGCTCCCTCTAGTCTGGTAGGCTTGGCGCAAGGAGGGGAGGTTTCTGGGTAGTGTCGGGAGTTTTTTTTTATATCCTTATTGCTGTATCTGTCCAGGCGTGTAGTTACTGTAAATTTGCTTTTAAAGACCATGGGCAGTATGTTCAGTGATAGAGAAAGATGCAAATCCACGCCTAGCTTAAACATTACCATTCCAAAGTCTCTCATACAGTACTGTGTTGACATCTGAGAACGTTGTGTAGTCTGCTGTATATCAGGCATCAAAATCCTGTGAGCAATGCTATCTACAAGGGGAGCAGATACCATACCAGGATTTTATTAGTGAAATGGCTGTGGAACATATAGTATCCCAAAATAAGCAAGGCATAAGATAAAGTATACAGTAGCTGACCACATTGTAAGGGTTTACTGCAGCTTTAAACACGTGGGTTTCTCTTCTAAAGTACAATACCCATTTTTACATACACATGTCAATGACGTTTCAATCCATTGTCACAGGACTAGGATTATCTAATAACACTTAAGGGAGAGAAGTCAGTCTATTAGTTGAGCACGTTCAGCCTTGTGGCAGGGCTGTGGCAGTTAGCTTGGGAAGCTGTCTGTGAACAAAAGCTTACCGTGCTAATTATGAAGAGATTGTCCTTCTCTTTGCTAAATGAAAATCTAAATAATCCGTCATCATGGCTCTGTTTCCTGGTAAGTTGGCATTGTTGATGTGCAGAACCGGAGGGGTGGGGGGGGGGTCTATTCTTGAGCTTTCTGGAAGGAGTTGCGTCCTTTATCTGAGAAACACCGCAGGACTGCTGAGACAAAGCAAGTGCAACCCTGTTTGTGTATTTATAGTCTAAACAGATAAAAGAACAGCTCAAATCAGACCGTGGCTTATACAAAGTAGAATGATAGGGTAGGGGGTTATTATTGAGTTGTCTTTGTAGAGCTTTGGGGTTGCTAATATTATCATTGCAATTAGCTTGAGTCCACTCATTTTGTGAGTTAATCTGATCTGTAAAAATAATTAGGCTGCGGGCAAGTTTTCATTGAGTTATGTGCAGATCTGGGTCAGTTGCTGTGTTGAAGTCATTTATTACAGAGGATCATTTCAGGGTTTCCTTTTAAGATAAATCAATGGGTAAGTTACAATTGTCCACACTTCTCCTGAGACAGCTGCAGGATTACAGTACAGTCCCAGGAAATGCAGTAGAAAAGTTAACTTTTCATCTCGATAGTCCCACAGTGAGTACAGTACAGCACTGTTGATGAGCCGTGCGTAGGTGCAGTGAGATTATACAATGTGAATTGTGTAGTATTTCAGAAAAACATTTCATTAACTGCTGTCGCTCTGCCCTACAGTACAGTATTTCATGCAATCTCTTTATAAAACCGTGTACCGGTGAACTCTGTCTTAATCCCAGGACTCTTCCAGTGTTTAACTAACGTTAACATTTAAAGTGTTTATTTCAAGTGAACGCATGTCATCAGCTCTTACAAAATAATGTGGGCTCAATCTCCTACAGATCCATTTACGCAACAGTATGAATGAGAGGGCCAGTGAGACAAGGAGCTCTTCAAATAACATTTACAAAACATTTTGAAATGTCAGGGCTTGAACTGCCATTGAAGAGTTTTTACTGTGCTGCTATAAGCTGCCTTATTAGGGTTAAGAGTGAGTAATTCATAATAAAACCTGGAATGGAGCAGTGGGTGCTGCTGTATTTTTTTGTCCTTGATATAACTTTGCAAACTTTTCACTAGAAAGCGTACTGAATCTGTCTCTTGTAAGATGCATGCTCTTGGGTCAGGTGCGTTTTGTTTCCTGTAGATCTATAAGGCTTTAATTCACAATGCACAATACTAGCTGCCACGCTATTGTCGACTTTATTTAGAACTCATTCACTCCCACAGCATGAAACTGGGCCGTAGAACAAAGGTTCCGATTCACAAGTAGTCAGGCAACAGAGCCGTGGTACAGTATGACTGTTTTAAGCAAGAAACAAGAAGAACAGCAGTGTTCCTCAGCTGTGCAAAACAGGATAATGATCTTATCACACAAGCGGTCTGCACTGAAATGAAGCTTGCATTGTACCAGCTCGCCACCCCTAGAACATTGCATGGTTAAGTTCGAACAAGCTGGGTAGCAGAATGTCCACAATCTTCAGGGCACATACAGTACTCCAAACCTTCCGGAACGAAATAAATATACCTTTTGAATGAATAAAAGGCAAAAGCAATAGGTTAACTTAATATTTCAATTTTACTTTGATGCTGACATGAGAGTGTTCCTGTCGGCTCCCAAAAAAATTATAACTAGAAGAAAATCTTTGGGTCCCATCCAAATCCTTTAGAGCACAATCAACCGTTATGCAGAAAAGTGTCACAATATTTTATATTCCTTGTAGTACAGGATAGAGTCCTGCTTTCTTCTGGGTTTTTGTTCTAGCTTTGTCTACCACATTAAGTTCTTTCATTTCACTCATGCTGCAGTATTTACAGCAGAACGGAGACCTGAGAATTGGCTAAGCTAGGGGGAAATTTAACTGTGCCACAGTTTAATTGACCCAGGTATTGGAATCTTGCCAAAACACCAGTCATGCCCTGTTACTGTATTATCTCAGAGACTATAACCAGCCTTGTGAAGCATCTCAGATCTGCAGAGCAGAATCCAAGAGGCTTAAACTTTAACAGGCGACTCCAGTAAGACAGTCAGGGGGAGCAGATTAGAACAGCGAAACAAAGACAAAAGAAAAGTTCAGAGATTTCACAGACTTGAGACGCAGTGAACTGTAAAGAAAGCAGGTCCAACCACCCTTGGGGAGATCAAATCAGCCAGACAGGGAACTCTCAGATGGATTTTGTAACTTCAAACTGAGCAATAAAAAAAAAAAAAAATCAGGCTTGAGAAACACACGGCTCTGACCTCAGGTGAAACTTTCAGGGCAAACACATTTATAGATGCTTCAATTACAGAGGGATGCGTGCTCAAAAAGCTAACATCACCATGTATGAATATCAAATGCATGCAGTTGAAAGAAAATGTATTGGATGTTTTGTTGCTAACTTCTATACTGCACATGTAAAGTTCAGTTTTAAAGTCAGATGCCTGTTCATGTTACAATAAAACAGAATAATGTTGAATGAATAAATGTGTATTCTAGGTGCAAGTTCAGACATGATTGCTAAACTACGTTAAGCTGTAGTAATAACCTATAAAGTGTTATAATAATTTGGACAGAAACAAACTTTGGACTTTGATTTTATATTCAGCAGCAGCACAGTAGTGTGCATTACACAGACTGGCAGCTATTTTAAGAATGCGCTTAAACTATGTCATAACATTCTAGGAACAAAGAGATGAACCCAATGGTCTCTCCTTCCTAATAACACATTTCTTTAAGCGTTTGTTTTTAGACAAGGTCAGGTCTGGAATTATATTCCAGATCTTTTCAAACATTTATAGTGCTTGTTATTTATTCATTTTAAATCTGAGGCCCACAAATTAGCTGCAAGACAATGTTTGAACTGTTTGCTGGAACAGAAAGTTGTTGTGCTGCGACACAAAGAATGCTCCTTTATTCCGAGTGCAGCTCAGAAAAATAACCCACAGGACCAGAACAATGTATACGAAACTTCACAGCACCTTCTGAATTCCATGCATTCGAAACAGACAGAAAGCTGTTTTTGTTCAGGCAATTAATTGTGTACTGGCAAATCCATGCAGTGATCAATGCTATTGTAAGGTTAGTTAATCGAGTAGACAATACCGTGAATGTACTAAGACAGCCTCTTGTTATATGCGAAAACTAATACAGGCTGCTGAATTATTTATTATTATTATTATTATTATTATTATTATTACAGTGGAAATGTTTGGCGGTGTTGAAAATAGTGTTTGCAAAAACGATTACAGCTTGTTTTATCTGAACAAATTTTAGGATCCCTTGCCTGTACAGCAAGTAGGTTTTTGTACAGTAAAATACTGTGCAGTAATACCGTTTGTAAAGATTCTCAAATCTCTTAAGGTCCTTTTCCAATCCCCACCCAAGCAGACTTACAATGTAGCGTAAGACCCCTAATAATTGTCTTAGTGTTTTGGAAAGGATAATCCTTTGTGCTTATGTGCTTGAAGCTTTGCTGGCCATGTACTGTCGTTTCTACAGTAATGAATTGCACTGTACTGTATATACAGCAAGGATGAAGAGACTAAAGAGGATATTTCCGCTGATAGCCAGCTGTACACAGTAAGAAATTCCACTGCCGTGACCTATAATCCAGCTGTGTGTGGTTATAATACACAATATCTCTCCACTGGCTCTACTGTACCGCTTTGTAGTTTTCCCATATACTTAGCGGAAAACTGAAAAAAATGGAAAAATGTGACATTTCAAGATCTAGCATGAAATACTGAAGTACTATATGACTTCCAGTAGACTTTTGTGAAATCATTTTGTAGTTTCTTTGATTTCCATGATGTTAAATATTCAACACTTCTAGGCTAGAGCACACTTGTCAACAAGCAGTTGGGAATGGACCAAGTGTTTGTTGTTTCTGCTCTTACTGTACGTCAGGTTTTGTGTTTATCGTGACCTGATCTAATCCCGCAAGATTATCTTCAAAGGATTGAGGATTCAGTGTAATACGCGTACACAAATCAAGAGATTTGTTGTGGGACAATTCAAACTAATGCTCCATTGCAGGGAACTAACACACACTGTTCTGGGTAGCCAGCCACACTTGTATTGTAAGTGTGTTTCTTTTTTCATTCCCTCAGGTGCAGCAGCAGTGCTGATGTCAGCGCGAACACTGCTTCTGATGCAATCACACAGCCCTTTTAAGGATATGCTGGCTGTGTACATTTTGGCCATATTAAGAACGCGATGTCTAGACCATGTGTTTTTTTTTGTTGGTCAGAATGCTGTGCTGCTTTATTTAAGGGGATCTTTAGTACAACAGAAACCCACAACATCCAAGTTGCAAAAAACAAGTGATTCCTTAGAGTAAATGGGATGCACTGCAGTACAACATAAAACCAACTGGTGGCCCAGATCAGGGGTGTCCAATCACGGTCCTGGAGGGCCATTCCACTCCAGGTTTAACAGGTCAAATGATTTTATTAACTACTTTAGGGTTTGGCTGGAGGATTAATTGGTTCAATTAAACCATTTAGAACAGGGTTGGAACAAAGACCAGGAGTGGAAGGGCCAGCTTTGGACACCCCTGGCCAAAGGTTTAGCTGCCTTTTTAATTTTTCTCTTAAGTCATACCTATAGTATAGTTCCTTTACATTGCTGTAAAGGGATTGCTTTCTTCAGCCGACAGGGTAAGGTACTGTGAAAAGAGTAACCTCTCTCGTCTTCTCAACTGCAAAGTCAGGCAATATACTGTATTGTTTCAGAAGAAGCACTTCCACATGTAACAGTAGTTTGCCTCGATACGAGAGAAATTAATACAGTTTCTTGTTTACTTTTGTTGTTTATGTTCAGGCGCTTGTCAGATTTACAGATCAGCTTTTTACAGAACAGTTAACATGTTCGTAAGAAGGAGCCAGAAATGCTGTACAGTAGGGAAAAGCCTATATCCTGCATCTTAAAATAAATAAATAAAATTTAAAAAAACATGACCCTTTCCTTAACCATTTGGCGGTCATGTTTTTTTTTGTTCTGATGAGGTGCTGTAATGCACAGAGCTTTGAGAAGCATTGCACTGAGATTAGTAAAAAAAAAAAAAAAACGGCCGTGCTTACCGGGAAAGAAAGTGGAAGATTAAAACTTTACACAGACTGCCAGCCGCAGAGAATATGAAAAGGGGAGGAGGAGAGGGAATGTAGGCCAGCAGGCAGCACCTGCCTTGTGTGGGGCTTGCTTTGCACATGGATGGCTTGAACCATCTCAGACTTTAAATCTTACAGGGCAAGGCTGCTGGGAATGAGTGGCAGATCTGCTCAGGAACCTTGTCCTTCCAAATTAAAATTGGTTAACATTTCACATGCGGTAGAAGCTCCAGTGTCAGGAACAGAGCTACTGAATGCAGACACTGTCAAGCTGTCCTTAAAAAAAACACCAGACACCTTTAGCGATATTTCTTATATTGACCAGGGGGAGAGTGTTAATGACTACACTCCTGTCATGCATGGCGAGCTCACATGGGGATGGATAAAACAAAACTTTGACATTCAGATAGAATTATGAATTATCATACTAATTTGAATTGGTGGTGTCTTTGTGCAGTTTTTTTACACCAGCTGTTTTACAGACATGTTGAACAAAGTCATTTGTGTTCTTACACACATTTTAGCTGAAGTGATTTTTCATTTTTTATTTTTAAAAAAAAATAGTTCTTAAAATAGCAAACTGCGTGTCAGTGTGGTATGAGGGCTGCTTTCCCTCCGGCTCCAACGCTTTCCGTTTTGTTTTGTGTCTGTCTTGTCATAACTGTGTCTGTCTTGTCATAACTGTGTCTGTCTTGTCATATTTTCTGCAGCAGGCCTGCTATGTTGCTGAATTTCAGCTTGTCTGCACCAAAAGGCACAAGACACTCACTTCAAAGAGGAGCATCTGCTTCCCCCTGAAGAATCGAACTGGCTATAATTAAATATATCCACTAGAACTGCAGCAACCAAACGTGTAAACTTATAATTAATGATAAGCACAAAAAATACAGCCGATTTCAGAATCTCTTGCAGGGGTAAAGTACAGTAGAAGAGATTACTCTTTGTTGCCAGCTGATCAATTTATTTAAACCCATGAAAGTTTAGAAACGATAGTCTTTAGATTTATATAGAAAAAAAAATGACTCTTGTCTCTGACTGATCTCAGTGTTTTCTGCGCGATATTTCCAACCTTTTATTTTTTTGGATCTGGATAAATAATTCATTCATTCTTGTACTGAGCTTAGAAAATATTGCTTTCTCTAGTAAATCTGTAGTAGGACCATTAAACTTTCAGTGACAAATACTGTACCAGTTTTTTTTTTTTTCCATGTGCAAAGAAAGGTTAGCACTTCCACAGTGCGTTTTTCGTCCATTCTAAATGTAGATGACTTGGTAAATGGTACAAGCTGAACTTGAGCAATGTCCCCGCATGTACTGTACATGATCCCTCTTGAAATCTGCAAGGTGCAGACTGCAAAGAGCTAAAGATCACAGCAACTTGCACCAGTGCTTCGGTGGGCCTTAAAGTGTCCGACACTGTGTTTCAAGAGCAGAGCTCTCATTGGCAACTAACTGTGAATGCCCGGAATTAGCCATGTACTATAACGCTGTGAGGAAAGAAGCTTTCATTACTACAACAATAAAGACTCCACCACTGCATGTGGGAATTCTTTATAAATACCAAGACTAGGTCTGTTTCGAAGCTGTGAGATACTGAAATGCTGAAATGCTTTACAGTACTGTCAGCCAGGCTCCCACAGCGGTATGCCATGCTAAGAGCTTATTGTTTTATGAACTCTTTCCCCTGTTTTTGTCTTGAAGGCTGCAGGTCACTGGCAGTGGAACTGACTTCAAATAACCAGCACCCTGTCGTGAACGAGTTCCAGAGTGAGTACTGATACAGCAATGCTTGCACAAAAGCTGTGGCGCCACCTGCTGTCAGGAATGAGGCGGCACACGTTTCATTGTGGACACATCATCACATTTTGCTAACTTTGCTGAGTGAAAGAGAATACAAATTTAAAGCTGAAATGCAAAAGCAGGTATACCCTTGTAATAGTTTACCAGGTGGTAAAATCATAACTACTAAGTGTGCACGTGGGACTGTGGACAGGCGATCAAGGAATAAGTTTCACAGAACTTGTAATCCAGCTTACTGTGTAACTGCTTGCATTTAATTTGAAACGACTTGTGAATAACTCATGTGTGCTATATCTATGCCTTCTGCAATAGCACTGCAGAGTTTATATAAAGCTGGGTGTGCAGTGCTATAATTACCCATGAGCCTTAGCTGAGCAGCTCTGACCCTTTTCTCCCGTTCTCTCTTCATTCTCAAGGTGTTGAGTTGTCCTGCAATATAAAGTCCATTTCCACTCCTAAACCCAGGATTGAGTGGAAAAAGTTCCGGGGTGGAGACACCACCTATGTTTATTTTCAGGGTAAAATTTCAGGTACGTTGAACTGAAAATAGGGCTTGTTTTAGTTCAGAAAGATCTACATTATCAGGGTAGAACACGGAATCAAACATTTCGTTTTCACTGCGCATCATTTGGTAAACCAAGGCTTTGAAATCCATTGTCTTCTCTACTGTATCAGTAACACTGATCCCCTTAATGCTGTGCCATAGATGCATACGTTCTTAGCACCGCACTGTAGACAGTTGATATCATATTGCTGTGCCATAGATGCATACGTTCTTAGCACCGCACTGTAGACAGTTGATATCATATTGCTGTAGTAAAGTTTGTTTATTTTTTTTTTTTTATTAGGAGCATTGGAGAACAGAGCGGAGTTGAGAGGGACTACATCTATAGTAATTCACAACACAACCAGAACTGACTCGGCCACCTACCGCTGTGAGGTGTCAGCCCACCTGGATGAGAAAAAATTAGACGAGCTGTCCATTGAGCTAACAGTACAAGGTGTGTGTCAATGAGTTTGCACTAGAGGCTCGACTGCGCAAGAATATATCTCTCAAACAGAATCTTATACGATAATATATAGTAGACCCTAACATTTGATGCGGTACATCCATATGAAATTCCTCCAGATAAGGTACTTTGTATCCAATGGAAATGACGTCACATTAATATTAGCAATAACTTTTAATTAATTTTTTTTTAGATCTTTAACTTTAAATTTACCAGGAGGAAAAAAAAAAAATGGCATAGATTCTATGATCTTTACAAAAAGCCACACTTGTATACAACCAGGCATTTCTGTTCACACTGTATATGTGTGTCTCAATCTTTTCATATCTCCGGAGAAATATAGTCATATTGCAAGCTGATCTTGTGTAATACTGTCAACCAGTTCCAAGGTTTTGATCATCACTAATTCTGTCTGCGAGGGTGGGTTTGAGAGAAACGGACAGGACTGAAACAGGAGCTGTGATCCGATTCCTTATGAGGGAAAGTGAAGCCCTTCCAGAATGTCCATTGGCATGGTGATAAGGGCGTGGATATTCAGTGGGGTCTCGCTTTTCAATGCAGGGAATCGAATCAGGAATCAGGAATCTGGCCTCAGTCCTGTCTTTTAATAGCAAAACCTTCCGACCGGCATTAGGTCACTGCTAGCTGTTAAAGAAACGTACAAAAACAAATGCTTCGCCATGCTGAGACGAGCAGAATGGTGGTTAGTTCATTTATATATATATTTTTTTTATATGGCAAAGTAGAAGTGTTCAAGAATTGAGCGTTCCGATAGTGGCTTGATGGTGTGTGTGTGTGTTTTCGTTTTGCTGCTCCCAGTAAAGCCAGTGGTGCCGAGGTGCAGTGTGCCCCAGTCTGTGCCCGTGGGGAAGTCTGCATCTCTGACGTGCGTGGAGACTGAGGGCTTTCCACTGCCCACCTACCACTGGTACCGAGACAACGAGCCCCTTCCTGACAACCCCAAGAGCAGCCCCAAATTCTTCAACTCCTCCTACACAGCGGACCCCAAGGATGGGACTCTGGTATGAGCTACATCATATACTCTCTATAGCGCTGTAAACTGCAGGGCCTGTATTCATGGTAAAAGTTTAAACCTAGTGTTAAACCATTAGAATTGTTCCTAAATGTGTAACCATTGTCAAAGTAACGCGTGTCAGATAGAGGTCAGCTGTAGTGTTTATACAGAAGTATTGAATATGAATGTCTACACATCAGTGTTGTGCGCATCTGGTCTTGTCTAGATTGATGTTGTAGCGCGTCATAAAAAGTAACAGCACTCTTAATAGATCACGGTTTAAACGTTTAGGAAATGGAATCTAACTGCCCTAATACAGAAGGAAACCTGTGCTTGCAGTCCTGTCCTTCCCAGCCAGTAACCCACAGAACTCCTTTTGTTTGGTTCATTCCATTACAAGGGGCTGACAGAGACACCTGATGTGCAGGTTGAGTGGTGTGGCGCACATTATTAACCACGTGGACTGACGCGAGACAATCGCACTGCGGTTTTCGCTGTCATTACCCCAGTCGCTGGCGCGTGCTAAGTTTAGAAGCCTGGATCTCCCGCTGGAATGGGGGCTCGGTTTCAGGGATCCTAATTGGGTTATTCAGAGCAAGTGCAATCCTGGGTTAAATGTTATCAGCACCTAAAATAGTTCCTGGAAATTGGAATTCCCAGCTGAGGGGGAAAGTCTTTTTGTAGAGCAGAATTTGCAATGCTGAGCTTGCTTTTCTGTACCCCCACCCCCATGTTCTTTTCTAGAAATTCAGTGAGGTGAAGAAGATTGATGCCGGAGAGTATTACTGTGTGGCCAAGAACCCAGCAGGAATGGCCCGGTGTGGGCCCCAGCTGATGGAAGTCTGTAAGTTCACTTTATTATAGCCAAGTTCTGATCCAGTTTTTATACCCATTTATCACCTTTATGAAACTGCAGTTCATAGAAAATATGTCGGCTCCTGTTGCTTTATGAATATCTTGAATGTTGTTTTTATCCATCCACATATTTACCCAACAAACTGCAAAATACATTCTTTGCAGTTTTCACACATTTTTTTTTTTAATGTACTGGTAATCCCCTAGCATGTGACCATGTCCTTTTATGTGGTCTGTTTTGCTACTGACCCCTGGTGGAAAACCACAGTAATACAGGTTGTAGCACTGCAACAATAACCAGGAATGTCCCTTGCAGTCTGGTTTGAGGTTCCTTGTATAAAACCAGACTGCAATGCTTTTTTCATAGCAGAACCATTGTCTTGGAGGGTGCAGAAGGCTGCTCGGTCAATAAATAGTTCAGGCAGCTTATTTATCATGTTCAGAAAGTACAACTGTTACATTAACTAGGCCAGACAAAGGGGAAAAAATGAAATACAATTAACAGTTAAAAATGCCACAGAGAAGAAAACAAGAACCTGATCCAGGATGGATCCTACCTGTTGATCATTCTCAGAGCAGGGAAACAGATGCAATTCCGATTCCAGATTGATCATAAAAGAAAAAGGGAGCGCTGGTGTGTACAGGCAAGCCCCACAGCAAATAAATAGAGATGGAAAACTCACCAGCTGAGGTGCTACCTCGCTAGGTAATGAATTGATCTGCAATGCAGTCTTATGGAGCTGTGGCTACAGTGGGTACAGGTCAATTCTCCTGACGTCATATACTGTGGATTATTCAAATCACCGTCCTGTTTGTGTGTGTGTCTCTGTGCCCTTTCCAGATGATATTAACATTGCGGGCATCGTGGGTGGCGTGCTGGTGGTGTTGATTGTTCTGCTCTTGATAGCAATCGGGATCTCTTGTGCATATAAAAGAGGTTACTTCGTAAGCAAGCAGCAGACAGGAAAAAAGTGAGTACTGTCAGGATAACATTGCATCTGTTCCAACCACAAAATACAGCATGTCAAGACTTCCAGTCCTGAAGGTCCTATAGTGCCTTCACTAGTATAAATCCAGATCAAGGTGTATTAAAGACCCCAAGTCCATTGTGATCACGTTGTACGCCCGGGTGTGTACATTATATGCAATACATGTTTATAGTGGTGCTTATGATATATCATACTGTATTTTAATAAATAAAAGTATGCTGGTATAGGAATTTTAATTGTGTGTTGGACAAGTTTCACTCTTTTTTTAAATTTTTTTTATTTCAGTTACAAACCCCCTGCTAAAGGAGACGCAGTGGATTCCAAGCAAGAGGAGGAGGTAGGATTTAATGAGCAGCATGAATCAAACAATATTCAAGGTTAAAATGAGATTCCATTTGAGCTAGATTATCGGGGGGAGGTTGTCTTTGCCGTGCTAGACGTGTTCTGCATCTAATATCCCCGTTCTGTATGTATAGAGCACATTCTTTTGTAAAATCCATGCTCTTTGGTGTTTTCTGAGTATTTGCTCCAGATAACAGGGACCAACCTTGTTTCCATGTTTTTGTTTTTTTGCTTTTTAGGGAGATTTCCGACACAAGTCCTCGTTTGTTATTTGAAAACCCAGCGAACAGAAGACAAAAAAACAGGAGAAAAGTCAAAAGCAAAATACCTCCTTATTGAACTCCTTTGGCTTGTGTAATAGCGAAATGAGCCGCTAGTGAAAAAGTATTTTTGAAGAAGTGTGTGCTACGAAACTACATGAGTTTGCCAAAGGTGACGACAGCTATTATCACAAAAAAGAGGGGGGGGGGGAGAAAAAAAAAATGTTTTCCTATTTAACAACTAACCTCAGCACTAAGCGCTTGCTTTTCCTTAGCAGATTCACAGCTTTAGGGCTAAAGAAACCAATAGAGACTTTGCTTTTGACACCGTTTGTTAATAATCACGTGTTAACAAGTTAATTTAGTTGTAGGTTAGGGTATGTACAGTACATTTTAATATACTGTATACTAAAGTTGTTATTTTGTCATCAAATGCTCTAGATGGTTCTAAAATATGATTTAAAAAATAAGAGACAGAAGCACAAGTCTTATGCTTGATTCAGTCAAACAGAATTGTTCTGCAATGTGTTCCTTTGTATTGTAGCTCACTATAATAAAAAGTACTCTCACACACGCCATCAGAATAATCTCCCAACCACTGCAGGTCAGCTTCTAGTACAAGCACAGGTTTGGAAGCTCAATTTAAAAAGCGTATGTTAACATTGAAAACATCTGGCTAAATACCTATTGTCATTTATATAATGTGTACCTTTTTTTTATCAGCAAAGTTTCAGTCGAACTATTTTTGATGGAATATATTTTAAAATGCCTATAGATAAAGTTTTACTTTTTATAATACTTGTATAATACTAGCACTAAATCCAAGTTTTTTTTTGTTTTATTTTTAAAGACGTAGTTTAGTTCTGAAAGTAACTTTCACATTTATAACCACTCTGTATGCAAGTTTTATATAATTTTACAAATCTAACAATGTTAACCAATAAAGACAATGGTTGTTTGTTGTTCAGTACTGCTACAGCATATCGAAGTATTGGGTTTGAAACACCCATATTACATAATATGAAAGTAACTCCTGGTGTTTACATCTACAGTGGTAATAAAAAGATGCATTTGCAAGTTTCTTTTTAATACTGGAGTATAGATGTGTTACCAGTTATGGATGAATTGCATGGATGGTATAAATATAAAGGACCACCCGAAAGTGTTGGTTAATGTATATTGTTAATGTACAGTCTTATGGGAGGTAAGGAAGAAATGTTCACAGGATCCCAGTTTGATTCAGGTAGACACTGTCTTCTTGGATCGATGCAGTGTGTTCTTAATTTTAAGTGACCTTCTGTGCCTGCTAACTGTTTGTGTAAATATTGGATATTTAATCCCTTGATGGCTTATTTTTTATTTTATTTTTTTGTTAGTATAGAAATGACGGCAGTATTAATAAAATAAACAAGTGTTACAATTACAGAAATCAACTAAAATAATGCACCCTGCTAGGGCATGTACTTCATGCAGAATAGTGAATGATTGTGCTGGTTGTCTCTGTGTAATGTTTATTAAAGCATACAAGCACATGCATGAAATGTACATGGTCTAATTGCTGCATTATTAGTTGCTTTTGTTTCATACTCTTCTCATGAACTGTTTATGAGCTCTTTGTGTGACTTGATGCCAATGGAAGTGGAGAGTAATAGGTGCAGATTGTTGGCATTGTTTTTAAACATGTACATTTACATAGTCATGGCTATTCTTTGAAAAAGTTCAGATTTAAGTTTATGATGTTCATTTTAACTCAAGGTATTTTTTTGGGTAACAAATTAACTTGTGCTACACAACCCTGTATCCCATTCTAAAAGAAAATAGTCAAACATTGGTTGCATTTTGGTGTTACCACTATTTTGATGCTCTTAATGTAGTGTGTATATTTTTTTTTACATGTCTATACTATTGTATTATTTTACTGTGTTTGCAATCATTATCTAGGGGTCTGGGTTATGATGATCCAATATTATCATTATTCTAAATCTGCCTTCACTTGGCTTTGAGCTTGTCTGGAGAAGCCAAAGTCCCAGGACTGAAGAGCCTTCCTCATTCCATTCAAAGCAAGAGACTGCTTTAGAGAACAATGAGAACTCCGCATTGGAGAAACAGAACCCAGAGCCATTCAGACTGACTGCAAACACCACAGAATAGCGAGAGAAACGTACAAAATCAATTCAAAGAAGCATTTCAACAGGCTTGCTCTTTCAAGCATTCATATAATTAGTAGCAGCTATTTCATCAACTAAACCTTACATAAAACACAAACATCCAGGCATGACAGACAGTGCAAATGGGAACATTTCAGTGTCTCAACTTCTGAATGTAAAATGACGACATGGCTTGTCAGCATTATGAAGACAATGCTGCATTCAGTCACCTCATAATCCCTAAGGTATAGTTATCTCAAAAGTACTAGCATTTACCAATAAGCCATTTGATTATACAACTTGCACTATACTCATACCTCTCGCGTGCCTTTCGTTGCAGGCGGAGTTTTGTATTCTGTAACCCGAATCTGTGAAAGCATTGTTCTACTATTTATCGTAGACCATTCTGACCAGCACTAGTACACATTGTACTATCAGCAAGAACAAGCTGGGTTTAGTCACTTGCATGGCAATAAAATGTTCAAAAGAGCAGAATTGTGTTCCAGAGCAGTGACACGAGTTATCAGGTAGAACGGCTCGATACAAAACTGGTATTGCATTCCCACAGCTGCTGGAAAATGTGGCCATGTAAAAATCTGAAATGCTGCACTGCATGATTTAAAATGAGCCGAAACCCAACAGAATCATTTTTAAGAGAGAAGAAAATATATCTAATTTTACTCTAAGTACCCTACAGTAGTGAGCGTCTTTTTTATAGGGTTAACATTTCTGTATGTTGGTTAGGATCCTGAGAGGTATACGCAATCTCAATTACACAGGGCACAGTTACAATAATGTTCTTTTAAAACAAATTAAAAGATTAGCTGCATGAAATAGGACTGTAATTTATTTTGTTTTTACTGCCCTTGAAAATGTACAACATATCTCCTGGAAGTTTATTTTGTAAATAGCCAGCCTTTCCAGTAGATTTGAATATTATTTTTTAGATTGTATAAATAAAAAAAATAGAATAGGATATGTTTTTTTTTTAATGATGTATTTAGTGCCTAAACTAGTAACACAATTCTGAGTAGGAAAAAAACTTCCTGAATAAGGTTGCTGAAGCAGGAAATGTTTGCAGAAACAGGTGACCATCTTTTTACCACAAGGCCATAGCCATCTTTTGCAGAGTTCTCTCGGAATGTTTAAAAAAAAAAAGTTAATATCACTTGTCATCTTTTGTGTGAAGCCTTGCTTTTAAAAGGCAGAAACTGTTATTAAAAAAAAAAAAAAAAAAAAAAAAGTATTACAACTTGAGGACTGCACTGTTCATGCAGTTACCATCCTTGTCTCAATCAGTGTTAAAAGACCTTTTGTATTAATGCTTGAGAAATGCATTAAAAAGAAAAGGGTGTTTTTTTTTTTGTTTCATTTTTTCAATTACCCAACTGGTAACGACTTATGTCAAAAGACTTTGAGAACAAGATCGATGGTGTGGTTGGTCCCTCGGTTCTGTTGGTTTTTCTTTTTGAAGTTTTGAGTTCCATTTGCAAACCCTTGTACAAAACTAAAAGTGTGAATTCCAAAACCATGTTTGTGATTTAATAATAAAACTCACTTTTACAACTGTCCTGAACTTTTGTGTTTTATTATTCTCAAGGGGATGGAATATCCAAAATACCTACAATATTAAAAGGGATATATAACAGAAGCATATCATCTTTGTTTTTTGCACATGTTTTTGTATTAGAGTTTTATTAAACAGTATAGTATTAAAAAAGGCAATTATTATATTTAACAGCAGCTGGTGTATGATGGTTATAGTAAATTTATAATTGAGCGTGATAAAATTAAAAACTGCATTTCAAAGCCAAAACTGTTCAAATGTGCATACACAGCCTCCAAAAATCAACTCCAAATGACCTGTGTGAACCCATGCCGCAGTGGGCCGGTGTCCTAATTGGCTGGTTTCAATGGAGTTTTCCTTTGGTTTCCTCGTCTGGTCTGTCTCACGGAGACCGGAGACTCCACGTTCCACTGCCGGGGCGGAGGGGCTCTGAGAGAAAATGCAGAGGTCAAAACGCATGGCTTTTGATTTCTGTCTTGCACACTTTACCTGTGGGATTGTCATCTTCCCATCCCTCCAGCGTGCCCCCCACTGCATAAGAAATGTGTTTTTCAGACACAAACACTACATTAAGTCGTCAAGTTACTCTAGGTACTTACGGCTTATCTGGCGACACCAGGCAAAGAATGTTTTGGTCTGTTTTTTCAGAATTCCTTTGCTCTGCATATAAACAGACAGAACAACAACACATTAAGTAAAATGCACTCAAAAGGTAAAACGCCCATCTCTATTATTATTTTAATTTAAAATGGAAAATCAATGTGAAAAAATAGGACTTACCGCTTCCAGACATGCTGATGTAACTGACTCCAGCGTTAAAAGTCACATTTTCAATGGTCTCTGCAACATGATCACGACAAAGGGTTAGCAGTATAAACGGATCGCCACACTACTGACTATACAGTATATCTCAATTACAAACTCGAAATATTTACATGCAGACACTTCTGTAGGGATTACCCAATTAAATTAAGGTCCTTCATGGATTAGGGCCAGCGTATCCCCAAGAATTACTACGTATATTCCCATCTGTTCTTTCAGATCAGATAAGAAATGCAGAAGTCTTTAATAGTTCCAAAAAATCATTTTAAAATCATCTGGAGCCAGAGCTTTTTGCTGTTGTGCTCCTCGTTTATGGAATTCTATTCCGGTTGACATTATGCAGGTTGATGGATTATTAAGTCTAAAATTGAAAAGATTTTTTTTTTTTTTTTTTTTTTAAATGTGCTTTGATATAACTGGTTGTAGGGTGGAGGTGTATTGTACATACAAGCTCTCGTTTTATTTGTAACTTTGTACAGCGCTCTGGGATGCCATGAAGGGCACTATATAAAAACACATTTGTATTGTATTATATTGATATGCTTAGGCTGTTATCGGGAGTACTGTACATGCTCATGCACCTTCCTATCTATGACCAAGTACAAAAAACAAAAAATGTCTACTTGTTTCCATTAACAGACAGGTACATAGACTTACAGTTCATTCCAGCATAAACACAATCACTCATGAATGTGCATTACTTACTGTCCGGAGTACTGATAGCTCTTTCAATCATTGATGAATTGGAACTGGATAAACGAAGACCTCTCCCTCTTAAAGATGCTGGGAGGGGGAAACGAATAAATAAATAAATAAAAAAACAGCCGCTATCTCCAGCAGAAATCTTAAAGACTATGCACTGCTTCTATAAAATGTAGAAGAATTCACGTTATAGTGCATCTTAACAATATTGGGGTCACGTGATCTGAATCGTGGCCAATCCTTTGCAAGATGCAAGAAAAACAGCAATTCTTCCTGCACTGAAAATGATCCCAAGTATTGCCCTTCTCAGTGTACCTGGCTTGCTTGAGGGGCTGTTCTCTCCAGAGGGGGCAGGAGTTACACCACTGACACAGCTGCTGCGCTGGTTTCTTAGGGTTTCAGCTACTTTCTTGGCGGAGTTCAGTATGGCGGCTGTACTGAGAGACATTTGCCTGTGAAAAAACAAACAAAAACACACGCCTTTATTGTTAACCTGCGCATACAAGATAATAAAAAAAGGTTTAATTTGTAACCTTCTGTTTACCACAATACTACATCAGGTACATGTAAACAGGCAGTGTTACGTAATACACTGCTGTTACGGATTCTGGTGAGATGAGGTTAAAAGCTCAGACAAGCTCTTTTGCATTGTGGTATAGATGCTCGCTTGCGGGCGCCAGTTCGCGCCCAGCCTCCGCCCATTACAGTCTGCTTCTCCTTCACCTGACCACCAATCTACGCATGCAATACTTTGATCTTAACATCACACTGGGAAGGTAACCAGCATTTCTGTGCTGCTGGAGATCTACATTTAAAATAATTAATACTTTGCGTAGCCTGTGTGATTATGAACAGGAGTTGTAGCTGAATAGTCTGTGAAACTCCCTGTAACTTGCTCACCTTGCCCGAGGCACCACTGGTCTGGGTGAGGTGAACACAGCTGCAGAGGGGGTATGAGGCTGCAGGGGTGTGCCTGCTGAACGAGCAGCAGCTCCATGAGGTGAAGCAGCAACAGCTCCTGGAGTCTGGGCTCGAACCCCACCGGAGACCGACACTGCAGCAGCTGGAGATCCACGAGGAGACGGCTTCAAAACAAGAGAGACAAAGGATTCAGTAGCATTACAGTACTCTTTGTTACAGCCTAAACAAGCCTCAGAAGATCTACCCTACTGCCCAAGTTATAAGGTAGAGTTGGGCTTTATGAAACCAAGTCAAGTAGACAAATGTTTCAGCTAGTGCCGTCTTCAGTGTACAGTACAGTTTTTTTTATTTTTTTTTTTAATAGTTTTAATTTATTTTTCAATTTATAGATGAAATGTACAGTAAAAAGCTATTTTTTGGTTTTGTTCATTCCTGGTAGACCTACTCTTGGTGTTCCAGGTGCAGCTGCCATGTCAGGTTGTATTGTTGAGCTCATGTTCTCAGATTCTCTCTCCTTCTCCAGCTGCTCTTCATATTTCTTCATGTCGTATTCCAGCTCAGCTGCCAACTGCTTGTCCACAGCGAAGAAATCGTTGATCTCGTTTCGGTAATCTTGCATCATTTCCTAGAGCAGCAAAACGAGCAAACAAACATCATCATCATCATCATCATCATCATCATCATCATCATCAACAGTTCAGAAGGTTTGAAAGGAGAGCCATGACATTTGAATTCTCAAAGACAGTTGCATGCACTGCAGTGTTGCACAGCAGACATTTGTAAAACCATGAATTGTAACAACATTAACATTCATATGAATCTGCCTTGCCTCTGCTAAACGTGGTGCAATATCCTGCTTAGTCAAGTTTGCAGTAATGCACAGGCCCACTGCATGGCAGTAATGTTGCGTTTTAAATTTTTGAAACTTGTCCACTCTCATCTGAGAACGCATAGACACAACGGGCTGCTTAATATTACCCTGGAGTCAGTGATTTCTTACCCGCAGGTAGCTCATAAGTTCCCTCAGGGCTGGAATACGCATTTGTTCCAGCATACTTTTCAGCGAAGTGATAATAGGGATGACATTCTCAATGAAAATCTTCTTTTGGACCTGCGATTACAAAACAAACAAGAAAAAAAAAAAGGCAAGTTCAAGCCTGTGTTCATTTAATGTGCGCCTTCTGCATCCTTTACCCCTCTATCGTCATGCAAGAATAAAATAACATCGTGACCCTGTTCCAGACCCCGACCTGTGAAATGAGTTTCTTCTGGGCCACTTGCATGACTGCGGTCGCCATGGCGATCTCGTCATCGTCCGGCTGCACCTCCTCGCCAGGCTTGCTTCTCATGGTCGACAGTTTGATCTCCTTCGAGCTCAGGACCTCAAACGTGTCCGACAACAAATCGCTGGCTTCCTTATCCAGAGGGACGAGGCCGTCAACAAAACTAGCTGGAGAAAGCAGAAGGGAAAAAAAAAAAAAAATGCCAGATGCATGCTACAACTTTCTCCATATAGCATGTCAGCCCTGAGTGTTCTAGTAGCAAACCATTCCCCCAATATTTTATGAATATTTTATATTCAAATCAATCCAGCCTTCATAGAAACAACCATGCAAACACATTGAAAACATTGCAAACTTGCACGTATCCGTGTGCTCTTAAGCAGAGGCATCACATGAGCTTTGAAGCATGAACGCACATACCAAGAACATTCTGGCTGATCTTTGTGGTTATGCTGAATCTCTGCTCGTCTGTGAAATGGTCAAGCAGGAACTTATAGATCTTCATCCGCTTCTCTTTGTTTTTAGATCCTTTCAAGGAAAACAGATTCTTCTCTCTGTTGGGAAGTTTAATATTAAAATATTGACACTTCAAAAGGCAATAATTTTAACTTTCTGAAAATACAACCCGACTTTAAACAAACAGTCTTACACAGAAATAATCCAACAACTATAGGACGAGCAGACACAGAAATGGGGCCAATGAACTGGTCTCTTATGTTCAGTACGTTTTTACAGGTCTGCAAGGCTGAAAAAGTTGCATCATTGGTGAGAAACGCAGATAATGACTTACCGCTGGGTCTGTGGAAATTTATTATACTTCTCGTGTTTTTCGTAGCCATTGAAATGGAAAATGCACTCAATGAAATGCTGCGAGAACATAACGGGGTTCCTCTTCAGTAACAGATGAACTAAACAGAACTCGCTCAACCTACAACACAACAGAAAACACACTTTCACAGCGTGCAGCGGAAAGGTCTTGTTCAGCACACAAGTAAACCGATATTAGTGACACGCATTTAATATCAAAATTCAGTTAAATAAAGCGTTGCCGATTTCGTTATGTGTATATGTGGGCACACTTGTGTGTATTTTTAGTTGCTAACCTGGGGTTAAAACAGACAGTAATTTTGATGTGTATTGTACTAATGTGGAAGTTGAAAAATAAGCTTCACCTTGTCACATTTTCCATCAACAACTCTTACAAGAGCAGCTCTCTAGAGATGTGTGCAGCTCAATGACTCACTTTTAAAAAGGGACTGGATACAAATACCTGGCAATGCTGGGGTCTGGGTCAACTAGCACACTGACAAATCTGAAGAACAGGGACTCCTTCCACTTCACAAATTCCTCCTGGAAAAGAAATAAGAAAAGAAACATATATAAAATGTTGTTTACCAGCAAATCCCCCCCCCCCAAAAATAAAGAAAGAAATGCAAAATCAGTGGATCTCCTTCCAGCAAAGATAACTGAAAATGCAATGTGCCATTCCATGAAGTCCCTCACAATTTGTTTTCAAGATTACCTGGTAGAAATGCACCTTAAAAGGAACATCGTTTTAAAACGACTGCTCCTCTCATCAGCACTGTCTGTGCATAACCCTTCTCATCGGAGAACCCTTATCCTTTCTGTTTCATCCCAGCTAGGAGCTGCACACTCCACACCTCTCACAGAACACAAACAATAAATGACAACTTGCAGAAACCAAAATGAACAAAAGCTACACTAGTCTAGTTTGCATTTAGGCAAATTGCAAGCCAGCTATCGGCCGGGCAGGAATTCACAGCGCTATGAAGCCTGAGAGGTGAACTCAGGCACCTGGAGCAGGTTGGTCAGCATGATGAGGGTCTGCTTGCGGATGGAGGGCTCCCGGTCCTTCAAGCTCATGGCAATGTTGGGGATGTATCTGTCCACCATGGTGGTGTAGCGCACACACAGATCACACATCACAATGATCACGTTGTTGCGAATGGAAACGTCCTCGCACAACTCCAGCTCCCGGGCCAGAGCCGGGATGCACTTTTTAGCCAGGTCCTCGTTCTGCAAACACAGCTTTCCTAGAATCGACAGTACAGTAGGTGCGTTAATATTCTAGGCTATTGATGCCAAGGTAGCTAAACTAATGTATTAGATTTCAATAGAAATAAGTGAGTACTGTTTCCATGGCATCAAAAGCCTAGAAGTACATCCACTGTTTGTTTTTAAACACACTTTCCCTTGACAAACGCATGTTAAACACGCCGAAACGGTGGGAAGTTGGCTCTTTTGAGCAAGAATATACACACACAAGCACACACACACACTTCAATTCTGATTACACGTTTATCTATTGTCAGAAATATGCTTGAAAATAGATGCCAGCCTTACTGCATCAGGTGTACAGTGCAAAGATCATTTATTTAAAATTCAATATTTATTCAAAAGTATTTTCTTTCAGTGATGTAAAAAACAGTACAAAAGTAACAATCCACTGTTGGAGGAACGTCTCTCATGGGTTGGGATCTCGGCAGTGCCTTACCTAGGGTGATGAAAGCATGAGCCCTGACCACAGTGGGCATGGCTGAGGCCTTGAACTGAGAAAGGGGTTGCGAGGCTAGGAGATCCTCACTGTCTCCGTCTCCAGCAGCTAAATAAAATAAACCACAAGTTGAGCTAATGGCATGAATTACAATCAGGGGCGTACAATCACGATCCTGGAGCGCCATTCCGCTCTTTAACAGGTACAATGAGATAATTAACTACTTCAGGGTCTGGACAGAGTTTTAAATGATTTACAACAGGGTTGGAACAAAGACCAGGACTGGAAATGCCAACTCTGGCCACCTCCTGGTAACAGGATAGGTTTGCAATCCGCAGCAGACCATGCTCTCTATATGAAAGGGAACAAGGTCTCATGTTTACTCACATGGTTCCAGATTAACATTAGAAGCCAGGATAGACTGGATCAGGAGGAAGATTCGTTTCTCCACTTTGGAAGGACACAGGAGGGCAGCCTCTCCAAGAGTGAAAATATACTTCACCTGGCAAAGAGATTCAAACCGAAAACTATCACAAAGCCTTTGCTGAAACAAAAAGTACCGTACCTGCGATGCATCCCTGTCCCCACAGGCGTTATAACAATGTACTCACCACCAGGTCTTCATCTATACACGCAGCTCCATCCTCATTGAGGACAATGTTAGAGAGATAGGAGTCACAGAGAGAGACCAGCTGTCCGCAGTGCAGATTCAAGAAGCTCTACACAGAAAGACAGAATCTTACTGCACACCATGCTTGGGAAATCTTACTCGTGCACACCATGCTTGGGAAATTAACCCAAATTTCAAAGTCATCTTGTTCAGTAAAATCCAGATTTACTTCCTCCCAAGGAGGTTACTTCAGGGATATCCCAGAATGGTACACGATGGACCTCTCCTAATACACAGAAGCCTCAAGTCTTTCCAACAGTAATAATAATAATAATAATAATAATAATAATAATAATAATAATAATAATAATGCACTCCATTTTGACGGAATGGCCCTTCTCCACTGCGCATACATTCTGTAGCAGCGTTCTGATGGAGCGATGCCTACCAGCGTCTCCTCCAGAGACTCGCTCTGGCCCAGTTTATGCAGAGCAGCAACAGCAGCGCTCACCACGACCAGGGGGGAATGGAAGGCCTTCAGCCACTTCATGATGTCACCTGACGGAACACAACAACAAAGGAATTCCATATGACGGGATGTGCTCGGGCAGCCACAGTCACAGGAGAGTGTACAATGAGAAACTGTAGCGTTTCAACACACATTTATTTACTGGACTAATGCAATGAAATGAACACATTCTTCAAAGTGTGCAATTACGTGTTTAGATTATTAAAAAGGGGGCCCACTGCCTTCAACAGTAAATTCACAACTAGCCTAGTAACATTGTCTAAAACGGCGCTCCCCATTTTATTAAGCAAAGGCGCTACGTAACACACTAAGATCATCTGTTCAATATAGAAATCAAAAAGAATGCCGATGGTAACGTCAAGATGTTCGTGCCAGGTGTTCTAAAAGGTCAAACTGTTTGGTTGGTTTTGTATTTTATGATACATACCGACCAGTCGTCTCTTAGTGCCCTCATTGAGGTGTTTTGCAACGTGTCCGATCACACACAGCACATGGCATGTTGTGTTGGAGCTAGTGTTTTGTTCCCTGCAACAATAATTCAACATGAAACAACAAATTAAAAAAAGCTGAAATCCCACCCCAAAATGAGCTTAGTTAATTCCTGTGCCATCCAAGTATTGCCCCCACCCCTGTAAAGACGATAAAAGGGGCTTCAAACGGCTTGTGTTTATTTTGTCCTAAGATTTTCATTTCCGTGAGCAGGTTTTTTTTTTTTTTTTTTAAAATACTCTCTGACCTGCTGATGTTATCCCAGGCCTCGATAATCTTGCCGTAATTGAGTTTGGGAGACGATCCCGCCACCTTAGCCAGCAGCATCCAGGCTGCAGCAGAGTTCTCCGTCTCGGTGTGCGAGATCAGGTTGTTGATGAAAGAGGAAGAGAATTTATCTTGTTTAGACCAGATGTGGAAGGCTTTGGTTAGGTAACGACTGGGGAAAGAAGGAGAGAGGGATCAAGAGTTAAAAAAAAAATAATAATAATACTTGTTACCTACTGTCGAAGTGTGGGGCAGAAGGAGAGGACACGAGACAGTACGAGTGAAGGGCAGTCTGTTCTTTCACTTGCTTTATTAACCTACTTCACACAGGAAGGAAGCTGACTTTTCAACATGCAACATCAACATTGGCCACTAGATGTCCAGTACTCTACATTCCTTCTTTCTTAAATTATCATTTTTTTGCCCCCCATTATCTTGGGATATTAAAAAAAATGAGGTTCTTTAACCGACTCAAACCCAATTATGAAAATAGGTCAACCCAAGAGGGAGTGTCAAAGAAATAAAAAGACATTTCAAAACAATAGTAGGCTGTTACAGTAAGTAGTGAGAATTTTATAAAAAGTGTTTAAGACTTAGTGTTACTCCCCCCACCCCCACCGCCACACACAACTAGCACTGCTCACGAGACACTAACCAGAGTTCTTGGCTCTCGCCCCCTAGGTGGGCCAGAAGGTCCCAGGCCAGTTTCTGGTGGCTGTCGTCATTGTTGTACTTGTCATAGTGTTTGATATGGTGAAGGATCGTCTGATCCAAACAGTCCAGTGCCTTCTCCTGAAGCGAGTTTTCAGCGTCGAGGACGACAGGAACCACTCCGGTCAGCCACGACTTCTGCACCAATCTGTTACCCGGCTGAGCCTGGCAGGGCAAACCCAGGCATTACACAGAGAAGTCGTCCCACTAACCGCTGCCTGGGTGCAAAGATAACTGGCTCTTTTTTTAGAACAGACAGAACATACTTTTTTTTTTTTTTTTAAATAATAGATCTTACTTTTAAAATAAAGTTTCAGTTTTTCCTTCTTTTATGATGCGGTTCTAAATAATAGTAAGGTCTCGTTGCAAACATCAGCAGCAAAACTGGGTTACGATGCGGTTTAAATATTATAACCCGATGACTGCTAGAGGTAGGAAGTACAGTAGATCTTGTACAGCTTGAGGGTTAGGACATCGACAAATACAGGAGACAGTCATTTTGCAATGAGGTAGTAGAAACCAGAAAGGATGCATCCCACACCACACGTGGCTCAAACTGCTATGCAATGAGAGTATAACCCTGAACAGCACACCTAGAAAGGAGCGTTGTTTAGCTGGGCTGTGGGTGTGAAAGCAGCTCACCGTAAGCAGCTCTGTGAGGGATTGCAGAGCCTGTTTCCTGACCGAGACGGCGGGGTCTCTGCAGCGCTCTTGGACAGTGGAGAGGTCCTCCGGGGTGCAGGGGATCACCCTGTATTTCAGGAGACTCGTGAACACCTGCACACCGAAAATACACAGAAAAAAAAAAAGTCTGGACTGACAAGTTTTCTAGATTCAATTATCAGTGACGTTTCATTTTTAAATTAGCAGAGGTGGATTACACAAGAATATGTTTCAGTACATCATCAGTGTTTTTTTTTTTTTTTTTCAATAAAATCTTTTTTCCCCCCATAAAAGAACAGCGGTAGACGTAGGACGTATTTAACAATCTCGATGGCAGCGCGATTTAGAGATTTAGATCACAGCAGTTCAGTAAGATCTATAAAATAAGCCCCTTTGGGGTCACAGTGGCTCCGGTAAAAACGACATTCAAATTGCACATTTCAAATTGGACAGAGACTTTTTTTTTTATATATATATAAATTATTTCTTTTGGTTTACTTTGGTTTTCAGCCAGACTCCCACGCACTATTAAAGATGTTGGTTTTCATAGGCCTGATATACAGAAGAGCCCCATTTGAATGCGAGAAATGTTAACAAATCTACATGCTGTTGTGTTCAGATCATTAAGAGGGTCCACTGTGCTCCACGGTAAACAATTGGGAACATCTGCATTTACAAGTAGCTTGGTGTTAAACACCCACACAGACTGGTCTCTGTACAGGAGAAGAGCTGAAATGAATCTGATTCAATTAATTGCTGCACTTCAGAATACATTTCCGTGAAAGAATAGCCCTTACATAACAACAACAAAAACAGAAAAAAGGGTTACCTGCAGAGCCGATTTTCTCACGTTAGTCTTTTCATCACCTGCCCGCAGTCTAAGCATTGCAATAATCTCCTTTGCTGCAATTAAAATATACATGCATCAAAAAGGACACTGTAAAAAGGCCATCTGAACCACTAACCTATCAATGCATGAGCATCTCAGTGCTGAAAATGAAAAAGGTATGAAGACTTGCCCTCAGAAACCGTGGCATCCGCCCTCTTTGTGACCTCGATTGTTTTAAAGACTCCCAGTGTTTTCTGCTGATTATGCATTGCAGAGGCGCTAGCTGGATTTTGAATAAGAAAAAAAAAAAATTCATATATTAATACAAAACAATAAATGACATACCATACTGTTAATTTACAAACAACTGGTCAGAACTATAACAGACATACGAATGGATGACACATGGGAACCCATACAGTGTTTTTCTAAATGGTTGGAGAATTGAAGAAAGGAAAATGTGCATTTTACCATCCGAGTTGTCTGGTGATGTTGTGAGATCCTCTTCGTTTACTGTTCGTCCTGAAGCTGAAGAAATTGTTTGAGAGCACATTTATTAATTTTATCAAAAGCATACAAGAAATAAGCTGTACATAAATAAGAATTCTTAAAAAAAAAGACGTAAAATGAACACTAAAAACAAATTCACTGTTAAATCTATAAATATATATACACCCACTGAAACCTTATTTTAAAGATATTATTAAAGATCTAACAAAAATAACCTAAAATTCATGGACTGCAGTTCACTTCTGTATCGTCGCTCTGATGTCAGACTTCAGGCTGAATTAATTACCGTCCGCACACAGTACTTACTCCCTTGCAGAAGCTCCTGAATTGCCCCGGCAGCGGTGGCAGTCTGCAGCTCGAGGCACTGAGCGAGGGAGGACAGGGCTCTGCTGCGCACAGTGGGAGCCTTGTCAGAGCAGCGTCCGAACACCATGACCTGGATCAGGAACCTGTGCTGCAGGAACTGCACCTGCTCCGGGGGCACGGCCTCGTCCGCCTGGCGCTCAGGCTGCTCCAGCAGAGCCATGGCCACGTCCAGCGCAAACACACGGTACGGGATCTGCGCAAGACAACACAGGCAGCAGGGACGGGTTAAACACCTTTAAAACAATGTAACCAATCCAAAAAGACATGCTTTGTGTGAGGTACTAAAGCATGAATGTGGATGAGATTGTGTACAATATTTACATTATGATCGCTATGTATATGAAATGCATAGTAATGCACGATTCTAAAAGTTTAATGCTTAGAAAATGATTAAATGTTTAAAATCTAAACTGCTGACATACCTCAAAGCAAGCTGCAATTAACAACAGAATCAAAAAATAAAAAAAAAACTCCTACTGCATTGCAACTAAAGTCATATGGCCCTCCTGGTTATTTAGCACTCAAATCAAAAGCACTTATTTCAGATGCGATTGTGAAAGTTGTGATCCTTATATCTTGGTGCAGAGATCCCAGGCTGTAAGCAAAGCATTGTCCTGTAGGTCCTTCCCCCTCCCCTGCTGGGATGTATATTCTCATAGTGTTTAACTGAGCAGCTGAACAATATGAACTGCTCTTGAAACTCGATGCTCATGCTGCCGGATATGCAACAGAATAAAGAAATGCAGCTGTGCGAGGGTCACCTTGGTGTGGCGGGAGTAATTGTACAGCCACTTGATGAAGGCAGCGTATTCTACACAAGGCAGCTTGGACAGCAGCTTCACCAGGGCCTGGGCTCCATAAGTGCGGTAATCCGCCTTGTCTGTTACCTGCAATTACAGTGCGACATGTAGGGCAGGCTTACACTCATTACTCTGTGCTTCCTGCATGTTACATTCTGTATTGCAGATTTTTTTTTTTTTTTTTCATGGTTTTGTCTGTATTTCACATGCCCTGGTCATTAGTCACCTGGGGCACTGTATCCAATCACTGCAATGCACTGTACAAACTTCCTTCTGAAAACACCTGAAAACAGGTTTTGTAGCACATAGGGGCTAGATGTTAATAATTAGCAATACTGTTAGAAAGTAAAGGGGTGGTTTGCATGCTACACTACAGCACTAGATCGGCATTCCTTGATTGACTCGGACAAAAGTAACTTCAGATTTAAGTAACACCGAGGCAGAGCTACCGGCAGTGACATACCAATGCTGCAACACAAATTGGGTTCAGCTATTTCCAGGGTAATGCAGTAAACACAATGGAAATTCTGTTTATTAGGGCAGCAGTGTGGAGTAGTGGTTAGGGCTCTGGACTCTTGACTGGAGGGTTGTGAGTTCAATCCCAGGTGGGGGACACTGCTGTTGTACCCTTGATCAGCTACATCCACTATATTGACTACAGTAAAAACACAACTGTATAAATGGGTTATTGTCATGTAAACATAATATGTAAAGATAATGTTCTAATGTGTTATGTAATTATTATGTGATATCTTGTAACAATTGTAAGTCGTCCTGGATAAGGGCTTCTTACAATTGTTACAAGATATCACATTAATAATAATAATAATTACCCATTTATACAGTTGGGTTTTCACTGGAGCAATCTAGGTAAAGTACCTTGCTCAAGGGTACAGCAGCAGTGTCCCCACCATGGGACTGAAGTAAAAACACTTCCAATCAAAAGTCCAGAGTCATAACTTACTATGTACACACTGCTGCCCTATAAACACTGCTGCCCTATAAGCAGAAACAGTGCAAAATGTGTTGTATTAGTTATTGCCATGGTTACATGTATTGTATTGGTCTGAAGCTTTCACATAATGAAACACTCATTTTAAAAACACATTTTACATGGGTGTCCGAGGTTAGAAAATCATTATCTATACAACTTCAGTCCGGTGAAGAACGGCTTGACTAGGAACAGTTTGGAAGTTGGGTTTGTAGAGCCCTGTGCTTTTTACTTGATGGTGCAGACGTGCTGCGTTTCTTACCTCACAAATCTGATGGCCTGCTCTCTAGCACTGACCACATGCTGAGTGGCAGCCAGCAGAACAGGATTGGAACCTTCTCCCGTGCTCATCATTAGAATGACGTACAAAATCCGGTGGAAAACCCGACGAACCGTCTGAAAAGATTTATTTTCAGTTGAAGTTTTTCATTAAGGTGCGCTCTCTCTCTCTTTTTCTAGTACTTTACTCGCATTACAATCGCAGCACTGTTTTCATAAAGCACGTCTGTAAATACACTGCAGAAGTGCCATGCTAATTATTTATGAATATATTTTCCGCGCCTCTTAATTGTGAAACATGAAGGGGAATAAGACTTCGCAGTCCGTGGAAATCAGATGCCAATTAAAATGCTCAGCAGCCGAAAGGTTACTGCCCATTTCATTTTATACCTGATCTCTTTCCCCGTGCATCGGAGAACACAGCAGCCGGAGTCCATGATAGGCCAGTTCAGGGAGGCTCTTCATTTTGGTAACGTCCCTGCAAGAAATCAGATTCAGTATACTAGTAATAATACTCCACAACAACTGGAGTTACCTGTACAATATCAAAAGAATAGCTCACTTCTAAGACAGAGGAGGTGTGGTCCAGTGGTTAAAGAAAGGGGCTTGTAACTAGGAGGTCCCCGGTTCAAATCCCACCTCAGTCACTGACTCACTGTGTGACCCTGAGCAAGTCACTTAAGCTCCTTGTGCTCTGTTTTTCAGGTGAGATGTAATTGCAAGTGACTTTGTAGCTGATGCATAGTTCACACACCCTAGTCTCTGTAAGTCGCCTTGGATAAAGGCGTCTGCTAAATAAACTAATAATATTAAATGCATTTAGATTAGAACACTGCATCACTTTGTATGCCATGTGTATATACAGTACTTTATTATTTATTTCTTAGCAGACGCCCTTATCCAGGATGAGTTACAATTGTTACAAGATATCACATTATTTTTACATACAATTACCAATTTATACAGTTGGGTTTTTAGTGGAGCAATCTAGGTAAAGTACCTTGCTCAAGGGTACAGCAGCAGTGTCCCCCACCTGGGATTGAACCCACAACCCTCCGGTCAAGGAGTCCAGAGCCCTAACCACTACTCCACACTGCTGCCCACTTAAGAAGAAGCTGGATACAAGACTACATCTCTATGAAGTCCACATTTAGACAACTGAATGGTCTGTTGAATGTTCGTTATCATATAAACAGGTTCAACTGTATGCCTTAATGTTTTAAAATAGATAATAATGGTAGTGTGTGATATGATCATTTCATGCCCACCCGAGGGGTGGGATGCTACACAAACACTGATGGCGAAGCCTCAAGGGGTTTATCTAAGCGTCACACCCTGAGGGTGGACATTAAATTCTCATTCATCACACACTACCCCATGCAGTATTTTTTATAATCTCTGGTGAGCAATTTTTGTTTCCTGGCTGAGAAGCGATCGAGAGAAGACAGCAATTATGTGAGGTATGGTTCGAATTCCTTTCAGTCTGACAGCATGCACTGGGGTCGTGCTCTGTTACTGGTGTTAATGAGCGCTCGTTTCCAGTAATAACCTGCTGGTTATTATGGAATATATCAACTGGATGAGCCCATTGAAAAAACTGCTCACCAGTTATTTATTTCATGTTCCGTTTTATTTGTAGTACTTGAATAACTTTTTTTTTACCATGCTGAATACTCCAATCAAATAAAATGTTGACTTGTGTGACCTTTAAAAGAAATCACAAATCAAACACATACATTGTGGTTTCTCTAGAGGGAGCGCCAGCATAGAATAATAACAAAACCAACAGAGGGACCAAAAGGAAAACTTACGCCACGCCAGTAAAATCTACAAGTCCAACGACAGGCTCAAAGTTCGTAAGCTCAATCAAGATCTAAAAAGAAAAAGAAAAAAGAAGGACAGTGTCCAACAATTTTATTTTAAACTTCCTACAATTACTGAATGGCAATGTCAGCTTTTACAGCTGCAAGACGTGTCATTGCTGAACAGTAGATGCTTCAGTCAATACGGGTGTCATTTCTTGATTACCGGTAATACAGTTTCGATACAGAAACTTAAAATTCCTGCTGTTCAAAAGCAGATTTTCCTGCCCAGCTTAATAGTAACTGAAAATAATTTCGCTACACTAAACCAGTCCTGATTGCAAATTGCTGTACATGTACAGCGTGTGGATCGGGGATTTCCAGTGTTTTAGAATTCACAGCCAGCGAAGCATACAAGGTTACTGTATTTACATTACCTGAGTGGGCAGTGAGGAGGAACAAGTTATACCTCTAAAATAAAAAAAGCCCTTTTGCGGGAAATCTGGACGGAAAGTTACATTTTGAAATTGAACATTTTCTTGGTGACGTTTTCAGAGCTGGTCGCCATCTGACCGGCTGTGTTGTTACCTGCAGGCAATGCTGGACACTCTGGGGCTTATCCTTGAGAGGGAATCTAGGCAGGAGCCTCAGGAGGTTTTTGAGCAGGGAGAAGATACCCTCTCGAACCTGGAGCAAATCCTGTCCAGAAAAATAGAGCTCCTCCTCCTCCTGGTCACTGTCGTCAAACACCTCATCAATCTACACGGGGGAGGAGGAGAGAACAAAACTGAAACAGACAGTAGTTTATTTCATTTATGAACTGCATTTTCTTTATTATTTTCCCCTGATGCTTATGCAACAACAACGGTCACATGTGAAGTGTTTTACACAGCAGTGACCTGCAGTACAAGTCTTGGCTTTGTGTGCTGAAGAGAGCTGGCCGGATTTGATGATGCGTTTTCTTACTCCTTATTTATGGCGTTTTATGCCGTTTGCTGTGGTGTTGTGAGCCTCTTGCCGGGTCGTCTTTGTAAATGAGAATTTGTTCTCAATATTGACTTACCTGGATCAATAAAGGTTTTGATTGATTGATTGATTTGCAAACACCACAAACAAGTAAGTATTCAACCCATATAGAATAACAATTATAATAGACAGCATTGTAAAAACAAGCACAGACAAGGGCAATTGAAGGAAGAAATGCAGCATTAAGTGACCTCCGACTCATCCCTTCTGGCCGGTCTGCCCCTCTTCCTGCCTTTAGGGTCGCTCTGGGAGCTCTTGACCAAATCCTTCTTGCGTTTTCTCCCGGACTCTGACTCCTGTGGCCAGCTCTTCTTCAGGGTGTCCAGGCACTTGTCAAACAGCACCGGATGAAAAATCCTGTTGGCTACACTACCTGCACCATGAAACGAAACAAAAATGACTGTAATAAATAAAACAAAACATTTGAACACAGAGACTAGACATGTAAATGCACACTGGACTTTCTCAAGTTTTAAAAACTGGAAAGAGTACGCTGGTGCAGTGAGAGAAACCTCCATGTAGTTTTAGGATTAATATTTAAATACAGTATATTTCACAGTAAGTACTACTAAAACACAATATGAAATAGGATGCAACAGGTTAGGATTACAACGTGATATCTACAATGGCATATTAGTAGTGCAATAGTGCAAGGGTAGTGCAAATGTGTACAGGTTCTTGCCTGGGATTTCAAGAAGGAGGAAATAGAGTCCTGCAGCGTGCAGGGCGTATTCCCGCTGTGGGACGCTGGCCTTTTTATTCTGGACCAGCTGTACAAAGTGATATAACACAGCTACCAGGGCACTGGGGGAAACATCGCTCTCTGAAAACCGGCTCCAGGCACTCTGCAGACAAAAACACAACACAGTGGTTTGCTGCCATTCGTTCGGAAGGAGCCTTTCCTTCTTCTGTGCTGTTTTGCCCAGGTCATTTTAACAACAAACCGGAGCGCTGGGGCCAAGTCTGGCTCTAACCGACATGACTTTATCTGACTACACGAGTAAAAGGCTCGCCCTACGCCTTTGAAAGTTCAGTGGGATTTTGTTGTGCTGTCAGGGGTTGGCAGCAACAAGGAAAACAATGTTTTTCAACACTGAACAGGTGACCTAGACAGAGAGCGGTGGAATCCTACAGTTTCTATAATCTACCCAAATATAAAGATCCCTGCCCTCCCACAGTATGAGAGGTCTTTAATGATAAGCATATTTGACTACATTGTATACAGCTCAACAAAACAGAGCAGCATGAACACTTTCAATTGCCTCTGACATAACTGTCTGAAATAAGTTGGCAGGGTAGTCTCTGTAATGGGCCAAAATATTACTAGTTTAATCAAACTGCTACACGTATCCCTGCTTGCCCCCTCCAGGAAAGGTGACTCTGGGAGATAAGATGGGCGGGGGCATCATCAGTCTTACTTCAGTATTTCCCTGCTCTTCTGTTGCAAACGGAAGCAGGCATTTGTACACCTTTTTAAACGCCTCCAGTCCGTGTTCAGTTATCTCGCCCTCAATGCGGTAATCCAACGGATCTGTCTCGGTGAAGTCCAGCTCCCAGATAGTATCCACCCACACTGCAGGAGAAATCAGGGCAAGAAAACCAAACGAACGGGTGACGCAGGGGGTTGCCAAGACAACAAAACAAATCTAAATAGAAAGTTTATAACCGCGCCCGATTGTATAACGGCCCGTTACACGTTATGACGTCATTATTGTACAGGAAGCATAAACGTTACATTTTCTGATGTCATATTTTCAACAAAAAAAACAAAAAACAGAACCCATTGAAATAATGAATATACATATGCATTTACAATTTAGTGTACATGTGTACAAACGCGTCTGCCAAATAAATAAATAAATAAATAAATAAATAAATAAATAATGAATGGGAGTTTTTTTTTTTTTTTGGTAATAAGCCCAACAGTTTGCTGGCAGCTAATAATGTTATATTAATATGGCATACAATTACAAGAGTGACAACTACGACCCCATTTCTAACCTCTCCCGTAACTGGTTTAAAAGAACATAGTTTCTGAAAACGTGTCCTATTTGTATAAAACTGCACGACAACATTACTAATCAACATAATACATGTATCAATTTAATAAGCAACAACAAACACTGTTAACACACGACTGACGCTACTTCATTTCGGTAATTCAAAACCAAATGCTGTCCTAAAGTTTACCGGCAGCCTAACTAATGCATGCTTGCTTTTTTTTTTTTTTTTTTAAAAAACTATTTCAGTATTACACAGGCACGCTGTTTTCTGACACTAACCACCTGTGTCAAATCAGTACAGACTCACCATGGGGGACACTCTTGATTTTCAGTAATTCCAAAGTTCCCAGCAAATCCATTTTTACTGATTTCTATCAACATTGAAATCCCCGCGCCAAAACAAAACGTCTGACGCAGGCGCACGACTGTATATCCGGGTTCCTTCACACTAAAACTACTCGTTTTTATATTTCATACTGTTGTCGCTCAGTTTACTAGCTTTGCTACGTACATTACGCTTATAAACTTTTTTTTTTAATTATTATTTTATCTGAAAGGGGTGATGAAACTACGCCATTTTGGCTACATGGGAACAGTTTTCTGGTAATAAACTGCATAGCTTGTTGAGCCAACATGGCGGATATAGGGGTGCAGTTTCTTAAGATGGTCAAACAAACAGGAAGCCATCCCGAGTCGGTAAACCGGTAAGGGGCGTGCGACTCGGGTTAAAATTGTATATGTTAATCATATACGTTTTTTTTTTTTTAATTTAAAATTCAATACGATGTTGCTGGTTTTAGCGGCAAAGACGATATCGGTAACTCTCTGGGGCAAAATGTTATTAGATGTCGTATTTAGGTCGAACAAACTTGCCAGTGACACCAAAACAAAGTGAAACAGAGTGAATAAAATATAAAGAGTGCAGCTGGCTGATTTAAACGGTGCACGAATATTGTTAAGCCCATTAAAAAAAGCATATCAGCAATAATAATAATAATAATAATAATAATAATAATAATAAATAAAACGAAAGACCCCATATCTGTTGTAAGGACTACGCCTCCTGTGTTGCGCCTGCGCACTGAGAGGGGAAGCTGTACGGACCTTAGACATTGCTACATTGTAAGAACTATACAGTACTGCAACATTATAACAGATCAGCTAGCATAGTGTATTATTATCGTAAAAAAATAAATAAATAAACAAGTACAAAAAAATAAACACCTGGCCAGAGCACATCACAGCCCTGATCAGGTGGATGTTTTAGAACAGCAAAAAAAAAAAAAACAGAAAGAAGTCTACTACTACGGGATACGGCTGTGCAGCAATGAGCTTTTTCAGTTTTGGTCAAAGTGCAGAAATCGATATAGTGCTGAATGATGCAGAGACGAGGAAAAAAGTTGAACACAAAGCAGAGGATGGGAAGAAGGACAAGTATTTTCTCTTCTACGACGGGGAGACCGTCTCCGGAAAAGTCAACGTTACCCTCAAGAACGCAGGAAAGAGGCTCGAGCACCAAGGCATCAAAATAGAATTTATTGGGCAGATCGGTAAGTGGCTGTCATTGCAAGGCCTGCTTCTGTGTACTAATCTGCACTCATTTAAACACAGTGCCCCTGAGACTTTGAAATAGCACAGTAGTATCGGGTGGTTTTAGCATGGCAAATTATATACGGTACTGCATTGCAAAAAAACAAAACACAGTACCATTTTACAGATACTGTAAACGTAAATCAAATTTCCTAATCTCGTATTATTATTTAACTTTTTGTTAGTATTACGTCTACAGTCAATATTTTGTCTTTATTTTAGCTTGTAAAATGATGTTATACGTAAAAAACAGTCATTGTGCCATTGCTTGAGCTTGCATGTTGCAGAGCTTAGAAAAGTTCTCCATAGTACAGTACACTGTAGTGGAAGCATGGTAAAGAATAGAGAGCTATGGTAATGCATGTTAATAAACACGGTCAACTATGGGAAATGCATAGTATAACCATAGGAAAAGCATGATAAAACTGAAAAAAATACCATGGTATACTTCTATAGGGAGATGCTCCACCTGTAGTAAAAATGAGGTTGTATATTACCATGGTAATTAATGCAGGACGTGTTTTATTAACACTTTATTGATGATGCGACCCTGGCCTGGATTGAATGAAAATCATGGCAGTGCCATAGCCATTCCAAAGTACAGCTGTGATGGCACACTGGAGCCAGAAACTGAACTCGTGTTGTGTGTGTATGAGCTGGAGCAGTAGCAGCCCTGACAACCCGCTCTTCTTCATGTCAAGGTTGAGCAATCTCACTGCTGACAAAGCCATGTAATGTTGCCTCAATGTGCTGCTTCAGCAGCCGTGTACTGTAGGTCACGAATGCGTTAGATGTGTAGGCTGGTGCTCAAGCAGACTGGGTGGATTTTAAAGTAGTATGCAGTGCTGTAGCATGTGGTTCCCACCCCCGGTCATATTGCCAGGCTCTAGATCTGATTAGATCTCTCACACTCAATCCTGCCTGCAAACACAAAAGGCTGATATGGGTGCAGGTTTAATAAGGCTGAGTGATAACATCGGCAAACAGACCTCTTGGAAACACAGGTGATGATGAGAAAACATTTCTGCTGCTTCCTCTTTGGGGTCTGTTGTTCGTTTCCTTGAAAAGCATTCATGCACTGAATGAGACACTTTAACACAACTGTAAACGCGCCCCGCAGGAACAACACTGACACATGAATGCATGGTAGCTAGAGTCTACAGTGTGACCAATTCCAAGACCTGCTGTTTAAACTGAATACATAAAGAAGCTTTAATGTCCTACAGTACTGACACCATTATTACTTCATGCCATCAATAACTGACTCAGTCTGCACACCTGATTTGGAGCAGTGGGACGTTTGACAACGCAAGTTAAATCTATATCGGCATATTTATTGATCTTTGCTGTAAGTATTAGATGGTATCAACTGTTGTCTGGCTGCCTGTGACATTTTTTCTACACACCCAGATATTATTTGTAACTTAGACATATTTTGCCGATATACTGACACAATACGGATTGTGAATAGTTGCCTCTTAATGAGATTTAATGTATATGTGGTTTGGCACATAGTTTTGAATAAATTACACATGCTGTATATAGGTCAATATATCTGCAGTTCAAACAGAAAGTTTTTACATATCATGTGATTCCCCCATTTGTTAATCCGGCAGGAAACACAAAGTGAATAAAATCACCTTTGTAAATATTTAAAATGCTGTCTGTCTAACCTTCACACTGACACAAGTACCATAATGTATACAGTATACCATTATAGCCCCAATAAAAGCTGGTGGTGCCATTCACATATATTGCACCGGGTCGTTAAGCCTTAGCTTCAGATTCAATGTGTGATCACACCTGAAATTACTGTAGTGCCGACAGCTCTGCAGCCAAAAGCAGCCCAGTAATTATTGTAGTACGGTGTCAGTTTTGCTTTCTCGGATCACAGCCATTTAATAAAAGCTACATCCTAAACCGATGAATCGCAGAAATGAAAATGTGGTTGATGGTTAGAAATAGCATGAATACCACTGCCTGTGTAGCCCTCAGTCTGAATTATAAACTACTGCTAATGACCCGGTGCCGCACCTGACAGCTGAAGTATCCATGTCTGTCTTAACACACCTGACTTAGCTGTTATCAAATTCTGGGTCAGCACAAGTACCATTGGACGTGGTGTTTGCAGCAGAAGAGCACCATGTTTTTTAAACCTGTCCTTCTTGCTGTTTCCAGAGCTGTACTATGACAGAGGGAACCACCATGAGTTTGTGTCCCTGGTGAAAGACCTGGCCCGGCCAGGAGAGCTCACTCAGTCTCAGACCTTTGACTTCGAGTTCACACACGTGGAGAAACCATACGAATCCTACACGGGCCAGAATGTGAAGCTAAGGTGAGGAGACTGAAACTCCGAGGGCTCTCAGAGAAACCCAGCAAGTCTGGGCCTGGGACTCTGACATAGCTTGAATTTAACTCTAGAGACAAACCATTCAGTTAAAGATTAATGACGCTTTAAGTAAACGATTCAGTTATTCCACTTCCTTTCATCTTTTACTTTGGTGTTTCATGCATGGATTAATTATTACTTTGAGTATCGCGTTATGTATGTGAGGTGAAAGGCCTTACTGCAGATTAGCTATGTCATGTTCTGTACTCAACACGGCAAACGCATTGAGAGTTCTAGATATCTAGAATGTAAAAATAGACGTCTGCCCCACATCACTCGACTAGCTCTTTCAATGTACTGCACGAATCCTATGCTGTATCAGCTTTATTGTGCTGTTCGGATAACTATTTAGGACAGGTTAGGATGAGTAAATTCATTTGTAACTCCTACCTCTCCCTTCATGGGTGAGCGCATCATGAGACCAGATTTTTCGACTGATGATTGCTTAGGTAGTGAGAAGATAACTACCTAGAGATCAAAGATGCTTCTGTATATCAGTGTTTCATTGAAGGTGTTTGCATTCGGGCTTAGATGAGCGAAGGCGATGCAATACGACTACAGCTACTGATACCAATAGTAACTGTGATTGATGAATGCCGGCTGTCCTGTCATGTGAGTTTAGAAGACCTCTGGTTTTCCAGGTACTTCCTGAGAGCGACGATCAGCCGGAGGCTGAACGATGTCGTCAAGGAGATGGACATCGTCGTGCACACGCTCAGTACGTACCCCGAGCTCAACTCCTCCATCAAGATGGAGGTGGGGATTGAGGACTGCCTGCACATCGAGTTTGAGTACAACAAGTCAAAGTAAGGCAGCAAGCTGTCTGCATGCATGGCTGCCTTGCTATGCAGGGGCGCCCACAGATGTTTAATGTGCTGGACTGGCTGAGTCAGTCACTCTAGGATGCCTTGCACAGGAGAGCGCAAGGGTCCTGGCCCATTTAACACACTCAATAAAATGCAGATAGTCAACATGCATACGTACAGTACAAAACATGGTTTTCCCATGATTACAGGTTACAGTACTTGTGATTCTAATGGGAATTTTAGATTTTGATGAGAAAAAAAAAAGATTAAAAAATTCCACTGCTACAGTGAAATATAGATTTTTTTAATTTCCCATTAAAAATGCTGTTTTTCTAAAAGCAAAAAATAAATAAATAGCACTAATTATTATTTCTAACAGGGATGGAACTAAGACTCCTACTTCATAGCAGTTTCACCCATTACTAGAAGCCTGATTAACCACAGTGAATAGGTAACAAGCTTAGGTGTGTCTGATTAAACTCGTAGTAAAACCAGGCCTGGATCAAACTGCTCTGCAATGGGAGTCTTATTTCAGATGTTGTGCATAGATACTTTCACTGTCTTTTGGTTTCACTATCTTTTTTTTTGTCATCTATTTATATTTGGGTCTTCCTTCCTCAAATCTAGCCACCTGTTCCAGCCGCATCAGCAGGGCATGGCTGGTATTAATAGAATCGGTCAGTTTAAAACATGTTAAGAGGAAGTGGTGCATGCACTTGATCACACAGCCCATAATACAATACTGTTCAGGCAAATCAATGAGTTTTCCGTTTAGTTTTTGCTCCACAAAGTGTTCTCCTGAGCAGGTTTGCACACAAGATGTTTACTCAGAGAAGTAACTTCCTGTCTGCTACAGGGGTGCAGTGTTAATTATCAAAGCTTATCCTGTGCCCCCAGCAGCTCGCCCTGGCCCTGGACTTGCATGTATCTATTTATTCATTTGCTATTTTAGGTACCACCTAAAGGATGTGATCGTGGGGAAGATTTATTTCCTGCTGGTGCGAATCAAGATCAAGCACATGGAAATCGATATCATCAAACGGGAAACCACAGGCACGGGCCCCAACGTGTACCACGAGAATGAGACGATAGCCAAGTATGAGATCATGGACGGAGCGCCAGTGAGAGGTACTGCAGGGAGACTGTCTCCGTGCTCCAGCAGAACCCCTTATCAATTCACTGTACACAGGCTTGGGGTCAATACCTGTTTTTCAATTCCAATTTCTTTTTAAAATCTATTCCCACTTCCAATTCCAAATTCCCGTTCCCTTGCAATCAATTCCAACACGTCACTGATCAGAATTGAAGTGAGTTTTTCAACAGCGGCAACAAATTCCTTAAATTGAAGTCACTGTCCGACCATTAAATTGGCTTCAAATGAAAGCAGTTCAGAACAATAGCAGTAATTGTTATGGCTCTAAAATATCAATTCCAATTTCTTGGAAGTCATTGGAATTGATTTTAAAAATGAGTTGGAATTGAAAAACAGGAATTGACCCTCAAGCCTGGCTGTAGAGCTTTTGTTTTCCAGACTGGGGTCCTCTTGCATAAAATAGCGACCCTTATGCGCTGATCACGTCTGTCTGTCTCACTCTACATTATCAACACAACTATCTTGATTTTGCACCAAACTGATTGAAATGCATACCCTGACAATACCCACGAATCAACATTGCAAAGCAGAACCCTAGTCAAATGAAGGGCTTCTTATTATTCAGTCAGTACCGCATGCGATCCCTGTTTCTGCTCTGTTCAGGGGAGTCCATTCCCATCAGGCTGTTCCTGGCTGGCTACGAGTTGACGCCCACCATGCGGGACATCAATAAGAAGTTCTCAGTGCGGTACTACCTCAACCTGGTGCTGATAGACGAGGAGGAGAGACGCTACTTCAAACAGCAGGTAGCCACTGGTCGAGCTCGCCACAAATCCCAGTGTGCTTTATTGCTATTTCGAGTTCAACAATGCAACGTTAAAAAACAAGTTTGCTAAAACTGTTAACTGAAGTGCAAGTTGAGAACTCTTCCCGTCTTGCATTCCACTGCTCTACCTTCTCAGTCAGTCAATCAGAGTGCTCAATTTCTCCCACACAGTGTGGTTAATGTATGAATTTCCGTGCTTACAGGTAAGCACCCCAAGGTCCAACACATTCCCAGAAAACTCCGATTTGAGGAGATAAGAGGTTTACAAACGATCCAGAAGAGGGAGCACTGCTATAGAAGAATTATAGAACGTGTGCTTTTTGATAAAGATAGGGTTAGGTGATTAAGGTGTTGCATTGTTTTCTGTAGTGTTTTACCTTTGAAAATCAGAATGATTTTGTGGATAATTTGAGGTTTCAGGTTTCCAATGTTGTCCATCACCTTTCACAAACAACTTAAATCCAACTAAAGATGTTTTATTTGATTTCAAAACATAATTCTACCCACATCCCACAGTGTCATCAAATAACAGCCATACTTTAATGGGTAAACAGTTAACTGAAAACAGATGAATAAATGGCATTGCTTTAGGAAGCGATTCTCACCGGCTGTTGTTTCCCCCAGGAAATCACGCTGTGGCGGAAAGGTGACATCGTGAGGAAGAGCATGTCCCACCAGGCAGCCATCGCGTCCCAGCGATTCGAGGGCTCCTCAAGCATCGAGAGCAAGATGCAGGCGCAGGCACAGGCACAGGCACAGGCACAGGCCAAGGAGGATGGGAACTAAACCGGCAGCCACATCCCGACCTCTCCTAACAGACTGTGGGGAAAATATATACCGTACCACCCCTCCAGCCCTCCTCTCCCCGCCCCGACCCCCTGCCCAAACTCACCATCACCACTGGCTAGGGAACCGTCTCTTTAACTTAGAAAAAGGGATCCGAGAATGAGAGAGAGGGTCAGCCTTAAAAGAGATGGTATGTACTTTGGAACCTCACTAGACCAACATGGAGCTGTGCTTCCCCTGCCCAGTCTGCTCTGTCACTGCTCAGGGTGTTCGTGCAGGTCTCAGTGTAGGGAATGGTTTATAATGCTTTCTCAATGCAGGCTGAGCGGGCACACTGGATTTTAGAGTGAGGTGGAGGTGGAGGTGGAGGTGGAGGTGGGGGCAGTGTGCTCTCTCTCTTTCCACTGGCACCCATACACCGCCTAGCATAGTTTTCCTTTAACTTAAAGGCAGATACTGGATTGCTTTCCAATTTCATGCTCTATAGAACAGTGGCAATGCAGTTTAGCTGTGTGTCCACAATAGAAACCTGCCTGCAACAGCGCACTACTTGTGGGTGGGTTGTCCAGTACAGCATGTCATTTTGTCAGAATGCAGTGAATTTAAGAACGGGGGGTGGAGAATCCTAGAAGTACGATTTTTCTCAATTTATGCCACTTTTGGATTGGTCTCAAATTATACACCCAGCGTTGAAAAACTACTACCTGTATTTTCAAGACTAAAATAATGACTTTGTTGCTCTTCCAGCCCTAAATGCATGGTGTCCAAATGCATAAAAGCAGTACTGTATAGAGGAATGCATTTTAGAAAGCAGTTTAAGAGCTTATGATCGCACTAGGGAATCCAAAGTACATCCCATCAGCTTCTAGGTTTGATGTTCACAATTTACTTTACAAGCAACACAAATAAATACAAAACCACTTTTTACATTTTAAAGTTGTTTACAAAGCAGATGACAGGACGTTACCTTACTGTGTTTTAGGACCGGAGCGATCCCTTTATTAATAACCAAACTGCTCCCACGATACCGATTTAATAAAAATAAGAATCATAGGTGTAAACACATACGTGCAAAACACCTGTATAATTCCATTTCATGACCAAAAGATTACAACACAGTATTAAACAAATAAATAATTCTAACATGTTTTAAAGCAACCGTAAAGCATTGCAGAACAGTGTTCCTCTACTGCCCTCTGCAGTCCGTTTACTGGTACTGTATTGTGTTAAGATAACCTTCTATTGTTCTGGGTCACTCCAACCATTTTCTAAATTGTTTATTAAACCAGTTAAACCCCCATTTCAAGTATTTACCTATTTTACGTATTAAACCTAGAGTGGAATGGCCCTCCAGCATGGGGATTAGGGACCTCAGATTTAAGAGAACCAGGCTAGTTGGCTCTTTACTTGACCCGACATTAAGCTTCCATACGTTTCTATCTTTACTTGTAAACTTCAGCAATCTAAGGCTCCATCATTCCTTTAAGTGGACAGTGTATTTTTTGTTTTATATATACTTGTGCCTATTAGTGTATGCATCTGCCAAAAAAAAAACAAACATTTGGAGTTTTTACGCCTAAATTAGGTTTATATTACAACCAATATGTTTCTTGTAAAACCCATGTTGCCAGTCTCTGCTGTTTCAGATGTTCTGCCTAGTCTATTTATGCAGGGTGCCCATCAGTTGCAATAGTTTTCAGCTCGGTTCCAGAGAGCACAAGCACTGGTGTATATTTAAGAGCGGATTGTCCTACACCTCCTGGTTATAGTGATTGACCGGATAGTAATACCAGCCCGTCTCCTGACTCCAGATCCAGAGCCTGTACTTTCTATCAGCCCTGCTCAATCCCCACTCTCTTGACAGGCTCTGTGCGTTCTTATATTCAGTTAGAGTTCATGAAAACAAAGACAAACACATGCATCTCGGAGCACTAGCAAGCTGGTTAATGGGCTTCCTTGTCATTTTGGTGCATTCATGCTTCATGAATACAGTCCAGTTGTGTGATTGTCTTGTAAAGCAGGCAAGTATATAGTGTGCTCTGACAAGGATTGGAACACATGTTTTAAGACCCAGTGCGCACGTGTGTTTGCGTCTATACAGGGGACGGAAAAAGAAAAACGAGAAACACCTGGGATATGTAGCACATACTTTGCTATAAATATGCTGACAGAGATTCATTTGGGATGCAAATTGCCGTCCGATTCTGTAATGCATAAAAATGGCATCAGTCAGGATGGGAAGATCAGTCTGAGTGGGATAGGGCTGGGTAAAACTTTACATTGTGTCTCCAATTACTGTGTATTTACATAGTAGTTACTGAGCAAATGCATGTGTACTTAAACAATTCCAATATTGTTATGCATAGTTACAGTGTACTTGATGTGTAATTCCTTTTACAGGATATGCAAGTAGACAGTTGTATCAGAAAAGGGTTAGGGTTATATCATGCAAAAAGATGTACACATGAAGTACATTGTAACTATGTGTAAGTACACGTGTATTTACTAAGTAACTGCTATGTTAATACACAGTAATTAGAGACGCTTCGTGTAGAGTGGTACCCAGGGCAGCCAGTTGGTAGATGCTTCTGTATCCCAGACTGCACAGATTCCAGATGATTATGCAAGTAATCCTGACTCAGTAAGCATTGAAGAATAGTCACACATCACAGCCCTCCAAGAACCATTTAAAGACCATGCAGACTTGTATGCCATCCTGGCTGCTCACAATTGCCTACACCCTATTGACGATGCTATGGCAGGTGTTTCTATTTATTTATTTTTTAGGTCCAACCCCTGTATGTACATTTATATATGTTTGTTTACTCTTGGTATTTTTCTTTATTGAGCAAGTGCTCCCTTAACGCATTGCGTACCATAGCGCTGACATTTTAGACTGCATTAACACATGGCATTCTAGACAACATTCCTTTTAATGATTATAATCATGTTATATACCGGAATATCTGTAGAGCTGCAGGTACATAGCATAAAATTAGTTCTCAGCAATGAAAATATATTCCATTTAATAGTGAGCTGTAAGGTACTAGCCACTTAGTGAAAGGGAATTTGTACATTTTCAGCACAAAAATAAAGAGTATATGGTAATATTATTAAAAAAACAAATCTAGATGTTAATACAGGATATAAGTATGTTGTTTACTTGTTTCTTAAATAGTTTTTTTTTTTTGCGATCCTGTATTTTAAATTGGTTTTTAATCCTATTTCTCTGATTAAAAGAGAGCTGACTAAAGTGGTTTGATGCAAGTTGTTTTACTGTGTCATGTCTTATTCATAGTCTCAACAACTTTTTCTTTTGTTGAAAGCACACACACACACGGAACAGCAAAACACCCACTCGTACAAACTCAACGAGACTGCAACTTGGAGTACGTCTTTATATTTGAATGAAAGGGTTTAAAAAAACACCTGAAACAGAAACATGCAAGAAAAAAAGGTATCTTTGAAAATTTGGACTGGATAGCTTAACATAGCCTTTACTGTCGCATTTGAGACAAGTTTACAGTGTATGTGCTACAGCAGTCCTGGGAGCCGAACCTCAATACTTCACATACATTACAGATCTGTCACACACTAGACTGAAATGTGGGACTGGTCCTTATTCAGATCAGTGATTTCTGTTACATTCAAATGATTACCTGGGCTGCACTGTGCACCTGCAGGTCACACTTTTGCAGTAATCTTTAAATGTACCTGCGTGGTGATTCAGTTTCTACAGCAGGTTTTCACATGTTGCACATTCTGGCATGGTTCAGATTAACAAGAATCTACTGGACTGGGATCACATTAACTCCATTAAAAACACTGCTGTCTTCATCTTCACCCCGGGCTCCTGCAGTTACGAGAATGGCATTCAATACGGGGTTTAAACTGGCTTTTTATCTTCCAGACTCAGGACAAAATCAAACTCATCTGAAAAATAAAATAGATTTAAAACCAATCCAGCACACAAGAAAATCGTGCGAAAACATGTATGTGACAAGTTTCATTTTCTCCAAATCTACAAGTTGCCACCTTCAACATACAGGACAACTGTTTTTTTTTTTTCTTTTTTCCAAAATGCATTATACAAAGAATTACACTGCACCTCTACTTTAAAAAAAAAATGATCATGCTTACTTTTCAGTTAGCTCACCTTGCTAAATGCAGTTTCGTTCTTTATAAAGCCAGATGTGTTTGGAGATGCCAAATTAAATCCTACTTCGCAATGAGCCAAATAAATAATTATGAAGAATATTTTCCGCAACTTCCCCCTTCTAGCAACTATGTCACTCAGTCAGCTATACATCTAGAAGCTAAACATAAATAAAGGAATGCATATTTTTTTCAGACTGTGTTTCTGATGTAATACCTACACGTCCAAAATGAATGTAAAAAGCTTGTTTTAAACCCATGAGTGACGCAGAGGACTCCCAGGGGTTTAACCTGCAATCCCACCCACACAAACCTTTGGTGAGCGGCTGCACGGAGAGCCGAGCCCGGGTGAACAGAGCCATGTGTTTCAGGGGTCCCCCTTTGCTCTTGTGTTCATGGTGGTATTTCTTCAGCTCAGCCAGAGGGATGAAACATTCCATCATCCTGACGAACTGCACGTCCACCTGCAGCAACACCAAACAACTTCTTAGCTGAAAAACATCTGCATCTTTTGAATGCCTGATGGCCACCCAGAACTGAATTGATCTTCTACCTGGATCACTTCACAATGGTCACCCATAAACTCCTGACACTTTCACCAGAGAAACACCTTCCTTAACAAGCCAGAACGGAAGCTGATTTCTGTGTTCGTTTTCTGCATGATAAGGATGATTCCTAATAGCTACTGTTTTGAATCTGCACCCTGGTCTGACAGGACATTAGAGTGTGATGGAGCTCCATTTGATTGTTCTACTCACCATGGACCACTTGGGGTTGTCTTCCTTGCTGGACCGATCGTAGTGAACGTCATTCTTGTCGAACTGAGTGTGGTCCACATAGGCATCCCTGACAATCTATGAGAAAAAAAAGCATAGCGGATAAAGAAACAGCAGGCACAGCCGGAAACACACAGAGACGAACGGTCTGCCTGCGGCTCACCTTCATGAGTCCAGCTATCCCGGGCTCTTTGCAGTTGCTGTGGTAGAAGAAAGCCAGCTGCCCCACCTTCATATCCCTCATGAAGTTGCGAGCCTGTGAGATAAACAGAGACTCACATAAACAAAGAGGTTTTCTCCATAGCGCAACACCGGCCACGCACACTGCGAAGTGTCTTATCCACTGCACCGAAGAGCCAGGCTTGTTTCCACAAGCACCTTTACAGCACATCAGGAACATGGGGGTGGCTGTAGGTTTTAACTACTTTTGATACTGTGAGTAACATTAACTTTTAACTTCGACAAAAAAGTGCTGTGAAACGGGTAATATTCTATTATATTAAAATACTGTAAAACATGCTGAAAACTCAAACTGAAAATATGTGAATAATGGCATGTTCACCAAAGAAATGGGAACGCAGAGGGGTCAGAGATCGCCCGTCCTGAATCCAAAGGGCTTCATCATGAGTTTGACCCATTCCTGGTTTTACTCAGAGATTAACAACACTGCTTGCTACCTCTGCACTGTGGCTAATCAAGCTCGTATTATCGGTGAAATTGCTAAGCCTTACTGCCATCCCTGTGAATATGACTGATAAGCAGTGTAGCCTCAGTGAGCGTTCCCCTGGACTCCCTTCTCCTGTTACTCTGGGAGCGACAGCACCTCCCAGTTCAGCCCAGTCCCTCTGACGCAGTTCTTGCCAGTGCATTCTTCACTGGTGCATCATCTTACCTGGTAGTTCCGAACTCCATCCCAGCACCCTGTCTGCTCGGGCTGAGCCTTCAGATCCTCGATTCCAAACTGCAACATTCAAAATCCAGAGAATCAATACACAGCATATACCTGAATGCAGCATGACGCCGCCACCTAGTGGATATTCAATTCACAGTGAAGCGTACAGCATATCTGAACTGCTGCTGGCGTTGTCTATGATGTGAGTTTCCAATCCCATTTTAGATAGCTACTAAGTATCTGTAAGGTCCCAAACTAGTAAAATGCATCTTGGAAGGATAATGTAGACGTTCATTCTACTCTTACACAAAATAATGGTGCAAATGTGGTTTAAAAGCCCCTTTGATGAATCTGGCTCTTGTGAGCTCTGGTACTTGCTCCTGTGCAGAACATGGTGTTTTGCTATACCTTGACATCCACGCCGTTTTCAATGCGGCTTTCAGGTTCTGATTTCATCAGCCAGTAGCTGTGGAGCACTTTATCACCCGGGGCTGCTTTACTCTTGTCCGTTTCCTTCCCAGAACTCTTTGCTGCTGGCTTCTTCCTGCTTCTCAAGGAAGTCTCCTTAGCAGCATCTTCAGGGGAGTCACCTGGTAGCAGCTCCTTCTCGGCTGGTTTGGCAGCTGCCTCTTCCTGTTCTGTTAGTGTAGAAAACCTGGGACTTCAGGAGCGGTTAGATCACCTCCTCCCTTTACTTGCTTCAATATAGAAGCCTTTCAGCATGGACCAGGGGCCTTTCCTTTAGTTTACCTATAAAATGGTGGCTGGTTGCAGATACAAAGTACAGCTGTTATTCTGTGAAGTAATTCACTGCCATGGTGAAGGACTGCACTAAACAAAAGCACTACTGTTCATTTTGGAAACTGCTTCTTGAAATATCGTATAGAAGGAGTCAGTTAAAAGCGTTGAAAGGTTACACTTATATAACTAAAACATGGGGAAATGCAAATTATACAAGCAGTATTCTCTAGCCATAGGTCCCCATAACTCTTTATGAAAAAACAAAACAAAACGTTGCTTTGTGTTTTCTTTATTCTTTTTAAATACCTGAATGATGAGCACGATTTATTTTGATAACTTACCGGTGTTTAATTTCGCTGATCTCTCTACTCTCTTTCTTTTTGGTGGCATCCTCCACGAAAATCTGAGAAGTGAAATATATTGTGTGACTCCAAGATGCCAGTCACTTCACTGATACCGCGGTTACCTGAAAAAAAAGCCTGATCTGTAATTTAACACATGACACATTCCCGCTTAGGAAACCACGTTGAAATATGTAAAAACCCCTGATGCATGTAATCAAAGTTAAATGCGCATTGATTGCAGTAAGCGCTTTTGTACCGATTTGTTTTACCAACATTATCACTTTATGCATAATATTATACTATCACTTTAGTTCCATAACCAACTCCTCCACTGCACTGTCTGTAGTGTAGCGACGCTGCTTTTCCATTTCTGAAAAATACAAATGTTACTTTACTCTGCAAACTAAATACGTTAAAAGTCTTTTTTTTAAAAATCCATTCTTTAACAGCATTGTCGTTGACTTACCTGTACCACTTCCACCGCGCGCAATTGCGTCTGGGATGCGGTTGTCATGTGAACACTCCCACTACCGTCACGTAGAACTGTTGAGCAGTGAACCGTTTCATTTTTCAATTATTTATTTATGTGTTTGTGTACATGTTGCGCTAAAGCATCCAACTCCATCAGATTTTGCATACACCGTGGCTCGTACACTGTCGGAAACTGTCATTCAGCAAACATCACGCGGTGATTGTGTTGAAATGCGTTAAATAAAACTACATCACCCAACACCCCTTGCAGTGCAGTCAGGAATGAGTATTGTTTTACTCTAGACACGGCACCACAGCCATGGCGTTTGCCGGGAAGTTATTGACAAGAGCTAGCCTTGGATCGTATATCTGCAGAACTCGTGGTTTGACAGCAAACAGAGTTCACAGAAGACATGTAGTGTCATGCATTGATCGTGAGTTTGGTTTTTGTTGTACGTCGATCTGTGGAATGAATGATAACGTTTGCACGGTGTCAGGTGTCACAGTGGAGACGGCAGCACGAACGAGGGTACATTATGTAGCACTGTATGTGTTATGAGAATCTCTAGGTGCAACACATTTTTTTGCATTTTAATTATTTTCTCCTGTGCAAAATGCCAGCTACACACATGCCCCAGTGTTCTTTGTATATGATGTTATGAGATCAAACTGTGTATTGTTGCTTAATAACAGTACCAATGTCATTGACAGGACAGACCGTGCATCGACACAAAACACAGTTCAATTATGCAATTGCGGTATATTTTGAGATCATGTAACGTGGGACGGGGGTTTCTAGTTTCTTACTCGTTAAATGAGATTTGTCTGTTGTTTTAATGAAAATCACTGTAAGTACCGTGTTGTATATTGAGGTTAGAGCCTGGCGGAGGAGTGTCTTGTTAAATAAATCTCATTGGTTCACAGTTGGTGACGTGGGTTGCATAATAAGCAGTCCGGGCACATTCCAGTGATAGTCATGTTTTATTTTTGTGGTTTGCACGATAGTGTTTTTATTTGTAAGAGCACGACACAAATGCATGTATTTACTCATTAACGCAACATGCTAACCGTTGGTGTTATTTTTGGAAATGTGATGCACGCCTAAACTCCGCTGGTATGTTATACTCCTCCTGTATATGCTGCACAGACGATTGTTTTGTTCTGTTTATTTAAAAGCTAAAACCTAAATTCGTATCCGTTTATCAGCAGATATTAACCCCATGCCGAAGCGCATGAGAACAGCAGCTGCAGGCTGTGACGTCACATTGGTACCCTGCTACGCAGCTCTTGTCTTTATGCGCAGATTCTAACTGTAGCCTTTTATGATGCGCCTCTCTGTCCCTTCCACAGCCTCCCTCGGTCTGACAGACGAACAGAAGGAATTTCAGAAAGTGGCTTTTGATTTTGCAGCCAATGAAATGGCCCCACATATGGCCGAGTGGGACGAGAAGGTAACGGGGCCCCTGGAAAAGCAGTGCCGTTTACCATAGGGTCCCCTTTCATAGCTTATTAAAGCACAGGGCGAGGCTTGTCATAGATATATATGTCTGTGACCTCAACACACAAGACAGTAAGGCTGGACAAATCCATCTCCCTTCAACTGGATTTTAAATCTGTTATGAACTGAACACCACAGAACAGCACCAAGTACAACCATTTACACCACAGTACAGCACCAGTTACAACCATCAGATTTAATTGTACACCATGCATTAAGACTGTTTATCATAATGCCATATCTGCGCGTCCTGATTTGTATTGGAACAGGAGTCTCAGCTGTTTCTTGTCTATTGCCAGTCCATCACAGGGATGGAAGTAAGTCTTCTATTGCATTGAATACGAGCCTGATGAGCCACAGTGTGCATAGGTAACAAGCTCAGGAGAGTTTGGCTTGTTGAACATAGTAAACATGGTTCAAAATGCAATGCAGTGGGAATCTGTTTTCAATCGTGTATTTTCTGCCCTCAGGAAATGTTCCCTGTGGACACCATGAGGAAGGCAGCTCAGCTGGGGTTCGGTGGGATCTACGTCCAGCAGGAGACGGGCGGCTCAGGACTGTCCAGGCTGGACACCTCCATTATATTCGAGGCCTTGTCCACAGGCTGTGTCAGCACCACCGCCTACATCAGCATTCACAAGTGAGTGGGAGTTCACACCAGGGCTGGCGTTTTCAATTCCAGTTCCCACTCCCTTTTAATCAGTGCCAACACATCAGTGATCACAATCGCAATGAGCAGCATTCTGTTTTAAAATGAGCTTCTCACAGTGGCGACACATTGCTTACAAGGAAGTCACTGTTGGTCAATTAAATTGGCTTCAAATGAAAGCAGTGGAACGATCACAACAATGTCGTCTCTGTAAAATATCAATTCCATTTGAAATTGGAAAAAGGAAATGGAATTGAAAAACAGAAATTGACCCCGACCCTGGTTCACACCATAACGTGCTTACTAACAGATCTTTAAAACCGGAAGCAACTGTTTTCTGTCCACTTTTGAAGCATCTCGTTGTATGGGATGTTTTTCAGATGCATCATGGCAAATGCAATGATTTTGTTTTGATCACACTTACCATTGGGTTTCCCTGCGCACTGTAGTGAACGGATTACAGTAAATGGTGAAAGTAAATCAAGCAGAGTGAGCTGGCTTCGATCACACTCTTTATTTGATTCCTGTAAGCAGCGGTTTCTCTTAAAGGAGCGCGGCGTGTTTAGCTGATCCTCGGTCTCTGCTCTTCATCTCTTCTTGTTAATATCCATGCAGTATGTGTGCCTGGATGATTGACTCCTTCGGCAGCGAGGAGCAGAGACACAGGTACTGTCCGCAGCTGTGCTCCATGGAGAAATTCGCCTCCTACTGTCTAACTGAGCCAGGTCAGTTCTCTGTATTCTTCTGTGCGGTTATAGTAACAAGCTCCATTTGTTAGAGCCTCACACTCACTGCGGCATGGACTGCTTAATCAGTTTGAAATTTTTTTCCATTCTGTTGAAGGCAGTGGAAGTGATGCTGCCTCTTTATTGACCACGGCAAAGCGAGACGGAGACCATTATGTACTTAACGGTTCTAAGGTATGCTCTCTGCCAGTGTTGTTTCTGAATGCATTTTTGGGTCAATAATAAGAAGCATTTTTGTTGCATGTCGTTCGGTTTATTTTAAGATGATGTGATTTGCCTACATGTTGGGTGAAAATGCAGTAGATCGGCACAGTTCAGCAAAAGCTCTTTGTAAGAGATTTGTGATGTTCTGTAATACTGTGACATCCCTAAGATTACCGATCAGTCCCGTTTGTCTGCTGTTGCCAGGCGTTCATCAGCGGTGCGGGTGACACTGATGTGTATGTGGTAATGTGCCGGACTGGAGAGAAGGGAGCCAAGGGGATATCCTGCCTTGTGGTGGAGAAAGGAACGCCAGGACTTGGATTCGGAAAGAAGGAGAGAAAGGTACCTTTTTAAAGAGTCCTTTTAAAGATAGTGCCATTTCAATTTCTGGCTTGGTGACTGGGACTTGGAAGCTGTTTGCCTAAATTTCATCACAGTTTTTGAACATGCTGTACAGTAATGGCCCAGATATATAGGGGTCTATTCAAAAGGGGTCTGATCTGAATACCACCTTTGGTTTGTGCATTTCTGCTTGTAAAAATCCATAAAACATCCATTCAATTTAGTAATTTAAAGCGCGGCGGTATTTCGATCCACCAGCATGGAGATCAATTGAAAACACCCCAAGTATAGCCTGGGAGAAATCATTGGAGGGGTGTAGGGTTTGATGCTTGCCTTGTCCTGTAGGTGGGGTGGAATTCACAGCCCACCCGAGCTGTGATCTTTGAGGACTGCGCGGTCCCTGTGGCCAACAGGCTCGGGGAGGAGGGCCAGGGTTTCACCATCGCCATGAAAGGGCTCAACGGGGGACGCATCAACATTGGTGAGCTTCTTATACAGCTGTGGAAAAGGCATAGCAAAGCATTGAGAAAGCACAGGGAACGCAGGGTGAACTATGGTAGGTGCATTACAGAGTCCCCTTTGTCTTGTTCCAGATTGTAAACTGTCAGTGGTCACACCGCTAAGCAAAGTGATCAGCACTATTTATTTATGTATTGAAATGGTTTGATATTTTCACAGCCTCATGTTCTCTGGGAGCGGCCCATGCCTCAGTCCTGCTCGCACGGGATCACCTCAAAGTCCGGAAGCAGTTTGGGGAGCCTCTCTCCAACAGCCAGGTAAGGGAGACCACTGTCTTGCTCTTCGGTTTAGCTGAGTTTCTGACAGAGCGGGTGGAGTTATGGCTGCTCTGTGTTCCAGTTCCTCCAGTTCAAGCTGGCAGAGATGGCGACCCGGCTGGTGGCGTCTCGTCTGATGGTGCGGCAGGCGGCGCTGGCACTCCAGGAGGAGCGGCAGGATGCCGTCACGCTCTGCTCGATGGCCAAGCTCTTCGCCACCGACGAGTGCTTTGCTGTGAGTACGGGTTGCAGCAAAAATCGATTACTGTGATATGAGTCATTGTCTGTTTCTTGCACTGATGACATTTTTTACATCATGTGCCTGCAGATCTGTAACCAGTCTCTGCAGATGCATGGGGGCTATGGCTACCTCAAGGATTACGCTGTGCAGCAGTTTGTCCGGGATATCAGGGTGCATCAGATATTAGAAGGTAAGCACTGTGCTGTGCTGCAATCAAGTGGTTCAAGTTTGTGAGCCGCAGTCATGTGTTTCCATACAGTTCTAGCGCTGATTAGAAAGAATATCGTGTGCAAGAAGACTGCTAGTGCTAAAAAAAAAAAAGGTTCTTTCTGATTTACCAATAACGCAAATGTTGTAGTGCTTGTTGATTAGGTGCATGACAGAAAGGGGTGCCTGTTAATGCGCGTGGCGTTTTAAACGTTTCTCTTGTAGGCACCAATGAAGTGATGAGGATGATTGTTTCGAGGAATCTGTTACAAGAATGAAGAGCTGCTGGACGACGGCTGCAGCGCTCCCTGCCTTCCAGCACAGCCCAGAGGAAGCAGCAAGGACGGGACCGATGATGTGAAGGGCATCATTTTCACTCTTCACTGTCGACTGTTTCGATACAATGTGTTGTGATTGCACACTTTTTATAATAAGTTATATCTCACACTGCTATATCCTGGCTGAGTCTGTTCACTCCCAGCAGTCTTTGAGGCCGGGCAAGTTACAATGTAAGCTTAATATATAATACAGCACAGTTTACGCCCTCTACAGACTGGTGTATGCAGTCACACCCACTACAAAACAATAAAATGCTTAATATTCACATATTTGTGGTTATATGATATGATTCACCTTTTCTGGGCCACCTGGAGGGCCTGTGTGATAAACTAAAATCCCATCAGAACTGAATGTGTTGTTTGCCCTTAAACGATGGCATGCAGCGGTCTTAAACACAGCCCTGTACTGTACTAACCGACTACCTGAAAATCAATATATATACCAGTACATATGGAATGGAATGTGGCATTGATACGATGCCTTTCATCCACACAGGCACCTCGGCATCTCTCCAAACAATGCGTGACTGAATCATTGAGCTCTGAGCTGCGGTACAATATAAATAGATATTCACTAGATATCTGTTTGCCTGCTCTGCTGCCAGTCCCCCCACTCAGTAATTAGCACAGCAAGAGCCTCACATGCAGCACCGGCTTAGTTACCAAGGCAACAGAGTCTTTTCATCGCTCCAAGTGTTCTCCTCCTATGTGTGGGAGGAGGGGTCTTTATCTTTATTGAGAGATGCTGGGCACTGATTAGGGTGAGCTGCCGGGTTCTTTCACAAAACAACCAGAATAGAACTCAGAAGACTGCTGGAACATGTCTTTTGATCAAGCAGTGTTGGGATTATATATATATATATATATATATATATATATATGCTGGCTCTTTGAGCTATATATATATATATATATAAGTATAGTTTTGGATGATGGACATATGTACAGTAATAGGAAACATCTAGTTGGCCAATTCTGATATAGCTTGTTATGTTTATTGATAACTACATAATGTATCTAGCGATACTGTTGTTATGAAGCAATTTTAACAAATGATATCCACTATTCCTCTAGCTTATTGCCTTTATACAAGTGGAAGACTGTTGCAGGCTAAAATATATTCCATTCAAGTACGGCACAGAAGAATGCAGCTCTCTGAATTAACTACAGACCTTAGTGCTCCTGTATAGGGATATCATTCAGAGGCCATTACATCCTGGTTTGTAAGCTGTTGATGCTAACCTCTTTTGTAGGAAGATTATCAGAGCTTCTCTCTCTCTCTCTCTCTCTCTCTCTCTCTCTCTCTCTCTCTCTCTCTCTCTCTCTCTCTCTCTCTCTCTCTCTCTCTCTCTCCAGGTAAAGTGAATGCACGCTGTTGCACGCCCTCTGTGTGATGAGGTCATTTCTGCCAGCGAGCTGGATGCTGGGGTCGGCCTGCCTGCCTCTCCCTCACTTACTTTCTCGTTACTGACTAACACTTGGGGTTATTGTGTTCACTGAACAGGAGAAATTGTTTATAGTACATAAAAGCATGCAGCCATACACACACGCACACATGCAAAAGTAAAGTGTCATATATAAAGACACCCAAACAAATGTATGTGTACAGATCAACAGACATGCACACATAGGGAGCAGCGACTCTTCCAGTGTGGTCTCCTATAAAAATCATACCAGCTAATTGCTGCTACAAATACCACAACCTTATCCGAGCTGAAGTGCTCGAGACATCAAACCTGTCCATCAGAATTATTTTACATCCCTCTGCAATTTTTTTTACCAGTTTTGCGAGAGTCAATATCTCAACCGCTCAATCTAAACGGCAGTCTTAAACAAGTCTGATTATAGTGGGAAACCATTCAGAAGGTTACTTTAGGAACTCAACTTAAGTTCCAATCCAAGAAATTCCGTGGTGTGTGTTTTTTTTCCTTTCACAAAACAAATGCCACCCTGGAGTAAACAGCTCTGATCAATAGAGGCCATTGTCTAGAGAGCTGCAGCCACAGCAAGGGTTAATAAGACTGGAAGCTGGAGCCTGTGTCCAGTGGGGCCACCCTTTCCTCATCACTGAATGGACTCAGCCCACTTATGTTTGCACTGTTTATATCAGATTGTATTTTTTGGAATGGCACTGAGTACAGTCAGGCAGGGTGCATGGAGTGAGATTGCCCTGGCTCCTCTACAAGCGAGCACACTGCGATCCTGATCAAGCACACACTTTCTTTCTATTCTGTGGTGTTGTTATGGTCAATAATAATACTAATACTAATACTAATAATAATAATACTACTACTACTACTAATAATAATAATAATAATACAGGATTTTACTTTCTTAAACACTGTAAACTTGGTGGATAATGCTTGCTCGTGAAAGTAGGTAATGTGTTTATTAATAATGTATATGCCTTAATAACTACCTCCTGTATGTTTATTTGCTCTTTGTGTATTGATGCAGGCCTTACAGATCAAGAACAGCCTGTCATGCTAAACCGGTGAGCTTATGGTCAGTCTGAGCCACTTAGAGGCTACAGGTCCTGCCATGCCAGAGAAAGTGCAAGCAGACTGCAGTTATACCCCTGCAGTTATACCCCTGTACAGCTGTATTAATAATACTACAATAATCTTATTTAAGGGAAATAGTTGTTTTACAAAACCTCCTTCTTCAGTCGTGTGTTTTGAAAGATATTTACTGTTGCTTCTACTTAGAAAACACTGAATTTTACACCTGTTAAAGCTTACACTTCAGTATATTGCAATATTAATAAAAAAAATTTGCCCTAAAATTATCAATGATACATCTACATTGAAACTGTGAATTGGGATGACTACTGCATGATAACAGTCTGGCACTATACATTAAATACATTTTAATTGATTGGTTAAGTCAGCACAATTTAAAAACAAAATCAATAGCTGCTTCCCTTTGCCTGTTATTGAATACAATCATAGACTTCAAATTTCAGCAGCATTTTCATCTGAAAAATACTATTCTAGCACAAACCCGTTATACCAGTACATCAGAAATACTCAGAAAGTCAGAAAGGTTATACATGTCGCTTAGAATCATTGCTTGATAAGCCAGATGTTCTGAAATGCTCTGTTCCACCCCTCCATCTTGCCACACACAATGCTCATGAATATTAACAAGGTGGAGACAGAGAGGGAGGGGCTTCTCTGTGTTTCCGTGGTGATGCAGCCCTAGCTGCTACAGTGATGCTGCAATAGAGGCTGCTGCTGCCCCTGCTTATTGATTCAACAGAACCATCCGCTGCTCTGATGAGCTCTGCAATCCACAGGAGCTTGTAGAACCAGCGGCCAAATCAAGAGGAACAGCAGCCACCATTGTCCTCTTAATCCTGTACCTCCCCATTCCTGCATTGAAAAGGGAATGCCTTTATCCGCTCTGCTAGCCTCGCTGGGATGTACATCACAAGGTGTTGTTGAAATCTGCACTGCATAGGAGGGGCTTTTCACAGGATACAGCATTGGAGACACAGTCATCTCAGGTAGAAGAGCATCTCTCTCTCTCTCTCTCTCTCTCTCTCTCTCTCTCTCTCTCTCTCTCTCTCTCTCTCTCTCTCTCTCTCCATTGTTATTCCCGTTCTCTCGTTCTCTTCCTGGGTATCCTCCAAGATGCTGCCCCTCCTCTCTTTCTCTCCCTCGCTCTCTCTTTCTCTGCAATGGCTTCTTGTTGGTTTAATGTCTTTATATTCAGTTCCTCGCTCCTTGGCCTTGGAATGAATAGAATATGCATGTGAGGCATTTCAGTGTGATACGTGGTATTACATGAATGCATGCATCATTTAATGTTCATACCTATCTGTTTGTTTCTGTCTTGTCTGTCCCGTTCACTAAAAAGCAAGCTTGTTAACTAGAAGACAATAGACATGCATATCTTTATATCGCTGTGTGTTTAACAAGCAGATGAGAAATTTTAGATTTGTTGTGTTTTTATGTACGGTATAAAGATAAACACATATCACTTTCAGAGCGAAAGCTATAATCATACGTACATACATGTAGCATGTATGCGTCCATGTATGCTGCTGATGAAACCGAATCCTTCATGTATTCCTCTCTGTCGTGTTCGGGTTTTCTCATCAGTCAGCATTGAAATCAGCTCCTGTTTAAGTGTGAGAAGGGTGAAAGGAAGCTGTGCTGTTGGTAGTCTCTGCTAGGGGAGAGGCAGGGTGAAGAGCAGGCTCAGGTGAAGGTGGCATTACAAACCTTGGCGTGCGCGGTGCCAACACACAAAACCATTTGTATTCAAACTGCAGTCGCCAGTCTGCAGTGCCATTGCAGGGTATTTTCCTTTTACGTTTCTGCATGAACCAGGTCTCTCTGTACGTTTGCCGTCTAATCTGTTCTGGTATACAGTACAGTCTATAGCAACAGCCTGAAAAGAAAATAACAGGCAGGGTGTATCTCAGGGCTATTATTGTGGCTCAATTGCTGCTCCAGGCTGTTCCTCAATAGTAACTGCCCCTAATCCTTGGAAATATGCTGGAAAAGTCTCTGCTCTATAAGAGTGCATGTGACTTTTGAGACATTCATTTATGCATTCTTGGATATAGAAAAACCTGCATCAAGCTGCAATCGGAGCTCTAGTAAATGAAACTGCTGCCTTGCCCATCGTCTCTGAAACTGCTTTGCAAAAGGGAGAGGCAGTTTATGAAAAACCGCTCGCACTGTACATTGTGCCTGCTGAGTAAATACATGTGTACTTACACACAATTACAATGGTATTATGCATAGTTACAATGTACTCAATGCGTAAATATTTTTGCATGCTATATGCAAGTATGCAATTGTATTAGAAAAGGGTTCGCGATTATTTTGTGCAAAAAGATTTACACATTAAGTACATTGTAACTATGCATAGTAACATTGTAATTATGTGTAAGCACACATGAATTTACTTAGTAACTACTATGTAAATGCACGGTAATTAGAGACGCAATGTAAAGTGTAAAACCTTAGATGAATCTCTAATAAATCAGTGTCTGTGTTGCTGTATAGCTGTGTGTGGTGACAGTTATCTAACAGAACATGCTGTGGTCTCCCTGTTTGCTTGGCTGACTGATTGTGTGGCTGGCTATATTTTTGTCAGATCGGTTTGTCCTCTTCTCTGAGTGTTTCTGTGTCAGAGAAAGATAGACAGATAGAGACAGTGCTTCTCTGACTTGAATGAAAATTGTAGGCTATGGCATCTAAACGCAGGTTCTTCAAAAAGGCTTCTTTTTAACAATTTGCTTCATTGAAAAAACAGCCAAAGGCAGGAACAGTGAAGACTTCTGAGGTTTCAGATCTCAATTTTCTACCAATTTCATGCCTAACATTTACCTGCTGACCTCCCAGCAAGCTGCATATGAGATAGAAATAGGATCTAAGAAATATCATTTATAACATAGCAATTAACAGATGGTTGTGTAATAGCAATGCAACCCATGCATATAACAAAATGTTAAAGATGTTCTGCACTTATACATGTTGTTGTGTATTAAGTATGTTGTTGCCATGCATCCACATGTGTATTATTTAATTAAACACACGAAATATAACCAAGTATACATGTATATATGCAAATTATATATTTGAATGAGTAAGCTGCTTCACAATGGCAGTGGTCCCCTAAAATGTTATTGTCTAAGAATGCAGAACGATTGGGTGGGTTCTTCCTTTCATTGGGAAGGTTGGATGGAGGACAGCTTCCCTTGATTGTTCACGGATCATGGGAGGATTGGATGGAGGAGAGCTTCCCTTGATAGCTCTGCTAGCCAGTGCTCCTCAGTCCTGATCCTCACATCTTCTGATGTTCAGTCTTGGATCTGCCAATTGTGCTGGATTGAGCGGTGCTTTTGTGATATCCAATAGGGGACAAACTCACTTGTGGGTTGAGCATTATTGTAACCCTGAGGTTAAAAGCAATGCAAGGTGCAGTGAATCTGCATGCGGTCCCTACAAATCTGTCATGTATCTTAGGAATTCTTTAATGAGTTTTCCTTAATTTATGCTCAGCGCTCTTCAGACTCGATTATGTATCTGTTCCCAGGAGTTGTGCCGCTGCTGGGCTTCTCTCTGTCCTGGGACCCGACAACCGAAATAAATTAAACCGAAATAAATTAAAATATTAATCAGGTGTAGCCCTGCATTCGAATGTGTAGTCCTGCATTCTGCTAATGCCCATCCATTCAATATGTGGAGAGAATGTTTCTGTCCAAGTGAAATGACCCTTGAAGTGCAAGTATAACAGACTAACTGACAACTATAACCCTTTTAATTCAGTAAAAATGAAAACAGATATACTGTATGGCAGTCCCTTATGTGCAAAAGGGTACTCATATTAAATACGTAGGTGGTGTTAGTGAAATCTATTACTACTCTCGTTGAGTGCTTTACAGGACATAACAGAGGTTTGCAGGACTATAGGGGCGGCAGATGGCCCTGTCCCAATAATACATTGCAAAATTCTGCCACCCAGATGGAGGTGTCTTTTATGGTAGGAGGGGAGTCATAAATGTGGATATTTAAGTTCTCCAATCCTGTCCTCCCGTTCCACTGACCCTGTCTCCCTCCACAGGGTTCCCACTTGCACAGGCGCTCCCTACAGGGAGTCAGACAGCATGGAAGCCCCGCTGGTGTGCCTGGACGAGGATTTTGATGACCTGAGGCCCTGCCGCGATGTCGACGGGAACCAGAGCCCCTTTATGTCCCACGGAGGGGCGCCCCCTATCAAGCGGGAGGACTTCTCGGAGCTGGAGACGTTCTCGGAGATGATCAGCTTCAAGTCCATGGAGGACCTGGTGAACGAGTTCGACGAGAAGCTCAACGTGTGCTTCCGCAACTACAACACCAAGACCGAGGTGCTGGCGCCCGTCAGGAACCAGACACACATCGTAGAAGAGGAGGAGCTGCTACAGGACGAGGAGTAAGAGCATGGCACCATGACACACACACATTCAAAACGTTTACTGCAGCCTTCAATTAACTCCTGCTTTTAGAAAGGAGAGCAATTCATTTTAATGCTACGAAACGAGAAACAAACGCCTTGACAGCGCTTCATGGAACTTGGATTATATTATTTCGTTGTTTGGTTTTGGTTTTGTAAAATGAACAGGTGTTTTCCCCCACTTTCCAAAACTAGGAGTTTATTAAAAAGGGGAGTAAACGCCTTCTTTGAAACACCTGTTCATTTTACAAAACAACTATTTCAAGTCCTCTTAAGTGCTCAAGTGTTTTGTTTTTCATTTCATGACACTACCGTAACATATTTTCTCCTTTCCAAAACTAGGAGTGAATTAAAGAATGGAGGAAACGCTGAACAAATGGGCCTCAGAAAGACATACTGTGGGCCCTGATTTGAAAAAACGACGATAAATTCCAACTCTGTTCAAAAAACAAAGCAAGGGGCTAATGAAAACCTTGGTACTCTACATTTGCAAAGAGTTTGGTTTCCAGGGCACAAGGTCAAATATCCTCCATAATACTATTATAATCTTAAACTCCAAGAATTTTGGTAATGGCATGAACCCCTTTTCAAATATCTAGATCTATATTTATATAATACAGTGGGTCTTTTTTGGATGCTTCAAACAAAGCTCTCAAGTGAGCCTCTACTGGTGAGATAAGCTCTCTGCCTGGCCCCTGATTGGCTGAGACCGCCATGGGGTTTATTATTCATGTCTTACGATGATGCTCTGAATAATTCAACACGTCTTATTCATGCTTCAGCTCTCACACTTGTCCACAGCTGTTCTATCTAGATTTGTTTTATTTGTTATGTTCAAATGACTATTTAACACATTGCCTGACAGAATCAAAGCTGTTACAATCTCCCCGGGCCCTGTATAATCCAAATAGGTGTGGAGGTTTTCATTTCCATAGATTGCATGATGCCCCATATGTATCATTACAGGGTATGTTATTTTTCTATGAACTCACCAGAACGCCCCAAGGCATAGCAAACCAAGGGAATACAATATATATATATATATATATATATATATATATATATATATATATATATATATATATATATATATATATATATATATATATATATATATATATATATATATATAGTATTTCGCTATCTGACTTAAACATTAACAAATCATTACTACTGAAATCAGTGAAATAGAGAAGGGTCCTTACACTGCAGGTATAATACATGACCCTTTGCTGTTAACATGGCCTCATCGTGAATTACCCGAATTGGTGAATTAGCAAAGAGTGAAATAACGAACACTGCGCTGTCTTCCAGCAGGCTAGCATGGCAGGTCGGCCATGACGTTTAGCATAGGGATGACTCCACTTGCTAGCGCCCAGGAATAATGCGAAAGGGACACTGTGTGTCTTGTTTCATCCAGAGATTTCCAGTATCTTACCCAGTCCACCCCAGTATGGTGCATTGTGGCAGAGCTGTGCTGGTGGACATCTTCTGTATCTCTGTGTGTTCCAACACCCAGTGCTGCATGTGCCTCAGGATCCTCTTTAATATTCAGTGCCAGCGGGTGCCAGTGGTCAAGGGGTAGAGCACGTGTGTGAACAAGAGATGTAAAGTGTTACGAGAGAGACTCTTGAATAGACAGCTGTTTGCCTGTGGTGCTGGGCGGTGCCATTGAACAGATCCCTGCCTGGGAAATAGGTCAGCACTGGGAACAATGGTAGGCATCACTTGCTTGCTCCACCTCTCTCTCTATCTCTGTCTCTCTGGTTGCTGGCGTCCAGCTCCACATCAAGTGGGGTCTCAGCCGAGTGAGAGGGTGATTGAGTGGCACAAGTGGCCACTTAGAGATACGTCTCAGTAGCCACGCACAGATGGGCGCCTATACCAGCTCACAGAGGTAAAGCTGCATGTTTTATTGGGCGATCGATTTACCCAATACCTGGGTACTTGGTCTGTCATGTATGTGCAATGTTCATTAACCAATATTTATCATGCTTTTCCTGTTCTTTACCAATTACTTTTGCTAAGCTTAACCCCACTGTGTGCTGTATATGGCAGACTGCATGTATTTGAGATAAAAGTCAATGGCAAAAATATCATATATAACAAATATATATGTGGTGATCAATGATAATGACAAATTGCTGGCCATCAGCAAGCCTTGTGTGCAGTATTATTATTATTATTAGTTTATTTAGCAGACGCCTTTATCCAAGACGACTTACAGAGACTAGGGTGTGTGAACTATGCATCAGCTGCAGAGTCACTTACAATTACGTCTCACCCGAAAGACAGAGCACAAGGAGGTTAAGTGGTCACACAATGAGGGTCACACAATGAGTCAGGGTCACACAGTGAGTCAGTGGCTGAGGTGGGATTTGAACCGGCAATCTCCTGGTTACAAGTCTTTTTCTTTAACCACTGGACCATACAGCCTCCGGTAGTAAATATTCCTGCGGTGTGTATTTGGAGGCAGGAGTTCTTGACAATACAGTACCATAGACGGGTCACTCATGTTTCTCTCTCTCTCTCTTGCAGTGTATGGGACGCCCTGACCGACAACTACATGCCCTCGACTGGCTCCAGCTGGGATGACCCGAACACTGAGACTCTCAATGGGAACCTGTCTGACCAGGAGGTACTGTACCACTCACTCTCCATCAGAGAGTCCCAGGCACAACAGAACCAGTGTGCACGCATGCAGGTGGCTTCCCATCATTCCTACTACATTACTCTGTAGGACAAGAATCTGTTTTAACAGTACAAAAGCAGATTTTACTTAAATGCAATCACAAAGATCTATAGGAGGCTATGATAAAAGCGTAGCGATCCTGCGAAGTTGCAAGTAGAGTATAACACAGAAATATGGTTTGGTTAAACAGCAATTCCACAGTGCTTGGTATGACTAACCAAGACCTAATAAACAGTTTTCTTACTCCAGTCCATTGATTGGTTGCCCTTGTTTTGTCCATTCCCTGCACACCAGTGCTGCTGCTGCTTAATGGGCATTCAGACAATGAATCCCTAGCTCTTCAGGCACGGTCTCCCTCCACTAGACCTATCGAACAACAAGCTCAGACACTGCTGCTGCAGTAAGGGAGGTGCTGTGCATTATCTGAAGCACAGCTGAGGATTGAAAGTGTCTGGCAGCCTCTCAGAGCATCAGGAGGCAGGAAACAGCACACGCTCTCTGAAGCCCTGCGGCCAGAGGGAGCTGTGGAAATGGAAGGGAGCCAGTCTGAGAGGCTCCAGACTAAAGGTGGAGTTGACGTGACCATTCTGACTAGGCAGCCTCCTGTCTGTCTCTCTGAGCTGGACAGACTTTCTCAACTGTAGATCAATCACTGGAACTTTGGATCACACTTGTACAGATCTGTACATCACCCCTTCTCTTTAGAAATGTCTTCCAAAGGAAATTATCTCTCAAAGTTCAAGGCCTGCAGTAGGGTTTTTTTTTTGTTAAGGCCTTGTGAAATGTATTATGGCATGTTAGTAAAGCAGTTTCACGCTGCATAGATGGACTGGGAATTAGTTACAGAAGGAGGGGGAGAGGCAGTGTGGCCGAGCGGTTAGAGCCAAGGGACTGGGAGGCAGTGTGGTCGATGTGGTTAGAGCTGATTGACTGGGAGGAACCCTGCAGTCATTTTCAATGCCTTTCAGTATCGTCCTTCGCCTCTTTTGCTAATAAATAACGTCCAGGTGTTTCGTGGCACTCTGCATGAGGAATGTCCTGGAAATGGTGCCGCTCAGTTTCAATGTCAGGCTGTACAACAGGGGAAGCACAAGCTAGTTTTCACAGAGCCAACAGCACTGTGTTGCAAGCTGATAGATGGAAATAGAGTCCTTGCCGATGACAGGAGCCAAAGCTGTTTAGGAGGCCAGTCAGACAGCGCAATTAAAACTCTGGGAAGATAACAGAGTGAGCGATGAGACGGGCTGAATGTGCATTAGCCCACAAGCGCATTTGCAGGATGCCAGTGCCAAACGAAAAGAGAAATGCTGGTAGCATCAGAGTCATTCCTGAGATATATACAGTTATCATTATTGAGGGCACTGTGCAATGGATCACATGCTAACAAATAACTGGACAGGGCTCAGTTTTTTATGTCATGTTGGCCAATTGCAACAGATACACTGAGCATTCATCCCTTCCCAATCTTCAAATATACAGACAAGTAACTGCCTAACCAAAACACCAAAGATCACCAAACCATGAGGGGAAACGCTAACAACTTCAAATATTACGGCTGTACTCAATGACTCCCTTCAAAAACAAAGTTCCCTTTTGTATATTTTTTCTCAATTAATATAAAAAACTAAACTACCCTTGTTCTGACTCACAAATAGTAATTGCAATAACCAACCATGTTAAAAAAAACCCACAGCCATCTTACTTACTGGGTCACTCCAATCCCAGTGATCTTGTCAGGGTGGACAAGTCCCTGCCTGTGCTTTGATCCATGTGCTTTAATCCAGGAAATCTAAATTGCTGGTATTTTAGATCCAATTAATTTTCCAGTAGACAGTCCCCTATAATGTAGGCCTCAGTCTTAACTGCTTACTTTTAAGAAGTACAGTCCCCTCTCGCACGGAACAGACCCCTTTAATTAAAACAGGGCTGTCACAACCGCGTGTTACAGCTTGAAGTTTTTACAAACACAGAAGCTGGATTAATACATCAGGTCACAAACGTTTTCAATGATAGACAAGAACTGTGTGTATCGGACCAAGCTACAGAATTATTTTGAATTTCCAGAGCAGTTTTCTGCTTAAAAACCAAGGAAGAAAAATACATACTGCAGTACTGCTGTAATGAATTGCAGCATACTGCAGTGTTTTGGTAACTTTTTAAAGCAGCAGCCTACTGTATTTTGGGTACCTTCTGCAACGTTACCGCACCTGAAACGTTGCAGAACATTCTGTGTCCTTCATGTCTCCATTCTCTCTTTCAGATCCATGAAAAAGAGGAAGAAGAACTGAATGAGAAAAACGAGCACACGTGCTGCCTGAGCGATGGACCGCTGCTCACGGCTGATCAGGTCAGGTCATGGGGTCGTCAGGTCAGGGGTCGACAGGTCAGGGGGTTGCCAGATCAGAGACAGGCGTGCTAACACGTTTCCGACTCTTCTTCATTTGCGCTTGCAATATACAGCAAACCTGACTGGGTTGTTTCATGTACTGCAGGAGCCCAGTTGAAATGTAACTGTTGATTTAAAAACCTTATTGGTTGTATTAACTGTGAAAGTAAAAGGGGGCGTCTCTTTATTTGTCAGGTGATCGAGGAGATTGAGGAGATGATGGAGAACTCTCCGGACCCTGAGGAAACAGAGGAGGAAGAGGAGGAGGAGGAGAGCCCAGAGTCCTCCCTCCTTCCAGACCCTTCCCTGCTGGAGGAGATCCGTGTCCTGTCCCAGGCCTCCAACAACAACTGCTCCTTGGAAGGTACCGTCCAGGAAGTGGGGGGGGGCCTGGGGTTGGAGTTACAGCATGCACGAAAAACATTAAATTAAAAATGAAATGAAGAACAACTGATTCATTACTGTGCCTGCAAGCGGGACAAACAGAATAAATCACGCTTCTAAAGGGCTAGCGGAAAAATATCACAAATAGCCAAATAGAACTAAACATAAATTCAATTTAAAAAGGTAGTCCAAATGTGACTTCCTGCGTGGCTCCCCAAGTCAGTTTTTCAGTATAATTCAGGAGTGTCCAATCACGGTCCCGGAGGGCCAAAATTCCACTCCAGGTTTAAAATCAGATAATGAACTTCTTCAGGGTCTGGATGGAGGTTTAACTGGTTGAATTAAGCAAATTAGAATAGGGTTGGAACAAAGACCAGAAGTGGAAGAGACAATGTTGGCCACCCCTGCTCTAGTGATTTGAGTTGAGGGCTGAGGATAGGGTTCCCATGTGCCTCCATGTACACTGACATGACTGAATCCCTCTGTCTCTCCCCTGGCTTGCAGGCTTGCAGATGATGCCCATGTCGGTGCTGGCGGAGCTGCTGGAGCGGGTGGAGGGGGCAATCCGCGAGTTCTCGGAGGAGCTGGTGACGCAGCTGGCACGGCGGGACGAGCTGGAGTTTGAGAAGGAGATGAAGAACACCTTCATCACGGCCCTGATGGAGGTGCAGAACCGGCAGAAAGAGCAACGCGAGCTCTCCAAGCGGCGCAGGAGGGAGAAGGGCATGAGCCTGCAGGGCACTGTCAGGACCGACAAGGTCGGCTCCATGCCAGTCAAGGTCAGTCACACTCCCACTATATGTGTATTTTTTGTTATTTTATCATTTTTCTTACCTTATGTGTGTAAGGGTGGATGCATGATAGCGATGCAGTGATGCAGCATGTTGCTTGATAGATGCCGATGATCGGCACTGTCCTGTATAGGTTTGATTGGTTTGATTGGTTAGGTGTACTGCTGTAGGCTTTAGATGGACCAAAAAAGACGTAAATATATGCATCCCGGTATGATCACTCTGCTTAACTGTCCCAAGTGAAAGAAAAAACATTAAATGAATTGCATGGACTGAACTGCAGGTGTTCTGTTCTTGTTTGGAGGCTGGAACTTGCTTAACTAAACTGCTGCCTTGCCAGTGCTAACTAAAGGTATCCGTGTTCTTGCTCTTATAAGTATAAATGAGAGCAATGCAATGGAGCTGATCCGAGTCACGCTGTTTCTCCCCCAGCGTTTCAGTATGGAGGGGATCTCCACGATCCTCCAGACAGGGATCAGACAGACTTTCGGGAACTCAGGGACTGACAAGCAGGTATTTCACCGTATTAACTGGGTCATCTTTCTTTAGCTTGTTTTTGGCTGATGGCTTGTTATTATTATTTATTATTATTTTGTATTATTTTTTCAGTACTTAAATACAGTGATTCCCTTTGAGAAGAAAGGCACGCCTCCCTCTGTGGAAGATCTCCAGATGCTAACGAAAAGTAAGCCCTGCCTTGCAAAGATCCTCCCTGCTTCTCTGAGTTCTAAAAACTCAGCCACACTGTCTCCCAGCCTCTCACCTCCAGCAAGACAAGACCACACTCCCTCCTAGGCTAGGGTTACCATACGACTCCATGCACACTTTGACAGCTTGGGACAGTTCAGGCGTTTCAACTCATCGCAATGCATGCTGGTACATTTGACCTGTCTCAGGTACCTTTCACAGCAGGACTACATTTACCAGAATGCATGATATGATGTGAGCTGAGAAGCCTGAAATCTCCCAAACTCTCCTAGTGTACATGGAGTCATATGGGAACCCTATCCTCGGCCCTCAACTCAAAGCACCAAAATTGGCCAAAATTGGCCCTTCCGCTGCTGGTCTTTGTTCCAACCCTGTCCTAAATTGTTTAATTGAACTAATTAAACCACCATCCAGACCCTGAAGTAGGTAATTCTATCATGTTACCTGTTAAACCTGGAGTGGAACGGCCCTCCAGGACCGGGATTGGACAGTCCTGCAGTTGAGCCACACAACCTCCCAGTCCTGCCTCTAACCCCTAGATCGCACTGCCTCCCAGTCCCTCTGCTCTAACCCGATACCTCCAGTTGTTTTTCTCAGTATAATAGGTGGGTTAGGTTTACGTGTGGTTATCCAGTGATCAGGCTGCACTGACTGTGTGGTTTGGTTACTCTTTTTCTGCAGTTCTTTATGCAATGAAAGAAGACAGCGAGAAGGTCCCGACTTTGTTAACTGATTACATTTTAAAAGGTACAGTAGTTTATTAGACACGCTCAGTATGCTGTTAAATAAGTAATCCAGATAACAGAATTAATGCAGTTGTACTGTGCGTGGGTATTATGTGGTTCACGATAGAACATTCTGAATACTGGGTTTATATGACAGAATTCCTATTGTATTCTGGATAGAGAATTTCATAAATGCGATTAGGAATACAAGTATTTTGAATAATACCCTAGTGGTGGTTTTCCAGATAGAAACAGGATCCAAATTGGATGTAAATGTAGCGTAATTGATCAATTATTTAAAAAAATCCAATGCTGTCTTCACAGTGTCTGGGAGTTCACTGAAAAAAGCAGGTACTTTCATATTCCTTTTGTAAGATTCAGTAGGAGTTACCTAAACTCAAGAGCAAGGCTAAACATTGTGTTGAAGCTGCCTCTCTTGCTAGTGACAGCACGACTCCATCATACCATGGTAAATACCATTTGCTTTGCTTTACCGTACTTCTCTGTGCTTTTGCAGTTGATTCTCAGCTCTTCAGCTAACAGTAATGCAGTCCAACATGTAGAGTTAAAGGAGAAGCCATTTGGGCCATAATGTTTCAACTTTCTTTTTTTTTCTTTGACCTTTCCTGTCAGTTTCCACAGTGCCTCTTCTCTCTTTGCGTTACAGAATAACATGTTTTTCCTTTCCTCTGTGATTTTCAGTGCTGTGTCCTACTTAACGCTACGACAGCCCCTCTCTTGAGAAGTCGCAGGCTGCCTGGGGTGCGATTCTTCCACTCTCCAGCCAAAACTGCATGAGCGCCCATACATTATTAACGACATATCATCGTATGTAACTCATCAAGATCCTGAATAAAACACAGTCTTTGCTGATATCACCTTGGTCTATCCTTTAACAGCTGACTGGCATCGCACAAAGCCATTGCTAGATCAAGCTGTTCAGTATTATTAGCTCCCTGTGGTATGAGACAGGAGCTGCTTTACTCCTGCAAAACAAACAATACCATGTATTATTGTAACACTGTAGAATACCATGTGTTATTCTGAAAAAATCCATAAGCAGACAACACCATTGTCTGCAATGACAATACAACACAAGTACCAGTATACATGGCTTCATTATATAGATTCTCCTTGCATAGTGAGCTAATACATTTCAACACTGCATGCTGCATTGATTCAATTGGAACATTTGCAGCCATTTGTAAAAATATGTTTAGATCGAGAATATTCACATTCAAAAAGGTATTGACTCGCTTAGCCTAATGCATACATACATTGAAAAAAAAGGACAAAAATAATTGATCTCATTTTTATTTTAAAAAATCAAATAAAGATACAAATTCATGTTAGGACTCGAAGTTGAATTCAAGAAGAACATGTAAAAAAAACCTGTTTACCAAATACAAGCAGTTCCAGGATTGAGGCCAGTGCAACGCCAACCCTCAATGAAACAAACGCAGCCCTCATCCATTTGGACTCTTTAGCTAGAGATGTCTTTGGCTTCCTGCCTATATTTTTCTAGTGTTGGAATGGCCTCTGTCATTCTTATTGAATATTTGGGACCAATGACACAAGATCTTTGATCTATGCTTGTATTGGCCAGTGATTAGTGCTAATAAGAAAACTAGGGGTGTGCTGACGCTCATACTCATAATTGTATTTATCTTCAGGTATTAAATAAATCCATTCATTAACGTGCTGATTACAAAACAAGAAAAGCTGTCCTTCCCTCACCTTTCCAACCGAGTACCACTCAATGTCATTGAGGGCTTGTTACATTTTCGTTGTCAGTTTATGGACCGCGGTACAGCATACAGCAGTCAAAATGTAATTTATAACACTAAGAGCGGAAGTTATCAATCTTGATTGGATGAGTAAAAGCCCACACCCAGTGAAAACGTCACAGTGCATCGCAGTGAATCGTGTTGAATGATACTGTGTAGAAAACATCACCAATTCAATGTTTCAGGACTTATCATTTCCTAACTAACAGCAGGAAACAACTAATAAAACATACATTTATGATTTAAAACAATGTACAAGAATGTACTGCCTGCAGCTTCGTCTCGCAGCGGAGCTATAACCTGCTATTCAATGGCAATGAATGCATTTTTTGACAAGCACGTGAAATATGATGCTACTGGGTGAAAATTGTGACGGGGCTGCATTTGTTGATGCTGGAGGTCACACCACAGCAATGAACCTTGAGCTGGCGTGGCTTGCAGTCTCATGTCTGTCGAGGGAGCGGCTCAGGAGGTGGGACTCGCCCTCTTCATAGTCATGTCTGGGGGTCTTAATGGAAGGGGCCACGGCATCCTCCCTGAACCACAGAAAACAAGACATCAGCATCAAATACAGTTTGATATTCCTGAAACCGTTTTAGAATGTGGTTTAGTTGTATAAAGACACCAATGCTAGTCAAAACAGACCTTAAACAGCTTTGTGGCTAATGCCAGATGATTTTTAAGATGAAGAAAAACAAATCCTAGGTACCGTATGTCGTTTCCAACTGTGGGCGCTTTGGGGTGATTCTTCCTGTACCAGAAGACGTACCCAGCCAACCCAGCCAGGAGGAGGAGAAACAGAAGGGCCCCCATCACAGCCCCCGCCACCACCCCCGCATTGCTAGTGGCTGAAACACACAAGAGACATTTAACCCGATTGGACAAACCCACAGAACACAAGAGCAAAACTGGCTTTCATTATTCAACTGTACCTGTAAAATATATATATATATATTTTTTTTCTCATTGACTTGTATTATAGGTGTAACACAAGTAAACCCAAATTGCAGTTTAAATTGGTTCAATTTAGAACAGTGTTGGAACAACTTTGGTTGCCCCTGTCTTGGTAGCTTCTCTAGCAGCCCGAGTGTATATTGGACAGTGATCTGGCTGGCAGTGTAACTTACACACTCTGATGTTGACTGTGCAGCTGGCAGCTCCTATCTCGTTGGAGGCCCGGCACTGGAATGCTCCATTGAAGGCGTAGGATAGGTTCCGTAGCAGCAGCGAGCCAGAAAGCTGGTCTGGGAATGAAAGCACAAAGTACGTTAGGGAAATTAATAGAACGGTATTTAGATCCGCCAGCCTTAATTGAATAGACCCCTATTTTGTTTAATGACCATACAAGCAAAGCTATCGTGAGAGAGAGGGAGAGAGAGAGAGAGAACACACATAAAACAAACACATGGAAAGCAGTAGGGAGAGAATGCTACTGTTGACAGAGGCAAGTACAGCCATGCACCGAGTAAACATTGCACATTGAAAATAAAGGATAACATTGAGAGAAACCACAGCTAACTCTATTCAGTGCCCTGCTCGAGGGAGGGGGAAGCATTGGCTCAGTGTTTGTGTTTCACACTCTTTCATTCTCATGAAACTGTTCTTGAGTAGAGACAGCAGTGGTCAGGGCTCAATGAAAAATAGCCCATTCTAACTTCTACTCAGGAACCTATTCTTTTAAGGTCATTATGCCAGGCAAAACATTCCGAGGGTTAAGAAAATCACTGTGGAGTCGCTCTCAACAGACATGTTCTCTCGGCTGATAGGAGTCCAGATTTCTTCATTCCCCACTGCCAGTGTAACAGAAGCTTGATGCCAGCTTGAATATGCTGGGATGTATAGATTCCCAGCCTCAGGGGCGGTTTCTCTATTATGACACTTTGTGTGGATGTGTCATTTTGCGATACTTCCCCCATGTTTATTTCCCGTGCTATGAGACTTCCATGTGGTGCACCACGCTTGCCTGTGCTTCACTATGCACACATTATGCCCTTTCTATGCACACTGCAGTACACTCTGCAGCCCCCTTCAGGGGAGTGGCAGTGAGCTGGCTGACCTTGCACCATGTTGGCCTCTGGCACTGGGATCTGTGCTGCAGTCTTCTCTCTTGTCCAGGTGTAGATGGGCTGAGGGACTCCCTGTGAGGAATGGCAGCTGAGAGTCACGTCATTACCGACTAGGGTATTCCCCGTCACTCTGCACTCTGGGGCGGAGGGAGGCACTGGAACAGAAATGCATCCAATCAGATTTTAACAGACTTTTAGGATGCATTGATGAATGAATTAACACACGGTATAGTCACACAGTTTTAATGGCTAGAACATTGGGCACTGTGCAAATGGTGTGCCACCTAGGGATTGGCTTTGATGTGTTAAACAGCCTCTTCTCGTGAGCAACTTTTATAACGTACTTTAAATTTGTATGATAAGCCTCGTGGATCAGGTCAACCAATCAGATTGTGAGTACAGCAGTCGTTAACCCAAGACAGACGCCCTTTGACCTTTAGAACCACCGCAACTGCGGAGTAGTTTCAATCCGGTACATAAATAAAACCATGGAAGCACGTAGAAACACAAGTACTTCATAAACAATAAAATGCAAGCACAGCTGCTGATTATCAGAGGACTCGAATGCCTGGTTAATAAATAAGACCCGGAAGAGCAGCGGACGGCACGTACTGAGCACAGTCAGGTTGATGACCCCCAGCCCTGTTCCGCTCCAGTCTCCTGGGTTGATGACCTCACAGATATACACTCCCGAGTCCGAGGGCTGCAGATCAATGATCCTGACCGAGGCGATTCCTCCAGTGGGCGGGTCCTGGAGCAGCTGCATCCTGCCCCTCAGCGAGTTGATCTGGTACAGCTGCCCGTCGAAGTAGAGCATCTGAGGGGAGGGGGCACAGCGAGCGAGCGAGCGCGCGCGGGCATTACAATTCATTCAGGAGTAAAGACGGGAGAGCACGGGCAGGAGCTACCATGGTGCTGATTACAATCTAGTTGGGGTAACATTAGGTTCTTTAACATCTAAATGTACAAACTCATTTTAAACAGGTTACAGTTACTCTATATTACATCAAACTGATACATTATTATTATTTATTTCTTAGCAGACGCCCTTATCCAGGGCGACTTACAAATGTTATAAGATATCACATTATTTTTACATACAATTACCCATTTATACAGTTGGGTTTTTACTGGAGCAATCTAGTATCAAGGGTACAGCAGCAGTGTCCACCACCTGGGATTGAACCCACAACCCTCCGGTCAAGAGTCCAGAGCCCTAACCACTACTCCACACTGCTGCCCTCCCACTGGTGGTTATTATAATCTGGTAGTCCTGCTGCCATACAGTACACACAGTGATTAATAAGCGATAACTAGTGAATACATGAGTGAAGGAGGAGATAGCAATTTCTGAGCAGAAACAGAATAGTTTTTTTTTTTTTTATACAAGGCAGGCTGAATTCACTTGATGAATCCTTATATAGCTATTCTTTGACAAGTGTTTTGGGGATACATTATTCCTTTAAAATGTGGGTTTCTATATTGGCCTATACAGGCGTAATTCTGTTTTGTTGGTGTGTTCTCAGCATAGAGAGATTTGATCTAAAGAACAATGTAGTTTTGTTGTAATTGCTGGATAAAAGGATTTGGAATCCTGATGAAAGTGAATGGCAACGATTTAAATTCTGTTAAAGCTTGAACACCTCTCATGCAGAGCCCTACCCCCTGTGGTAACGAGTTCAGTTCTGTATAGAACAGGCTTGGACACCTCTCATGCAGAGCCCTACCCCCTGTGGTAACGAGTTCAGTTCTGTATAGAACAGGCTTGGACACCTCTCATGCAGAGCCCTACCCCCTGTGGTAACGAGTTCAGTTCTGTATAGAACAGGCTTGGACACCTCTCATGCAGAGCCCTACCCTCTTTGCGTTGATTGGAAGAGTTCCGGGGGCTGCAAAGCGCCACTCCACGTTAAATCCTTTTTCGATGGTGCTGGTGCTGTATTTACACGGCAGGTCGACAGACGATCCCATGTTTCCATAAACTGGATCTGTTGGCACAGTGATATCCATAGAGAAAGCAGCATCTAGATTTGGAAGGGAAACAAATGAGTTGCTCTGGCTGCTGTATAGGAAAGCAGTCGGATGGTTTCTCTTAAAGTGAAATTCAAATCCACATTTCTAGGTTCTTTGATCTGCAGTTGCTGTCTCTAAATCCTGAGTGGGCTACATGCGCACTCAGAACAGGGGAATTTTGTGTATGTTTCTTTTCCAGGTGCTGCTTTGTCAATAGTTCCTATCAGGCTGCACATTAGTGAAGGCTGGCCTTCATGTATGAATTCACTAAAAACAATATTTACCCGATAAGGTCAGGTGTGGCGTTCACACACGAGAAGACATGGTTTAGTTTTTAAATAGTTTCTGAGTTCTATTTTAAACTGGAGTTTTAATATATGAAAGACAAAAAATCAGTAGAATTTAGTTAGAGATCACCTTCTATTACATAAACATAAACTGAGACGGCATCATGCAATGGTGGCGTCAAAAAGTGAGATCTTTATACTGTTCCTAATGTCTGTAGAAAAACCTTTCATTTCACATTTTCTTTGTTTGCTGTTGGAAATTAGTTTTTGGTCTGTTTAAATAAAGAATAGTCAGGAGCAAAGTTTAGAGGAAAAACGTCCAGCTTCTTCCAACTCCTCATCAGTCCGTACTCTTATTATACAATCTATATGGCTACATTTACAAATACTAAAAGAAACTTGAATAACCTCCATGACAAAACGTTTTTTTTCAATGTCTTCAATTTGACTTCCATTCTAAATGTTTATCGCTGAATTTAAGCTTCCTTTAGCATTTCTAAATCACTCCTAGTATAGCACTCTGTCCCTTGAAAAGGAAAGGGATACTTACCGATATTTAAAGTGAATATCCAGACGGATAGCAGGCCATTAAGAGTGGGCGCCATTCTGCTAGGTCTCTGCTCTCTGCTGTGTTTTTCCTGACTGATCAAGATAACATGTCTTTCGCTAAGCAAACAGGCGTACCTGGAGGGCTGTTTCAACTGAATCAAAAGGAACAGGTGCCTGGGTATCGGCTGAAGGGGAGGGATTGAGAGTCTGACTGTTATAGGTCAAGATAAGCTAAGGATCACCCGAGTCACTCAGCTCGGCCCACTGGAACACACTGCTTCCCAGTCCAAAAAGCTCCAATCACTCAGCTCTAACCACGAGTTAACACTGCCTCCCAGAACTTCAGCTCATCTCAATGCACTGTTAAATTGCTTGGACAACACTACTAATAGCTCTATGATATTAATCTCTGCCAAGGCTGGTGCTGCAGCTCATAGGTTTGAAACTCTTGACTAGACACAATTACGAAATGTGGCCACTAGGTGGCTGTATTGGGTAAGTTAACAACCAATAAGCAGTAATAGGATTCCCCTTATAAAAGTGTCCCATAGAAAAGCACAGTAATCATGAAAACATGGTGAAGTATAGGTGAGCATTTTAAAGAATAGTGAGGTATGGTAAAGCATATTAATAAACATAGTAAACCATGGTAAATTAATATAATAACTAAGGGAAAAGCATGGTAAAACTGCAGAAATACTGCAGTAAACTTTTATAAGGGTCATGCTGTACATTTCAGTGCGTAAACTAAATGAGAGAAAGAAAGAGACTGTGAAAGAAATGGTAAAGAAAAACAAAAGGATCCTTTTCTGTGTACCTTATCGAATAAGACAGTCCCTGTGTTAGCAAATTCTGAAACAGTTTGGGTTTTATTAAAAATATTTTTTACAATGTATACCTGAAGCGTTTCAGTGCCGTATATATACAGTATATATATTTTTAACAGTTATCTCACACGCACACATCATATAAACACACTGTATATGAATGCAGTACATGCTGCATAATTTATCTTGTTCTAATGTGTATGAAATGATGCTTTGGAGTGTGTTACAAGCCATGGGTCTGGTCTGAGCTGTCTGCTGTGAGTTTTTTACTAAACGAGAAGACCTGCGATGTTACACTAGTTTTGTAACACAGACAGGTTTATTTTCCTTTCACAAAAAGAGATCCAAATCACACACTGGGAAAATAATAATAATAATAATAATAATAATAATAATAATAATAATAATAATAATAATAATAATAATAATAATAATCCCAGAGCTGAGTTGACACTAGTGAATTTGAACCAGTGTGTATTTTGTTCTCAGCTTTTGTCTTGTTTCCTAAAAAGGAAAAGTATGACAAAAATCTTAAAAGGACTCTAAATGAACAGTCTTAGTGTAGTGTTAGAAAGCTTAGCCAGCCAGGCAGAATCTATGAGACCTGTCACCACAGCAGAGCTAATCTCAATGGATAACGGATGAATGAACTTTATGACATCACTCAAACCCCCACATTGAAATACTGGTAATGACGTACAGAAGTCCGGTACTATATTATTTACATGGTTTTAATTTGTGTTGTAAGTTTGATAGGATTTATGGCCAGTTTGGAGCATTGCTGATTAAGCATTAAAAAGGAGTTAGCCTAGGCATTGCAGAACTTGATTAAAAGCTACACCATTTTCAAAGGAAGCTAGATTCATTTAAAAGCACCCGCTGCACATCCCCCCTGCAAATCTGTTCTGCCACATCATTTTCTACTTCCAGTTTAATTGAAGATGAACTTAAGAAAAGGTTTGGGATTTATGATCCTCATGATTCACACTTGCAAGGAAATACTATCCTTTCAATTTCTCTGTTTCTTGCTGTAAATGACTAGGAAGCAGTCTGCAAATTGCCAGCTCATATCTGACATTGGAAAGAGGGGGCACACCTGGTTTTGGATACCCAAGGCAGTATCAGATCAGTTTTAACAAATAATACACAAAATACTAATAAATAATACACATCCTTAGACATTTAGCATAACAATTGGTATAGCGTTAGAAAGACACGCTCAACTGACTTAAGTCAATATCATACTGTTAAATGCGTGTAGATTTTGAATTGCAACGCAATTATATATATAATTGAAGAAAGCTTTCAGATTCTTCGCATTGTGATCTCTTTCTTTTCCAGCTGTACTGTACAAACATTTTTTTACAAAGGGGAGCTGGGTGTGTTACACTACACCAGAGAGCCAGCCTGGTTCTGAGCCGGCACCATGACAGGAATGCCTCCCATCCTCATGATGTTGGAGGAAGAGACCCCGGTGACAACAGCTGGCCGTGGGGCCTGGGGTTGAGCGGCATCAGTCCGGGGTGCGGAGTTTCCATTGGCGGTAGGCTCGCTTGCAGGCCCCGCCTGCCCTCTCTCATAGATGTTATGGTTGTAGCTCGGCTCGCCCCCACGTGGCAGGTACAGGCCGGGTCGGTAGCCGATGGTGCTGCCGGCTGTCGTGACGATAGAGGTGGTGTCGGAGGCAGGTTTGGGGGGGTAGTGGTGCTGGGGGTGACCGGGGCCCCGGGTGTGGGTGGCGGAGGTGGTGATGGAGGAGAGGGTGCCGTTTCTGGAGACGATGTCTGAGCCGGCGCCACTCTTAGACCACGAGACCCGTCTGGGTGCCGGGGCATCCTCCCTGGTAAAGGGGAAGGAAAACCAGAGGGTCAGACAAACACATTCCAGCAGCCATTCATTAAAACAATACAGCCTGGCTCAGACCAAGAAACTGAGGGGTATGTCTACATGTATTTCTATTGATACTTACATTAGCCTGCAGAACTATTAGAGCGTTATCTACCCCAGGTGTTAGAGACCCAAGAGGCCGTCACTCACTTGATTTCATTGGCCATGTCCTCCCCAGAGTGTCGTCGGAGTTTCAGGAAGATGTAGACGGCGAGAATGATAGCCAGCACCCCCAGCACCGTGCCCACCACCACCCCAGCTATCATCCCTGCGTTCACCGCTGTGGGGAGACACACACATCAGGGAGATACATGGATGGAGGGGTCTCTTAGGGGAGTCAGCCACCCCAGGGATACACTTTGGGTGTGAACATATTTCCTTGACAAATCACATTGGGTTTTAATATAGGACTGTAAATGTGGCTCAGTAAACTGATGCGAATTCAAAATCATTTGAACTACAGTACACTGAAGAAAAAAAGTTTTCCTACCTAAAAGTTCTACCTTTGAATTACAGAAGGACATTACGACACAGTCTATCAATTCTAGTTTTTTTTTTCTATAGCCTGCTATTTTAGTTCACGATGGCTTAGTCCAAGGCTGATCTTGCAATCGCTCGGGTTAGAGGAGAGACGGGGGGGGGCGGGGTACGTACGTTCAGAGACTTCCAGGTTGATGTAGCAGGACGCATTCCCAGCCGAGTTGCTGGCCGTGCACATGTACATTCCAGACATCTGCTTGGTCAGGTTGTTCAGCTGCAGGGTCCCACTCCGTGAGTCTAAAAAAACAGGGAGGAGGTCAGAGCAGGGCTGGTACTCCACACCAACATGCTGCCTGCAGGGTGGCGTTAGTGCGATAGTGTTCAGCATTCCTGATAATCCCAGGACCGGGATCGTGGATCCCCATTTCTATTACAGTCGGTCGTGCAGATCTGAACAGATATACAGTGGGGTACACCAGTATAGGGCTGTGAGCAGAGCAGATATACTGTAGGGTATCACATTATGAACACACCTGCAGCAGCTCCTCTAAGGACACTCAGCAACGAAAGCAATGGAGTTAGAAGCCAGCCACAACCAATAAAAAAGCAAGGAATCTAAAGGAGCGTGACACCTTGTGCTGGTTGTCACTGGATCGCTGGTACTTTTTGCTTTATTGACTTGAAGGTGTGAAAACCACCAATGAGGGAAAGGTGTTGAGTGTCCTCCCTAAGTTCTGATGCGACAGAGCTGTCTGGAAACCATCATGGAGGGGTTCTCTGATACCCCAATTCCTCTGAAGCAGCTGAATTAATTTCTTTCAGATTTTCTCAAGCCATGACCCTTTTGGAGATGACCTGATCAAAGGCGAATGGCCGATGATTTCCTTTTTTTTTTTTTTTTCGGCAGGTAGATTCATAATCTTTCTACCCTACTGTATCTTTTCAAGCTTCTGAAAGTGAATTTGTAACACAAACAGAAGTTAGGGAAACACCACTTCAGAAATATAGACGTCGCTGTTTTATATGTCTTTTAGGATTATCCCTAAGAAGGCTGGGTTATTCTTTGATTTGTTTGGCTGAAATCACTTCCCCTTTAAAACTGCTTTTAGTTTCCCTTTAATGTAATATGATTTTTCAACATCACATACAGCAATTCCATCCCAATGTCAGTTCTTTTTTGCAAAGCACAACAGCCTTATGAAATGTTGAAACTGTGGCAAAGATCGTAAAGGGGAAGTCAAATAAAAAAATTTGCACACCACTACTGCACAAAATGGAAGGTGTTAGAGATAGAAAGGTACAGGGTGTGTGTGTGTGCGTGTGCGTGTGCGTGTGCGTGTGCGTGTGCATGTGCATGGGAGGGTCTTTTTAAAAGCAGGGTGTTAGTCACATCTACCCTTACCCAAGTACCCCAGTATAAGCAGGGTCTGGGGACAGGACCTCCCGGCTGTGAGCAGAAAGGAAAGAAAAGCAACAGACACACAGAAAGCATGAAAGAAGACGACAAGAAAGAGCAGGACCTGCAAGCAAGCAGGATGAGTCTTAAAGCCACAGGGTAGGAGCTTTACAAGACCTGGGCATCCAATAGGAGATGAGCTCCCCCTTTGAAGGTGTGATTATTTCCCTTTGAGCCAATTGGGATTGGATTACTCAAGGGGATTTGGTGCCCATCCCTACATTATCATGACTGATCCAAGCAATGCTCAACACTGATGCAATCGGATTAACCCTTTCAGTCCACAGGTGGCTGTAGCAGACACAGTTACATGCCATTGCCAGTGGCTGTGTGTTAATGTAGCTGTTGATTTTCTGCAGAACGTTTCTACAGCTCCTGCCACTTGTTCATTTGCTAGATTTCAGGCACTGATGATTCGGACGCTCTGTATGTGCGTGCACTGCTTTTACATACGTATGCATGCGATCCTTTCAAACGTTATGGCTGGATAGCAATGTCAGGCCAGTGTGTTGCTCCTGTCCAGCACAGGGGCTGGTGATCCAGTATGGGCTCCTGGGTTCAAAATCCCTTCACTTACCCTGGATGGGAGGGAAGAAGACTTGTGTAGTGGGAGTTTTCTTCTCCCAGCTGTAAACAGGGATCGGTTTACCACTTTTTGACTGGCAGCTCAGAGTCACATTGTATTTAATTACAGCTTCTCCTCTCATTGAGCAAACCGGGACTGAGGGAGGCACTGAGGAGATACACAAGATTAGAGAAGGCATCTTATTAGGAGGAGGCATTCTATATCTTAACCAGCAGGGGGCACAGTTCACACACTCATTGCAGCCCACACTGTCCATGCTAATAACTTGAGTATCACACAGACAGGCCTATCCATTTAGATATACCTTTATAAAAGCGTACCTTAGTAAATGTGCATGTTCATTTGGCAGCTTTCGCATGTTAATAATATATTCCAAAGTTTTTACCATTCTGTGCTTACCTTTGTAAATGCCTCATGTGCTAGAACACTTTGCTATGCTTTTACCTATTGTGCAGGTAAACATGCAGAAACACATCCTTTAACACTGCGGATGTAGGAATCGTAAAAACAATGCACATTTTAAACATCCAACACTATAAATACACACTGGCACATTTTACCCTATAGGCAAATCAGAGGCTAATTGTCCATTCTATAATAAATGTATAACATGGGCAATTTGCCTACGGGACACCAGAATCGTATCTGGGAATTGCTTAGAACCTCCTGATAATGCTTCTCTTTCAGTCCACATTAACAAATACATGCATCTTATTGATTCTGTTCTTAGATCAGAAGTGTGCTGCTGATTAAGTTTGAACCACACCCGTTTTTTATTGTGTACATTGTAATTGTTTTTTTATGTATTGCAATTGTCTTTTTATTTATTGTTTTCCACGACCCCCTTGTAAATGAGAACTCGGTCTCAATGGGTAAATCTCCTAGTTAAATAAATAAAGAATGCAGACAGACTGACAGACAGACAGACAGATGCACCCTACCGTGAACAGTGAGGTTTATTCCCCCGGAGTAGCCCGTCTGTCCTGGGATGACAACGTTGTAGGAGTAGAGTCCAGAATCGCTCTCTTTTGTGTTGTTGATGTAGATGGAGACGTTGCTGGAAGGCATTGTGTGCATGAACCCCACGCGGGCATCTCCCTGGCTCTGCTCACCCCCAGAGTACGAGATAATCTGGACAGAAACACCAAAAGAATGTAAATAAAAATGGTACACAACAGGACTGGCAAACCGAGAGATCAGTATAGAGAAGTGCCTGGAGATCTGGGAGCCAAGCTATTGAATATACTGCAGGGCAGAGACCTTAGTAAGGTACTGGTAATGTTAAAGCACACACACTCAACGCAGAAAGCTTCTCTTGTAACTGTATGTAACAGACAGTGTTGTGCGATACACTGTATGGATTCTGTCCCCGGTCGGTGAGATGAGTTTAAAAGCTCTAAAACCACGAATGCAGACGATCCCGGCTCTTTTGCATTGTGGTTAAGATGCTCGCTTGTGGTGCACAGGGTCGCTGGTTCATGCCCAGCCTTCGCCCTGTTATATTTGCATGCTGTTTAACAGAGGGAAAATGCTGCAATACTTCAGAGGGACCCCGTAGACAGAAGTTGACACAGTGAAGCACGCATGCCGCAGGACTCCTCAAAACGAGCCAGTGGACTGAATGGGCAGAGAGGGCGACAATCCCTCCAGGGCACGCTTGAGGCACCGCAGCGTTAACTGCCCCATTCCTGCACACAGAGAACAAACGGTGGCAACAGTAAGTATTGAGACTGGAGCTCTTTGAGGCTTAGCCTACAGTGACAAAGTGGCTGCTGTCTGACCACTGTGACCCCTCATCATACAGGTAGAGATTAGTACAGGGGGACAGCAGGCATCTGTTCACATTCCTCTTGCCTGAAGTAATTGAAAGCAGCAACCGGTGCAGCATGGAAATCTCTCTGGGCTTGTCGCGTTGATTAAGTACAGAGCTGGGATAAGGATATTTGGGGGGGGGGACGACAGACTATGTTTTCCCCGCTACAGTGGGCAACACTTCATCCAGGCACAGGAAGAGCTCGATTATATAAAGCACTTGTCACATCTCCTGATCTCTGTGCCCAGCCCTGTGGGATTGGTTTGAAACCTGTCTTGAACAAGTACCTGGGATTTTGATTACAGACAGTGTTGTGTTTTGCCCAGGTCAATGATTTTGTAAATCTTCATATTTTTGTGCTGTCCTAAATGCATTTTTATAGTGCTGTCTCTAAGTAATTCTACAGGCACTGTAGCTATTTCTCTACCTACTTCTCTGTTGATCTATAGTTGTTTTTAATTTAATTGAATAATCTCCCTTGTTTACACAATTATTGAGTTTCATTGATTGGTACTCAATTGTAAAGGTGATGGAAGGTCTTCAATACTTGCCTCGCTCCAGTGCCTATTATATATTGCTTGCTTGATCAGGGACTAGACAGATCGAGTCACCCCGATCCTGGGTCACACACAGTGGAGTTCCAGAGCTAACTCTTTCTTGAGAGGCAGACAGGAATGAATGGCAAGCTGCACTCTGGAACCCTGCTTAAGGGCTGTAAACTTGATGAATGCAGACTGGCAGGCTGATAGATAGACACGCATGAATAAGTCTCACCGTACCTGTCTATAACCCAGGGAGTCGGTGGTCCAGACCACAGTGTTTTTACTCAAGTCAGTGGAGCCAGCTTGGTACCCGGCTGGCAGAACTGCTGTGTGTCCCTCCACCACCACTATGTTGGTTTGTGTCACATCCATGCTGACTGCTGTGCACACCTCACCTGCAATAACATAGGAGGAGGCAGTTTTTAAAATACAGTAGCCTGTGTTTCTTAATACAGTGCCCAAGAGAGCGAGCTTCTCAATAAACAATAAAGCAAATTTCAATATTAAGCACAGGTGGTAAGAAAGATCCTAGATAATCACATTAAAAATGGTTTTACTCATAACAGATACTGCCTCTCTCCCCTTATAAAGAGCATAGCAAAGTGTAATAAAGCATAGTGAAGGCATTGTAAAGAATAGCGAGGTATGCTAAAGCATATTATTACACATGGCAAACCATGGTAAACTATGTGTGACAGGGAGACTCTGTCGCTGGTTCTGGAGTGCATTTGTGCCTTTATGGAAGCAGTTTGGATGTGCAACTGGAGAGTAGTAGGACACTGGAGCGGGACGTTCTTTGTAGTGGGACTAGCGCTCGCCCTGTGTGGCAAACTTTTATTTTCAGCTTTGTTTTTTGTTTTGCTTTCTTTATTAAATGTGACACTAGGGCTACCATTGCTGGTACCCTAGTGTCAGCACTGTGTGTTATTAAAACTGTGCGGCTGTGTGGCGTGTCAACACCTACTGCTCTGTGTCTGCCTCAGTATTGTTCAGCGACGACCCACGCACGTAACAAACCCCCTGTTACGCTATGGTAAATACATAACCATGGTAAAAGAATGTGTGAGAGCTGCCTGTTACGAGGAGCAAAGCTGCGATTAGAGAAGATTAAAGCTGGAGCACAATACTAGAGACGGCTGGAGACAATCCCCTGGTTAACCTGTCACAGATCCACAAGGAGAGAATTACAGCGAGCTCCAGGACCCAAGAGTATCCAAGAGTATCAACCTGCTTCATAAACCAGGGAACAACTGAATAAGATTACATGCAAACCCTCTCCTGCCAACACACTGCCTGATTGTCCTGAAGAATTGCATGAATACGTGCTGCAGATACACATGTTGTGTGTCACCGTGCACTCCTGCCAAATTATAGGTGCATTTCTCCCTGGAACTAAGGCATCCTCGTCAGCCTGCTGCTACTGTTCTTACGCAAGAAACGGATTCATTTCTTCTCGGATTAAGGCAGAGACACCAGAGCTCGCTTCGTCGATCAGTGCTGGTTACCACAACGATTTGTAATCCACTAGGAAATCTCTAGCCAGTAATTGTTCTCGCACCAACAGACACACATCTCCATTGATTCTGGTTTGATATGAATTGCGGTTTAAGCAGCATGGGTTTACAATGTATTACAATCTTGGATGTATAGTAAAGGTTTGGAATGATTGTATTGTTGTATTGTTATTTTATTGAGTGTGGGATTTTCTTTGTATTGCTGATTAATTGCACTGTTAAGATGTAGCTGTGCTGGCCCTGCAGACACAATGTGAAAAAGGGATTCGTTGGATCAATAGGGACGCTTATCATTTTGACCTGTGTCTGTATAATGATTTTGCTCTACAATCTCACAAAAAAAAAAAAATACATACAAACAGGTAAAATAATGCTCTGAGTCGATTTAAGTTTTACATTATAAATCATGTATTCCCCCTTGCGAAAAGATTATGGCAAACAAACAAACCGGTGTGCCATCTGTCACCTCCCTGCTGCAGCACTTGACTGAAGTCTCTTCCACTCCTGTTGATATTACTGACGCTTGCAACGCTGTCAGGTTCATCCGAAAGATTGTGTTGTTTCATTGGTTTATTAAATCGATTAAATCTTCCTGAATCCCAGCTGAGTTTAACCTCCATCTGTGCTGCTCTTCAGTTCCCTCGCACTGCCATCATTCACCCTCTAACACGTTTATTAGGATACTCTGTAAAACATTTACACCAAGGTTATACTGTCCTGCGACATTTGCTCACTGCCAGCCAGAGCTGTAACTGAACTTGTGACCGCTAGCTCTTCTGCAATACAAACAGCACTATACTTACACATAGTCTCGATAGTAGCCTGTCTTCTTTGATAGTATGTTTACTCACTTGCTCACATAGATAACCACAAACTATTGAGGGTATGCAGATCTCAAACAGTGACCTTGGTGTTTAAAAGTACCTTATTTCACTTGGGGGAAGTCCATTGAATCATCGGCACAGCTTTACATCAATATACTTTGAGATCAATGATTTACTACATCAGAGTTCTCATTCGCATACGTTGTAGCTTTCATTTTTGAAATCCCAGATATGTTTTTTGTAAACAGTTTGACACTTTCAACAGTTTCTGGCGCGACGGTACTGGTGGTCTGATCAGATAATGGCCAGGCTCAAACACACGCACACACCTGACTACATACTTATCCTATGCAATTAGCTCTAAACCTAAATATCGAGTGATCCCACCTCCAAAATGGAATCACAAAGGAATCCAAACAGCGGCTGGCAGGACGTTTACATTTCTGAAAAACATGTTGGCAGTATTACCATATGTGTTCATGCTTTATTCTGACCAGCAGGGGGCGTGTTGTGACATGCATGTCTTTATAATAAACGTTTCTGGTTTCTGCTGGACAGGGAGCTAGGTTGGTTTGAATTTGCTCAGTGTCTCTCTAGGTATAAACAACTGTCAAACAGTGCCAGGATTGACATATGCACTGTAGTAGCCAGAGAAAATGTGCACCTCCCTCAAATGACCATGAGGTGGCAGCATACGTTAAGGAGTTTCACCTGCAGTTAAAGTACAGCACTAAAAACGGTATAAAAATCTTCATTACAACAAAGGCTTGTGTTCTTTGGTTTAGAGCCGTATGGATTGAGAAAGAGGTGGGGTCTCTGTCTCACTGAGGTATAGAGGGGTATAGACTGATAGCGCTGTAGACATTGATAGTGTGACATTAAAAATGTGGAGCTACTTTGAAGCAATTTTGAGAGTACTATCTCATCTCTAAAAGTTCTAATTGTGTTTCAATGAATTCTTCTGTGAGAAATCCCGAGCAGTGACTTCACACAACCTATCAGCGGGGGAAAGCGCAAAGACCGCAGTCGCCCCAAATGACATTCTGGTTAAACAAACAGAGAATTGAGCTGGGGAATACACAGCATTCATTCAGCAGGGGATCTGCGGGGTGTGGGAGTGAGGAGAAGAGAACGGGTGGAGGAGAGGGAGAGATTGAGGGATAGGAGTTCATTATAGACGCTTCGAAAACACGGTCCTAGCTGTCTTCCCACAGTAAATCCGGTCAATGGAAAACAAGTCTGTCCAGTCAGACTGAGTCCAGGAGGCTGGGCTAAAGGGTAAGACTCTCCTAGCACCTGGAAGGAACATGTGCCGTGCTGATTGAGCACAGAGGGAGAGAGGGAGAGAGGGAGAGAGGGAGAGAGGGAGAGACAGAGAGCCACCGGACACGGCCACAGCCAGGAAGTCTCAAACAGGACGCTGTAATTACAGGAAGCTTTCAAATCACAAACTCCTTTACTCCCTCCGGCTTCCTCCCTCGGACAACACAGCTTCCTTAACCCATTCCAGAAAAGCGCAGCGTTTTGCTGCAATAGAGTAAGAACTGCTTCCTGTTGCTTGTACGACTAGAGTATATGTTGAGGTCTTACACAACAAGCAGCAGAGCTTGTGGCCGTACCATTTCTTTTATTAGGGAGTTGTTGAGGTTCAGTAAATCTGTTGGGTTCAGGTTTCCAATACAATTGATTTTATTGACATGATAAGCCAATAATTGGTGCAATTAAGTAACTCAGAGCTCGGTTGAAACGAAGGACCAGGGTTGCAGACTTCTGGTCTATGGTAAAAATTTATAAGGTGTCAACTTCCCGAGTCATTTCCCAGTAAAACCAAGACTAGGCCACATTGTCTCCCAGTGTCTCATCCTCAATCACAAGATCACACACTCTCCCAGTCGGCTACACACTGCCTATATCTGATTGCATCACTTATCTGCCAGGACAAGGATGGTAAACAGGAAGAACACCACCTACTAGTGTTCAAGCTCCACTGCAGATCTCCAGGATGAGACCTGAGCACTTTGTACAGAAGCTCTCTAGATCAGATTGCTGGCAAGTCCCAGTTCACATTCTTGGAAAGAAATTAAAGCAGCTGCAGAAATAATTGTAATAAAAAAAAGTCTGCCTGTGCTATCACACTGAACCAGCGGTCCCCCATTCAGCTTTGAAAAAAAAAGATCTCTTTATAAAGCATTAGTTTAATTACAGGGCAAGGACAGCGTCTTCATCTTTCCGATCTGTTTCATTTTCCCGAGCTCGGAGCTGCTCTGATACAGAAGCCGATAGGTGTTCTGAGAACGCAGCTAGCAGGAGTTTCAGAGCCAGAGGTTAATTGAAGCGTTAATTAGAATGAGAGTCGTATTATCTGATTTGGGACTTTTACAAAGAAAATAAAAAATCTTGCGGATTTAAAGATATAGTGATGCTTGCAAAGAAGCACGCTCACTGACCTTAAAGCATTACTTAATTTATTGAGTGAGTAACAGCATTGCGGCTTTCTTAAGTTGGGAACAGGTGACAGAGTTGGAACAAGACTCTGGGCTGCTCTATTCAATAATTAAGGACATGGTGGAAACAAGTGTGGACCACTGAATTGCCACTGGACTGGATAACGAAGAGGGGCTGACATCATTTCAAGACTGAAGCCCACTGTCTACCCAGGGCAGGTTCAGTCCAAGGTCAGGTTTAGTGCCCGAGTCAACTGTAGCCCTTAATTAGCTTGCATCCAGCCATCCACATGGCTTGTGTTGTACAGCACACAGTAGCATACTGCAGGAAAGCATTCAATGCCTGTGCAAGGGGACTGACAGCACTGGAGACTAAACTCTGATAAAGGGAAGCAATGAGGAACCAGGATGTTATTTACACAATGCTGCTATTTTAAAACAATGGACCTCTACAACAACAAAAGAAAAAACGATTTATTAAAACATCAAAGCGAGGAGAACAGTAGCGTTTTCCACTGTCCATAAACAGGGCTCAGTTTCCATTGTGCTGTGAAACCGGAACAGGACGTTCTGCTGTCCAGTGATAACGCACCCCCTGGGACTCAGCCCACACCCTACCTACTCTCTCCACACACTCACAAACACAATCTCAGAATATACAAGAGTTACAGAACAGAACAGTCTGTCAAAAGGGTTTTATTCTTAGTCTTTTAGTCTTTTAGTTTATTCTTTTAGTCTAAACAAAGGCAGATCTTTTCGCATAGTTCATTTCACTGTTTTATTGTATGCAGTTATGTTATGGCTAAATATATCACTTCAGCAGGATTAATGCAGAGTTAAAGAGTGGCGGGATTTAGATCAGCCACTGATTAGATCATTAAAATAGCTCCCATTGACATAAATTCTACTGAATATCTCACTGAGTTACGGATGAGTGTTTAAAGTTATGAATAAATCTCTGAATCTAGAACTGTACCGAAGTTCACTAAAAACAAATTTTCTTCACCTCTGCTCCATGTTGACTCTAACCTATTGTATTACAGGCCTGGATTAAATCAAAACGATGGCAGTGTCATAGCTGTTATAAACTGGGTGTACCATCTTACATTACTGCAGCTTTGAGATTGTGCCACCTTCAGTGCTGTTTCAATGTTAAGAACTAAAATAGGATGCAATTATTGCAACACAACTTAGGCGACTACTTTAATGTTTAGTTGGAGAAATATGTATAAATTCCTCAGCTGTTCGGTAGTGTTTTGCATCATCTCAAAAGCCAACGTGTGTTTCAAATGCACGGTGATTTAATAAAAAAAAAGCAGCGTAGTATCCTCTTAGTAGTAGTAGTACTTCTCTGCAAAGCCAATAAAAGAAAGCTGGATGATTAAATTGAATTAGGAGAGTCCCAGGCAGGTGATGGAATGCTGCTATGGATTGGATTAGACATACTGTACATATACAGAAAACACCACTGTATGTAGTGCTGATATTGATGCAATTCAGCTCCAATAAGCCTGTTTTACATGCGCTCTTTATTATCAGCAAGTTTCATTCAAATAATAAAAAAGTGAAACTATTTTATGGATCTCAGCCAAGCTGCATTTACACCAATTAAGGTGGTTAGAGCCCGTATTTCCAAACGGTTGTGTTTTCTGCAATAGCTGCGTTTATTGAGGTGCAAGCCTCTGCAATATCTTAAGATACTGCCTTTCATTGTGAAGTTTTCATTCCACATCCACTCCACCTCTGAAATGCTGTACAGTATATGTATACAAAATCAGGGTCAAGGAAACGAAGAGCATCAGAATGCACTCAGCTGCTTCTGCAGTGAGAAAGCTCCGAGAGGTTTGTAAATAAGCAGGGGTCCTGGATGAAGCTCAGGCCGTGTGAGATTAGCAGGAGCCTGGGAAGTGGGCTTGGCTGCTCATGCATCACACAGTTCTCACAAGCTCCCTGGAAACACGTAGAACCAGGCATGCTTTGGGAAGAGGTCAGGGCCCTGAGCTGGGAAATGAACTGCACTACATCCATCCAGGAAGGAATGTGGATCCCAGAGCTGAGAAAACCACTATGTCTCTCGGACTGGAGTGCCATGAAACTCATTGGAAACTGATGAGGAGCTGGTAAATATCTCTAGGGCTGGAGTTCAGATCCCATAGCTGAGAACATCACAGCATCGCAATGAGTTCATATACCAGAAAAAAGCCTGACTAAAAGATTTCATCTGCAATGAAACTGATTGACAGAGCAGCTTTCTACCGCGCCAGCCCATGTTGGGACGCATATTTGTACGACAGCTCCAGAGACCGAAATACAACATGACTAAAAAAGACCATTTTTTTCCAGTTCACATTTCGTGGCAAACAGCCAATGTTTTTTGGGCAAGCAGTTACAAAATCAGGTTGGAGGCACAAGAGCAATCCCAGTGCTCCTAAGAAATATCCGAGAAGCTAATCGCACAAGCCAATACTGTAACCCTCGCTCTGCCCCTGTATTTGGCAGAGGTCCCGTTTCAGGCCACATGAAAAGCAATGCTTTCTACTTTTCTACTTTTCTAGCAATGCTTTCTACTTTCTACTTTTCTATTTTTAAAGACTCTTGAAAGGCTTTTCCACTTGCAGTGAGGTACGAGAGCTGTTTTTTTTATTATTATTATTTTATTTTTCCCTAGCGCAGTCAGTATTAAAAACGAAACTATATATTTTTAGGTTTCGTCTTATGGGAATGACCCAAAAGGATTTCCTCCTACTCTCAGTCTTAACTCTTAGCAGTCCCAGCTTATGTTTAAGTATTTATGATTTTTTTTTTACCACTGGACCAAAGTTTCTAAGTGCAAAAAAGAGTCTCCTTTCTTTGGTGTGAATTGAGGTAAAAGTGTATAAAAGATGAGGACATAACACTCCCACTCTACATTTCGATGACAGTAAATAAAGTTGCAAGCAGAAAAATGTATATCTGTGCTACTTTACACACCAATCCCACAGTGTGCATGAGATGAGGAAGGTTGGACAGAACAGTGAGTCTTGTACCTGCCACGTTGTGCGAGTGTGATTAAACCAGGGCTGGATGTGTAGGTGCTGGGGTGGTCTGCACTGCCCTCCCCAGTCCCTCTGCAGCATGGTCTTCCATTCCTAGAGACAGGATGATATTTCCAGGGCCAGGACACTAAGCTGCTCCCACCTTCTTAATCCTATTAGCCTCCCAAGCTGTCTTTGCAGGGAAGGAGCTGGGGACAGGGGGATTTCAGACCATAAGCAGAACCTTAGCTTTAATCTGACGACTCTTTGTAGAATTTTACCAAACAAATTACATTAAACAAGCAGAGATGCCAATTACTTCTGAAAGGGACAGTGTCCACATTTATTTTTATATGCAGACTATCACCTGTTATAAAGAAAGATGTTCTATTCCTGGCTTATCGTAGCCTAACTGAACATCCAGCTACTGCTAGTTTCATCCACAACTCATCTGGATATTTACACTGTGGCTTTTCAGCAATCCACCCCATCTCTAACACAGAAAGCGTGTGAGTGGACTGACCAATACCGTTGCTGACTTAACATCTGTAATGATAATGCATCCATCATTTACATTCACAGAAGGCTAAAAGGTAACAGCCTGGTTTTGAACAACACTGTCTGGATCATATTGCGGTATTTTAAATTTTGTGGATGGATAAAAATCTCTCTTTTTGTTATCGATAGCTCCATTTTTTAAATCGATTCACTTCCAGGAGTCAGTCTTGGCGGGGCAGTAGCAGCTCAGGAAGAAGCAGTCCTGTGCCCCTCGGGATCCTGGGAATGACAGGGGCTGTGATGTCACGCCCTGGGAGCCTCCCTTCTCTCCATCGTGGCAGAGCAGAAACAATGGGGAGGACTCGGGTTACAAGCTGAAAAGCTTTTCCAAGATCCAATGACAGGAAGGAAGGGTGTTTGTGCAGCACCGCTGAAACTGATTTACTCATTTCCCCTTGACACTGCGGTGGCTGTTGTTTTAAAAACTAGAACGACGGAAAACACTTCAGAATTCTCTCCAGTAGATTCTGATACATTACACCACAATAAACCCCGCCCTTAGGAGAACAAACCGGTTTGGTTAAAGCAGTTCCGACACCTAACCATCCCCGGAGATAGAGAGAGGGACAGGGACTTGGAGAAGAGGGACCTGGGCTCTTGGAATGGCTGTTGAACATTGTATACGAAACAGGAATTACATCACAGTGTTTAAAACATCAGATATCAGATACCGGGATGAAAATAAGACTCCTGTTGCATTGCAGTTTCAACCATTCCAGGTTTTAACACATGCTTGACTAGCCCCAGTGTGTATTGGTAATAAGTGTGTGTGTGGGTCTTATTAAACCCATGGTAAAACCAGGACTGGATGAAAACTACTATGCAAGTCATATTTCCATCCCTGAGATCTTATTTTGCAAGGGGTACTGGCAGTAACACTGTGGAAAAATTCACATATGAAAGGTGCAACACAGCTCTCTGATCATAACCAACCAGCAATAATAAGATGACCTCAGTCTGCTACACCTCATGCATTTACCTCCCACACCAGAAGTACTGTGAGCATTAGCTAATGGTTTTAAGAGCAGGTAGAGGGGTTCCAAAAAAATAGCGTCACACGTCCCCACGTGTTGCTACAACTGTTTAAATAACGTACCTGTCATTTTTCTTTGCACTGTTAACATCCTGACAACTTGTTACACATTGTCAAACTCTGCAATAACAATCCATGACGTGGTACGGAACAGAAAAGCCAGAGCACTTGTTATGTTTTAATTTATTGTTAAATCGCTCTATCTGCAGTGATTTAGAGGACAGATCTCAAACCCCAGTGCGCTAGAGCAGACATTTTGAAAAGAGCTTTGAAACAGACTTTAAAGTTGTAAGTGTAAAAAGTTGTCAGGATGTTAACAATGCAAAGAAAAATGACAGGTACGTTATTTAAACAGTTATAGCAACACGTGGGGACGTGGAACGCAATATCTTTTGGAACCCCGCTACTTGCTTTTTAAGGGGCCGTTTCTCCCAAGCAAAACGTGTCCAAAAAAATACTCAATCACTGACCACGGAAAACATTTGAGTTTTAATCTTTGAAATATTAATTAGACAATATGGCCTATTTAATGTGAAACGATTTCAGGGAGGGGCTGTAGCTCGGCGGACATTAAATGATCGCACGGCATGTTCCATAAACTTCTTTATTCTCCAGGCCATGCGTTATGAAAACCTATTAAAGATATGCTCTATTGCTGCCAAAAATCCCAAAGCATTACAATGTTGTGCAGTTTGGGGCACTATGGCCTTTTTGTCAAAAGGATAAAACGTGTCACAGTTCGCCTTCGGTTATGTGTGACAGTGTTCTGCTATATTAGGCATGTGTTTTAATGTGACTCAATTCCTTCACAGATACGAAATAGCAGATATGCTAAAACTCTACATTCTTGTCAAATTACTCAAAAATAAGATTTTCCTCCAAACCTAAATGGAGGCCTTTAAGGAACGCACTCTGCTGGATATAAAAAGGCCAGCCCTGTACAATTATCTTTAAACAAACAAATACAAGCGGGCGTTTCCCGTAACAGAACCGGGAGGGGAGGGAAGCACGCGTGAAGAAAGGAGAAGACTGTGCAACCCCAGAGGAATCTGAAGAGATAGCGCCTGGGTGTAGAATCTCGAGCCCCCTGTACAGAATACCCACTGCAACACTCAGCTGCTCTCAGTCAAGCCCGCGTGGGCTTTACAATCCAGGGATGGGGGTAACACCTCCCTGCACAGCAGCTTGAGCCAAGCCAGGGCTGCAGCATGCCTTAAAGTGAAAGAAAACTAAAAAATGTAAGTACATTTAAGAATAAGCATTGCCTTCCCCATCTCACACCCCACCACCTTTTCAAAAGCAATTTTATCTAATATATATCTAAGCAGAAACATCAACAGAGAATCCTATAGCTGACATAACATGAAGATTACCACGGTATTATTGCACGGTAATTTAGCAGTTTTCCCATGGTTATACTATGTATTTACCATCGTTTACCTTTTTTTAAAAAAAAATGCTTTACCATACCTCTGGCCTTTACAGTGCTTACCTTTGCTTGATCATGCTTTCACTATCATTTACTACACTTTACTATGGTAGACCTTTACAACGGCAAACAGGTAAGACTTTAAATAATAGGGAAATGATACTATTTATAGTATTCCTGAATTGCAAGGTTGTTTTGATCAGGTGTAATACAAACACACGGGGATTCATCACATCAGATGACGGTGTCATCATTATCACCGCTGAAGTCATGTCTGCAGGGGTGGACCAACACAGCTTAGCGTTCAATAAAAATCACCCTGTGATATTTCAAGCCATTAAAACCTAGAAGAGATTCACTCCCACAGAATAAGGCACCTTATAAAAACCGGCCATCTGTTTTAAACAGGCACTGAAGTATTGTACTTGGTGACCAATTAATTTGTGTTTCCAAATCTTTGCTGATAACACATGCGCTCTTATCTGAAGCTCCAATGTTATGTTAAGCCTTCAAGCTCTGCATCCTTATTCCTCACTGAAAGATATGATCTGTCAATCAGTGCCTCCCTTGCATCACTGGTTCAGCCACTCTCTCAATTGCTTAACTGGAAGCAGATCTCTAACTCTACCCTGTGGTTCTGTTGGTTTATACTGATGAGCATCCCCATTGCCACCAGGCAGCGAGCAATGGGACAGGAGCTGCCATCTCTGGTCCCAAGATGACTCTGACTTAAAACATGAATCTTTAGGCTGTCAATCAAAAGGCATGCAGTCTCGCCAAGAGCTTCGACTCCCTCGACAGCCACATAACTGCAGTTCACCTACCTGTGACGGAATATGAATAGGTTTATAAATTATTCATTACCATACCGTAAATAATTCCAACACCAGGGAAGCCAGGGAATGCAAAATCTACAAGTTTAGCATAAGGTTAAAAGTCGGTAGCTTTTGGAACAAGGATTATAAAAGGCAAATATTTGAAAGGTAAACTGAATCAAATTCTTGCTCCTATCTCAAATGCATTATCGTGTAGAAAGAATAAATCATTATTTCCAGTGAAAAAAGAAATCTGAAAGTGTACAGGGATGGAAATAAAACTCCTATAACATTGCAGTTTCACTCATTCCAGGTTTTAAATACGAGCTTCATTAGCCACAGTGTGTAGGTAACAAGCTCAGGTGTGTCTTATTAAACTCCTAGTAAAAGCAGGAATGGGTCAAACCGCTATGAAGCGGGAGTCTTATTTCCATCCCTGGTGTCGCTGTGATGAACTGGGAGTCACTATGGGAAGCAGAACCTGTTTATCTCATACTACATAAAACGTCATAGTATGCCCTGCAATAAAAATAATAACTCACTCCTGGAAAACATTCTGGGTGTGCCATTGCCCTACACTGTACAAGGGTAATAAATACTGAGAGAACTGTGTTCAGCAGCTGTAAACAGGCGTTATTAAACATTGTGAGTCTCAACTCTCTTCGCAGTTCAGTCTCTCTGAAGCTTGCTGCTCCTCTGCGCTCTACTCATCCCATGAGTTCATTTGTGCTGAATCCTGCAATTTCACTAGAATCCCTGTCCTAATCCTTACAGGCTCAATGACAATGCGACCGACCCCCTCACACTGCAGCTCCCCCATCATCTCCAGACACCCCTATTGCTCTCTCACCACTGGAATCTCAGCCCTGACCCACACTGCTCTGGTGAGAGCTGCCACTGTCTTTTCTGTTTTTTTTTTGTTTTTTTTTAAGGAGAATTAATGCTGGTTGTAGAGCAGGTGATACTGGCTTGGAAAACAAATGTCAATTTATCTATCTATTTTTTTCAACAATGTCGTCAGCCCTGACAAGCACACCCTTTACTCCGAGCTACATGTATTCTGCTGACATGCAAATATGTTTTGCCTTTAATCAAATAATGTTTGGTTTCAAACCTCTGGCAGGGAAGGAAAGACTAGAAACCAAAGTGAAGATGTTGCCATGGTTACAGTCTTGGCGATGCCAGATGTTTATATAACACAGGTCCCTTAATTCTTGTTTAAGAAAAAATTGATGTTTTAGCAGGACCTTCAGATTTAGGACTACACCACAGGCTCGGAGTGTGTGAAGCCCTGTCTAAGTGAGACAGAAAGGAAGACGGGTGGGGGTTCTTTCTGGTTCCTGTCCCGTTAAGCCACTCTCCAGCCCCCCAGTTTTAAGTCTCTAATCTGTGAAGCCGAGCAGCTGCTTGCTGTGTGGGTCTCTCCCCAGGTGCTGGCTCTGATCTGCCATGTTGGCTCGAATTAGCCTCAACTGACCAGCCTTTTAGTTTAACATGCCAGGTCATCTCCTGTACTCTGCATGCTGCCTTTGTGACAGTGCTTTGTGGGCAGAGAACTGGATTTGCTGGGGTTAACCCCTTCTCCCCCACGCCCAACTGAACACTACAAGCACGGTCAAACAAGTACCCACGCGTAATACTAAGCCAGTGGCTTACTTCAGAACGAAACCTGGGAACTCCATGCAGGTGCTTGTGCTAAAAAAGTCCAGAATGTGAACTCTGTCCACCTTTGCAGCCTATAACTCTGGAGTGAAACTAAAGCAAATCAACAGCCCTTGAACTGCTAAAACAGGGAAGTAGATGCTTTCCACCGATAACACTTAGCATTAAACTTAGCCTTTGGGCACTGATGAAGGGGAAGATTAATTAATCAGTCCCATTAGCACTAACGAGCGGTAAAATAAAAAAGGCCAGCAGCTCTTAAAAGCAATCTATGGTGATCAATGCCTTTTAGAGCCATTTTCACACCTATTAAACAGTCCCTGATTAAAGCTAGTGGACATAAATGTGTACCAGAGACAGTCTGCTCCTTGACTAATGGAAACTACACCTATGATAAAAGCTTTGCAAAGTGCAGTAAAGGATGGGAAATGCACAGTGCAAGCATGGTAAAGCACCGGTAATCATTTTAACACCCATTGGCTAATCAGTGAGTATAAGGCATAAACATGAATAATATTAGCATTAGGTTAAAAAGATGTAACTGTGCTAATTTACAATGGTAACCTGTAAGCAAAGTCAGGTCAAAAATAAAGAGATGCGACTTGAAAAGCAAGGTAAAGACTCTTGCTTATTTTATTTTCACAAAACACTGCCGATTGAGACTTTTAATACCACCCCCTCCTCCTTTTTATATATTGCACACAATTCAACAATGCAGACCAGTTATCCGAGGTCAAGCAAAACTCACTGGAAAAGCAATCACATCTGTATGGCTTTTTCAGTCATTTTAATTACTGCCATTACTATTTGATAAGTAATCTTAAAGTTGATCCTTTTAAACAGTTCCGATTGCTACAGGGAAGGGACCGATCTTAGAATAACCTATATTATCAACATCCCAAGTACCAAATCACCTAAAGGCTGAACAACTAAAGTGAGTTTTTGCGATCCACTCACGTGTAAGACATACAGAACACAGCGAATACTGGAGTGATTCAGACACGGAGTCATACAGAACAGCGAATACTGGAGTGCTTCTGACAGAGCTAGTCCTTGCAGAGGAGGTTCAGTGAACCTGGGTTTTTTTTTCACTTGTTTTTCTGCAGTGTTTGTGACACGTCCACCTTACCCAGAGTCCCTAAAAGTGCTGACAAGTCTTCCGACCCACAGAAATGACCTCCGAGGATCTGCTGACAGGTAGACCTGTCCCTTGTGATTTGATGTCTATTGTTGATGATGACACTTATGCTCCAAATCTGTGTGTGCATTTTTTTTTGAAGCAATAAGGGAAAGGTGGGCAGCAATCCAGTAGGCAAGGCAGAGGAGAGCTCCAGGGTAGAGTCACAACCTTTTTGCAAGGCGTTCAACCGAGCGCAAACAAAAAAAGCACAGACCCACAGAAGCATGTCGCCGATTCAACTTTCCTGAAAATGATTTCAGGGTGCTGTCCCCCAGCAATGCCTCCACAGACTTGTCTATTTAACATCAAAAGAGCACGGGATTCATACAGTTCATAACTCATCACAGAATCCATTTGCCACAATGTATGACCTCGCTGCAGCTTTACAGCCCTTAGAAAAGTTACCACTGTGAAATCCTAGCAAAGTGTAATAAAGCAGAATGAAAGTATTGGCAAGCACTGGAAAGCACAGAGCGTTATGCTAAAGCAGATGAGAGCTCTGGCAAAGGCATAGCACAACCAAGGAAAAAGCATGAATGACCATGCAGACTGAATGTGCTAAACGTTTCTAGACAAGGGACTGTCACTCTGCTCTTTAGGGACAGTGGTGGGTGTATACAGAGGGGCTGTCACTGTAAGAAGTCTTGTGCATCTTTCATTGTTCAAGCCAGCTGCTCACACTCTTTGCCTTTCGAACTGCAGCCTGTTTCCGACACAAACAGTCACTAATAAAAACCATGGCTCTGGGTCCCACATCAGACACAGAGCTCTAATTCCATAACCACCTGGCTTTAATCCCAAGTCTACGCCCTGGCACTGACAAGCAGGCTGTAAGACGCGGCAGTATTCAGGGCTGGAGAGATTTCTCAACCTCAACTGGCCGTACAGGATTAGTGTTGATTTTGTCAGTAGACTAACGCCGCTATTAACCTGCCTGCCAGGGGCCCCAAGCAGACATGAGCCTATATCCATGCTGACATAATAGCTCTCCCTCTCTCTCTATCTCCCTCTCCCTCTCTCAGTCTCTCTGTCCCTGTTAAAAAAAAGAGTTCTAGTTTCCCGTATAGGAGCCAAAAGCAGCCCAAGACCCCATCTTGGTTTAATATTATGACTAATTTGGGGTACACGCAAAATGTAATTGTCTTGTAGGAGATTATTAATAATAAGCATCCACACAAGCTGGTGCCCCCCCCCCCAAAAAAAAACTGATGGTCAAAGAAAATATAAACCAGCAATTGTTTCCTGGTATTCTTGAATCTCGAACAAAAGCAACCATTGTACAAGTTTACCAAGATCATTTTGCATGGTATTTTTACACTTTTGCCATGCATTTATCATCATTTACCCTGGTTTGCTGTGCTTTACCATGCTGTATTACACTTTGCTGTGCTTTTACTATGGGAAACTTTTATAAGGGAAATCATTAGTGGCACCTGAATTGTATCCAACCAATTTGGTTATCCTAACGGTAATCAGTTTTAGTTAGTATTTTAAGAGTAGCTGGGTTACTTAATTCAAATCCAATGTGTCACTTGTTTGCAAATTTTCTGTGGTTTATATCTTTGAATTCAGAAGCACACACCATTAAAAAGATTAGAATCTGCTACCTCCCGGAGCAGTTATTAAGGTAATTAGGTGACTCTGCCAGATAGTTAGTTGGACAGTATCAGATTTCAGAAATTGAAGGCTTGTGCCAGCTTTTTAAAACATTATTGTTTCAGCTTTCAAAATATTTGTGTAAGAGCTGGTAATTGCATACTGAAAAAAAACCAAAAACATTTGATCATAGGTGATGAAAATCTCTGATGCTCAGACTTAAGTTAAAAATCTTAAAGTCACAACGTAAATGGCCACTATCAAAGAGTATCAAAGTATGGTGGCAGGCACTTGAGGATAGTCTTTGAGTATTGAAAGACTCCAATCCTGTCTATCAATCCATGCATGTTTACATTATTAATTATTGCAAGCAAAAGTCACTCATATTATGAACAAGTTTTGTTTGTTTCAATTTTTCATGCATTTAAATGCGGACCGACAATTACTGTGAACTCACTGTACAATCTCTCACTCTGATCTCTTATTCATTTCTTCCTGAGTGAACATACACCATACATTATTATATATTATATCCCAGATGTAGGCAGTAACCCTCACAAGGATGTTAGCTGTCAATGCGTGAGGGAACAACTACGGCATGGTTTACAAAGTCTTCACTTTGTGATCTTTCTCTGAAGTAGCAGTAAAAACAGCAACCCTGAACGTGCAAGCTGACATTATAAAAGACAACGCAGAAAAAAAAAACTTGTCAGGACAGCTCAAAGCTGCTTACAGTGAACAAGTCTACCATTCTCAGCTCAGACGTATACTGACACAAACATACAACCCCATTTTCTACACGTCTTATGTGAAAAGATTTATTAACAGACTTATTAACTTACAGCAATCACACAGAGAAACCAAAACACACAGATCACATACAAGTTAACAAAAACAGTTACATGCACGCACACACACACACAGTACACAGTGCCCTGTTTGAAAGCATTTCCTTTTTAAGTGATAGAGATGGAGGAGATGTTTGTCTTTAAGAGAGCCAGTCCCTATGCCGGAGTCCTTGTTGGGAAAGTCGCCCACTGCTTTTCTCACGACCCCAGGGCAGCAGGGAGACTGGCTCTCCCGGGACAGCGAGATAGAGCCATTAAAGAGGGGCAGGGAAGTGACGCCTGCAAAGGAGCTGCCTGTGGGACGTCCTGATGGAAAAAAGGCATGGTATAGGAAAGGGGGGAAGGGGGGGATATTATTTACTATTATTATTTTTAATATTACTACTACTTGTGGGACCACGTGAATGTGGAGAGAAACTAGGTGGGGTCTTATCACCATATCCCCAGTTATGGAGCGGTGTTGACAGTTCAGTTGCAAGCAGCTTCTCTCTTTCTTCTGGGCACTGGTGTTTTTGAGTAGTAAGTGACCAGTCTCAGTGTACTCCCTTTATTTTTCTGCTACGTCTGATGGTAGTTGTTTAACTTAGCTGCACTTGAGGGAAATCCCTATCTTGTAAATAGCTGTTAAAAATTAACCAACGGTGACCTTCAAGGAGAGTGACAGTTTGAACACAAGAATACTGGTGAGTAACATGATGGCTTGACAAAAGGGTATGGAATGCAGTGTTTTATTACTGCATTGTAATGGATTCAATGAATCAAGTTTTTCTCTGCAAGCCTTTTTACACAATGGGAAAAAAAAGCATGTGCCCCTACCTGTCTTGTTTGTCAACCGTAAACAGAAACATGTGGGTAAGTGCTTAGCTACTCAATAGCAGAGCCCAGCAGTATGAACCTTATAGAAACCCAGAGCGGTTAGGTCCTCATCTCCTCCCTTTTATTGACTATAACATATCACTACCATGATGATAAAGTACAGCTTGTTGAAAATAACTTGAAAGAGGTGTCCAGGCCATTAACACATACTCATGTGGGTGGGGCGACTAAAGCAGCACTGAATAGCTACAGTAAAGCACCTTCAGATTTCATTTCATTTTAAATGAAACAGGTTTCCTGTCTCTGTGCTGGTCCCACTCACACTTTCCACCCTGGCAGTGTTTTATTGTTGACTGAAACTCAGATAAACCGACTCTCACTGCAATCACCAACATGCCAGATACAGGACAGTGTTATCAGGAGTTCAACAGACTTCCGGAGTTTTATTACAGCGAGCCAGTAAACCTTCTGGTAAGGTCTTTGTTCCAACCATATTCTGAATTGTTTAATAGAAAATACCAAACCATGGGAATAAGACTCACATTGCATCACTCATTCCAATGTTTTACTATGAGCTTCATTAGCTCTAGTGACTCGGTAACAAGCTCAGGTGTGTCTTATTAAACTCATAGTGAAACCAGGAATGGATCAAACTGCTATGCAATGGGAGGCTTATTTCCATCCCTGAAATCTCCATCCACTTAAAGCAGCTTTACCTTTTAAACCAGGTGTATAATGACCCTTTAGGACTAGAGTTGCCTGTGCCTAAGATTGACAGCTTTTCCACCTATAACAAGCTAGGATCACCTCTGCAGCTCTGTGTGAAAGAATGCTGCAAATCTGTCTTCCTGGTATATTTCTGCTTCCCTCAAATGACACAATACCCAAGCCCATTCTCTGCTGGCTTCCTTCCTGAGCTTGGCAGGACCACGAAAGGGACACACCTGGGCTTGCCTTCTATTGTTGAGCTCAGTTTGAAGAGAGAAGCAGCTGTGAGAGGTGGAACCCAAGACCGCCCTTCGCGTAACCTTTCCCAAAAAAAGACTTACGAGCGCGGTTTTGCACATCAGTGCTCATCCGGTTTGATCACCAGCCGGGTCTGAAAAGATCCCAGTGATTCAACATCAACAGCACGGTAACACATCCTATCATGGCAGTCACATGGTTTCAATGCTTCTTGATCGTACACTATTTAGATAGTGTAAATAGGGTATTAGTCCAATCAAACAATGGTTAGAACAAGGTTGTGGACTGCAATGTATTGGATGAGCTGCACATCCCTGTCCTAGATCAATATAAACACATTAGGGAACTTAGCAGGGTTCTTGAAATTCATGGATCAGTCCATTCGGGTAAATTCTCCCTGCTTGAATGGGGGAACCCACATGGTCCAAAAATGCTGGCAGTACTGGGGGAAAAAAAGCTGGAATGAAGGCTACTTAAATAGTTGTTTCTGTCGGTAGCCTAATAATTCTTGCGTAGATTTGTGTTCAACTGCTGAGTTGTCAGAAAAACAAGCATTGAGTCCTAATGGGAATACAGTAATCAGGGTGCGTTATGGGAGTAAGAATTCACCTCTGAGAGTCAATCTGAGGCACTAGCACTCAATAATGCTGCTCAAGGTAGATTCTGTGTCAGCTCTTAACATGTTTCGTATTTCTAATTCCACCATTGTCTTCTACGGAACATATAGTGCTCTGTTTCATTTTAACACTGAAACTCAAAGATATGAAGAGTTGGATGGGATGTACACATCAGTTTCAGCACTGGTCAGTTGCAATGACAGAATACCCACAGGGCAGAATAGGATACATGACTGCAGTGATCAGGCTGGGATTTTTTTATTAAACTTTATCATCCAGTGTTCAGTCTCAGTGCCTCTGTAAACTGCTGATCTTGGCATCACATGAAGAGAATGCATTGAGGAAACTAGCTGATGCTGTTACAGTAATCCAGGGTGGACTTCAATAAACACACAGAGCATGACATTTTGATTGCACTAATAGGTCTGATGTGGATTCACTAAAGAGATGGGTGTTGTATAGGGAGAACAGCAAAGGGATTGGATTACAATGCGAGGCTGATTGAATTATCCAGGGATTACATGAAGCCCTTTTCAATCTATTTGTTGAAATGTTCACTGCATATTTAAAGCTATAGGGATTTTATTGCACTGGATTGCTATATTTACTGTAAGCTGCAAGGTGTTGGAATTTTAAATAAAGAAATCTGTAGTAGTGGCGTGCTAGTCTGATGACAGGCATAACTCATGAGCTATTGATCTTCCTTTTGTTATTATGCTGATGCAAATAACAGGCTGCAATACATTAAAAAAACACATAGAGGGCAAGCAATGAACAATCCAAGCCTTTGGGTAGCAAGATGGACTGACTAACAAGCTCTCAGCTCTATTACACAACATTACAGAACTAGCACACGGTCTCCAAAAGACAATGATTGGACGAGCACAGTAATGAACTGGTTCATCATCCATCCTGTCGCTCCAGGGCAGGCCTGAGGCAATGTGGGCGAGCTCAGACTGCTGGTGCTGTCTCTTCACTCTAAGCAGACATAATGGACTTCTCTCTCCAGTGTTGGTAACCTTGCACCAACACCTTTGAAAGAAACTCGCGGTGTTCTTGAATATGGTTCTCCTGAATTCACCTGGTCTCTATGGTAGAAAGGCTTCCCCAGCCACGCGTGTCTTCATTGATTTGTTTTTGTTTTTTTTGTTTAATCTTCCCCCCAAACAGGATTAAATATGACCTGTTGGCTTGCTTTACCTTTTCAAGCCTGAACAATGAGGATTGTTTATGGCTTCCTGGATTATTGTGGGTATTTGTGTCGAAACATGACCCTCGTAATTGGAGGCAGCGCACTGGCCATTTCCAGCCTTTGGTATTAAAATAAAACCTTGACGTGACACACGTACGTGCCAAACATGATCGTTTGCACTATCCGAGCTACATTAAAATAATAATTTACTGAGGAGCACACTTCATTTTAAAATGTCCTTCAGCTACAGTGTGTTTGTCATAGACAGTACACCTTGTTATGTTGTGATTAGTATACCCTTTTTGAAAACAGTGTTCCCGTGGGTGTTCCATCTAGAACACTGGGACCCAATTAGGCGTTCCAAACACGAAGAATCTAATGGTCTAATGAAACACTCCTGAGCTGTGTTCCAACCAGGTCCGTGATTGTTCAATAGAGTCATGCTGAACTTGGTTTGATAAAGGTCCTGCTTCGGAAAGGACTGTGAGACAAAAGAGATCGCTCTTCCTCCAAGCTTCTTTGACATTATATTGAACTCACTTTTTGTAGAGACAGTGTCGAATAGAAATCTCAATGGTACACAACAAAGGTGGATAAATTAAGATTTGTCTCCAGGTAAGCTCTATACCATCTTAAATAAATTGTGATTACAGACACCCTGCTTTACCAATTTAACATGAACACTCAATCTCCCCTTAAAGTTTGAGTGATTACCACTTACATACACCTACACTGCAGCTTATATATATATATATATATATATATATATATATATATATATATATATATATATATATATATATATATATATATATATATATATATATATATATATATATAAGCACTGAAACAAAAAAGGTGCTTAATGTATGAATAAAATACCAAAATCCATTTAAAGTGATTCTGAAAACCTAGGGATGGATTACGCAGAACCGTCCCTCAAACCTCGCATTGATTTAGTGACTGGCAGGTTTTTTTTAACAAATGAAGAAATGCAATGAGCGGTCCAGAGAAATAACTTAATATTAACTGTACATGTAGCGCTTGAAATGGAGTCCGTGCCACCCTGCTCCTATATACATATTTGTTTTCCCCCCCTCTCCACACAGCACGGCACAGCAGCATTGTTTTTGTGACAGAATACTAATATACTCCTAACCACCCCGCACAGGTATTTAAAAAAAAAACACACAAAAAAACAACAAAAACAAACACAAAACAAAGTGTTAAAGCAAAACACACAATAAAGACAAACCCTATTTTTAAACGAATGACGTTGCGTCACGGAGCTGGACACAATGCAAGGTGTTCGCACGGCTACACTATAACCTAGGTGTTATGTAGTATTTACGTATAAACTGCGTGGTTTGAAAGAACGTCATTATTATGTATTTCTCTACAGACTCCTTTATCAAGGGCGACTTACAATTGTTACAAGATATCACATTATTTTTACATACAATTACCCATTTATACAGTTGGGTTTTTACTGGAGCAATCTAGGTAAAGTACCTTGTTCAAGGGTACAGGAGCAGTGTCCCCCCACCTGGGATTGAACCCACAACCCTCCGGTCAAGAGTCCAAAGCCCCTAACCACTATTGCTGTCCATAATATATGTTATGCATACAATGTAGAGAACACGGTAACTCGAGAGCAATTGACAGCTCGGTGTTGGAAATATTATATTTAAAAGCGACTTCATTCTTGAAAAATGGGAATTCACGGAATTTCCACAAAAAAACAAACAAAAAAAAAAAACAGTTTTAATGTACTTAATGTGAATGAGGTTAATCTTGCTGTACTTCTCAACTTTACCATTACCTGGAACCAAAAGCCTAATCCATTATCTTCAGGGGGTCACTTTGGTTATTCAGGGAAATTCAGCAAATCCACTTTTTACGCAGTAATAAAGGGCTGATTGTTTTAGGCTATAGCAGTATTATACCTTGGTTGAAACAACTATCATTGTGGGTTACGATGACCAGCACAGGAATGAACAATTAACAAAGTTGCTAACTACGAGCACGACCACTACCACTGTAGTAGTAGTCGTAGTCGTAGTAGTAGTAATAATAATAATAATAATAATAATAATAATAATAATGCTTACCTAATATTGCCCAGAGCAAAGTTAGCGGGATCAAAGTGGCAAGTTTCTCAGATGTCACCGGCTCCATAGTCCACTCAGTGTTAAACTGTGTGTTGGTTTGACAAACCACACTGCCCGCAACTGCATCAGAAATACAATAGCTCAAGTCAAGTGCTTTCCGTTCCTTCCACGCAAATGTCCTTTGGGGTTGCGAAGTACCGGTATAGTCGCTGATCTCGCCTGCTGGACAATATATTGGAACACAACCCAGCGCAACCGCACGGCACGGGAGATACTTTTACTAGGGACCGTGTGAAGTGGAGCACGGAGCTCCAGTTCTTCAGCCGCTGTTTTGTTTTTTGACTTTTGCAGAGCGCTGCTGGTGTTATATCCTGCTGTAGTGCTGTCAGACAGCAGGCACCGAACGACGATCTGATCTTCCTCCAGGAGCTTCAGAACCGCTCTCTCTCCCCTTCCCATTCACTTCTCACCGAGCCTGGATTCTGACCGGCCGGGACTGAGCTCGCTGTCATTCACACCGTACCTGGTTGACATCACAGGTTGTCTCCATGGCAATGCCTTGTCAATCCCAGTGCACCTGTTCGCAAGCACCGCCTTCTAGGACACGCCTCCCCAACTCTTTTTGTTGTTGTTGTTCTTGTAATGATTTATTCTTTCCTACAGGTGCACTGCACTGTGGCACATTTGTTTTGTGCGTGTCAGCAGCGCGCAAAAAGCAAGCTCTTGTTTCTACACGGTCTTGTTTTTTTTAGTGTGGATGTTTGTTGGTTTATATGGAAGCTTGCGAAACACATTTTGAACGCGTTGTTGCATTGATCGGATCGTTTCTCTATCTGGCTTCATAATGCTGGTGTGGGGACGTTTATGTTGTTTATAATAGGTGTGCCCGACAACCTCCCCACTGAGTAATAATCTACGAGTTTTATAATTTGCGAGATTGACAAATAGAAGCAGTACGTTATCATTTCAACAAACATTCATTTAGACCAACCTATATAACTAGACTTTTGCTGCACTAAATACCAAACACGTATTACACGTGCTGCTTAAATAACAGTTGCTAAATTGCGTGAACAAAAACACTGAACAACAAAGTAAAAGTCAAGTGGCAGCATTAATTTCAGTTGCACGTTATAAACTAAAGGTTGGGATGAGCTACAGCCAGGGCTGAATACCGAGGAAGGCGCATCTCGCTCTTGTGAGTCTCAGTTACTCTATGGACACTACGTTCAGTGCGGTTCCATTGAAGCGCACAGAAGTACAGCAGGCTCATAACATGCAAGCGTGTACACGTGCTTATTGGTAATAAAGTAAAATAAAAATAACACCAGCATGGGGGGAAAAGCACACACTTCATCTGATAATATTATGTAATGTTAGAAACTGATTGTTCCAATAAAAGCCCGTATGTTGAGTTTAAAAAAAAAGAGAACTAAAAAACTACCTCAACTAATAATAATAATAATAATAATAATAATAATAATAATAATAATAATAATACACTTTTTTTTACATAGATACTGCAGACAGTAGTCCTATGCTGCGTTAGTGCCAGGTTAAAGTACTTTATTACTCGACACCTCCTATACACTCTGAAGATGCTAATGGGACCTTTGAATGTTAGTACGGTGTGATCTCGCTTTAAAAGCACCTCACAATTTAAGCTCTTTTTCACCGTCATGATTTGCTCCTGGTGACGTCACTCTAAAGCCGCCTTCAATATCAAAGCCTCTACTTTCAGCATTAAGGCTACAGTAGCAAGGTTAGTGAGTTGACTGTGCGATTTCACTGTATCTCATATTCTCACCAGTGAATTTAATTTTAGAGAAATCGCGGAGTTCATGAATGTAGGGTTTCTGTTCTCGTTGACAATTTTCAACATGTTTATGTGTTTGAGGGGTTCCTAACAAGCTAATGCTACAAAACAAGAAAAAAAAAAAACAACGGTTTACTTTGGGTGCCCTTTGTGAGTGCAACCATTAGAGCTGTCTATTTTTAGCTGTTGCTTTTTAAGTTTATCGCTTGATGTTAATGATTAATCATTCATAAGTCATATAACCCGCACTGAGTCCCCCTATACTCCAGGAATGATATTAGACCACAGGTATGCTTTTGTACCAACACTGTCCTTAACTATGAAGCTGTAGCAGTTGACCCCTGACCTGGTCTAAAAGCATGTCATCATCTATTACATCTGCAATGGAAATGACTCTCCCAGATTGGAGCTGCCTGTCCCTGAAGTAGGAACCGTTCCACTAACAGTTACTCTGACTGCACAGATCATTTTAAACATTAACATACAGAGGTCCAAGCAGAGGCTAGCTATATACCTACCCAGAAACGAATGTGTGTTGCAGCAGATCTCTCCCAAGCATGTGTGCATTGTGGTTAGGGATAAGGGAGTGAATACATCACCAGGGAAAAAGCACCAACGGGATTAATACAGAGCTAAAGAGCTTTGAGAACCACTGCACTACTTTCAAAATCAAACAAAACGAATGTCTTTCCCAATGTCTGGTTTTTAGCCAGTGTTTAGTGGAAGGTGTCATTGCAACTTGTCCTGCATTTTAAAAGTGCTTTGGGATTGCTATAGTATTGGGGACTGGGCAGCCATGGATAATGTGATACTGTCTGCGCAGCTTGATTAGCCACAGTGTGTATCAAACTGCTATGCAACGGGAGCCTTATTTCCATCCTTGTATTCAGTTACTCCCAATTTCAGGTACTAGCACACAATATTCATCTACCATTTGGTAAGTAAAAATTCCATTAGAATCAAAAGTAAGCACATTAAAGGGAAGTTGATTTAACCACAAAATGTGATTTTATCCCCCCCACAATTATAACCAAGCAGGCTGGCTTCTTCAAAGTCCTTGGAGTGCTGTCTGTCTGTCTGTCTGTCTGGAGGATCAGGAAGCTGTTCATGCTGACAGGCTTGCCCATGGAAGGTGAATTCATCTTTCTGTCTGTTTCTGGGGTCGGGGTACGTTTCCATAGAAACCAGGCTGAAGCTAATGCAAGCAAGACTGCTCAATTATTAGAGGTGGATGAGCTCGCTTCTCTGATTTAATCTGAGTCTCTAACCCGCATTTCTGAATTTTAACTCAAGCCATGGGAGAGCGATGGGGGTGGGGGTGGGGGTTGAGAGGAAGCAGAGGAAGCTGGAGAGCAATAAGAACAAAGGAAGGAAGGGAAGGACTAGAAAACAAAACAGGAAATACAGACATCACAATGGTAAAGTTTGAATTTCAGATTATTATTATTTTTTTTGTGCGTATAAACTGCACTGAATTTACCTGGAGTCTTGTAACCGACACCCTCGTAAAAGGTTGTCATGTAGTGAGAAAAAAAAAAGATGACAGGAAATAAAAAATAAAAGAAGCCTGCCCAGCTCTATATCTGATATAAAGTCCAATAAAATACTCTTGGTTTCTAGCGTCTCTTATTTTCAAAATACAGGTGTATTTTTACAGCAACAGCGCTGGAGCCTTTTCGTGTGAGCATGTAGCCCTTTATTTCGAAAAGTCATCTCACGAAGTAAAAGTATAGGCAGAGTACGACCTCAACTACACAACTAAACACTGAGTGCTATACAAGCGCCTTTTTCCCTGCTGTGCATTCTTTTGTCAAAATACAAGAGGGGCGAGGCTCCCCTGTCCATCAGAGGCTGTGTTGTACAACATGGACATCAAGGGGCACCTGGAGACAGTGCTGCCCTTCGTTTGATCTGTACTATTTTTACTGGGCCTGGTATAAACAAACGGGAAGTAAATAATTAAGATGAAAACACTTGCATTATTCATGCCCCCCCCCTTCTTTAAACGATCTTGGTTTTTAATCCCCTGTGAAGATAGCTGGCCTTTCGAGTTGGATTCAGCACTGAATTTAGGTCATGGCTGTGGAAAAGCAGCACTAAAAAAGCATTTCAGTGTGGAAGTTGCGCATTGGTGTGACAGCGCGTGTGGAATTTGAACTAGCTGAGATACTGTCGCTGTGACTTGCACTGGCTGGACTGGGTAAGAAAGAATTCAACATACAGTGATTTGTGAACATTGGCCTGAACAACTGTTTAAATATTGTATCTTATCTGTATTTCACTACAACAAAATAATTCATTGTAAGACCAAATAATTGGCAAGAGGATCTCCTTTGAAAACCCACTGTGTGATAAGATGATCCATATATGATTCTAAATTGAATGCAAACATTTCAAAGAAATTCACAAAAACTGTGCACTATGAATGCAAAACCAAAAGCCAAATATATGTGCTTAACTGTTCAATGGTATTCTGAACTTTATATTATAAAAGTTAATGATGCAGAACAGCTATTTTAATGATTTGTGTTTTCAAAGAAACTTACAGCCGTTAATTGCATTGACAATTTACCTAAGAGTTTGATCAAAATACACAGGTATCATAGGAAATGTGCTTCTTAACTGCATGCATTTTGCATGAATATTGAAGGAATTGGCATGCATGTTACAATGAAGACCCTCTTTAATGAGCCATTACAAGATGACAAGGTTAGAGATTAGAAAACCTTCCGAGGACCGTCTTTCAGGGATGTTCTGGTTTCACTAGCTTAGCCTCATTATATAATACTAACTGTTAGTCACTAATGCTGTCATTATATGCAACTGATTCAAACATGTGCTTCATTTAAAAAAAAAAAAAAAAAAAAGCACCTTATTATAGATACTTTGATTCCAGTTTGCTAGTGCAGTCCAGATTACTAGGTATGATGGTTTGCACAGTCTGTCCTGTAATGAGTCAATGTTCCTTATATAAACCAAAACTGACCAGCATTACACTGGATTACGTTAAGTCTCGGAATAATCAGTCTTTATAATATAAACGTGGTTTTAAAAAAAATAGCTTTCTGGAGCAGTTTCTCCAAATCAAGCCGATCACATCACCTTAGCGCTATGTGGTGGAAGGAAGAAATAACCTGGCCATGTGCACGACAATTCAACAACACAAGAATGCTTTCTTCATACAGACCACGTCAATTTGTTTGTTTGCGGTTCGCTTGCCACGGATACAGTACACAGCCCATAGGACCACTGCAGTTCAAAGTGGATTGAGAAGTAAATGAAGCACAAAAAGCATTGCTCAATTCTGTCAACAGTCAGAAGATGGACAGACCCAGTGGATACCTGGATGAAATCTGCACCCTTTCTGAAAATAAAAAATGTTATGCATTAACCAAGCATACATCCTTACACATTCACAGCACATGTTCACCATACAGTACAAGCTTTACTCCTGCATTGAAACACACAGAGGTGGCCGACAGAAAGCAAACACACTACAGCCTGGTTTATTAAACGAAGGAGCAGCGCCCCCTGCTGCCAAAACATGCAATAGGGACATGAGCAATACTCTTTGAAAGAATACTGGGCGTGCATTGCATAGGGACATTTAAAATCAGATTTATAAAGACTGGTGTTAAGAATTAAAGAAACATGTCCTGTCACAGATTGGGATGCGTTTCCATAATTTAAAAAGTATGTTATAGTTGGGGTGGACTTTGTTGAAAATATAACCTATAGTTACCCACTCATAAGGATAACCTTAGGCAGACCCATTATAAAATAATGCCGTGAAATCTGAAGCATGAACATAACTTACTACACTAGACCTAAATGCAACTTGTTTGACTTGGTTAACAAAGTTGGGAGATGAAAGCATCCAAATATTCCAGGAGCCTGTGCATCAAGACCAGCAAAACATATCATTAGTTTACAGAAAGGTGCTTAGAACACCATTGATGAAATATGAAAAGGTGCTGTTTCAGTGTTTAAATTCATATATATTTAATAATAAAAAACTCAAGCTTGTTTAACATTTGAATGAAAAAAAAGAGTACATTATAAAATGTAGTTGACCATGAAAAAAAAATTCAAATAAACAAAAATGTGTTTGCTTTACAAATGAGGTAACTGAACAACGTTCAGGAATAGATAACAGACATAGTATCACTTCTTATTACATTTTGATTAATGGTAGTACACAGTCGTTCTCGTTCGTAACGTCACACTTTGTGATCCGTTGGAGATCCTACGTTTTCCTATGTTTAGCTGCTGTGCAAATAGTTTTTTTTATTATTATTTATTTTCTTGTACGGTCATGGCACATTTAAAAAATTTGACAACATTGAGAGGGAAATGGAGTATAAATATATTGAAAAGAAATAAAATAAATAGAAGGACATTGGAGTAGCCTGTCCTGAACAAGAGAGGTATGGGATTTCGACCTGTCCTTAAAAGAAAAAAATATTATCTTTTAAGTACAGTAAATCTAGCTCCTACCAGCCACAAATACTTCAGGGATGGCAATAAGACTCCTATTGCACAGCAGCTTCCCCTGTTACAGGTTTTATGTTTGCTTGTGTGTTGCTTTCCACAGTGTATGGATAACAAGCTTAGGTGTGTCTTAAACATAGTAAAACCAGGAACGGATCAAACTGCTATGCAATGGGAGTCTTATTTCCAACCCCTGGTTTCATAGTACTGGCACACAAATAAAAGTAAAAATCCCATTAGAATTAAAAGTAAGCACATTAAAGGGGAGTCAATTTAGCCATAAATTAAATTGTATTCCCCCCTGCACCCTGAAAAAAAAAAAGTGACACAGCTTGTACAAAATGCAAATAAAAGGCATGGTAACCATTTTAAAAATGAAGTATTAAAACTGACCTTGCATGCTCAAAAATAAAAAAATGGCTTTCATGGGGCAGACGCATTGTATTACAGCACTGGCAACATTACTGCATTTTGCATCAATCAACAGTTGTCAATCTAACAGATAAGAGAATTGGAGAGATTATTAACATAATTAAAATAATTCAAATGACTTCTGTTACATATCTAAGGTATATCTGATGAAAATAAGTGCCTGTTTGTTCAATCAACATAATCCTAGGTTTACTAATAAAGACAATTAAATATGAAGAACACAATTGTTTTATCCCCTCACCCCAATATCTATAAACTTAGGGCTGCAAAAACTAGTGTTAAAATGTCATGTGTGAAAGCAGGTGAGAAACCAGGAGTCTGTGAGACCTGTTTCAAAGGCCCCCACTGGTACCAGCAGATTATCAGACAATCAAGGTGTTCTCTGGTACTCATGTGTACAAGTGAGGGCATTTCCATGAAGGCTGTACCAGTAGTGCAGATTACATCATACCTGTACTGACGTGTGCTGAACAACATGGGACTGAAAACAAATAAAATATGTTTATTACAAGCATTACAAGACTCATGGAAACTCATTTCCTCTTGGGAACAAAATGGTGCCACCTCGTGTATATATACCACTATGGAACTAGTGTTGCAAGGTGCATTTATTTAACACAGTCGCATTAATATGAAAAAAGCAAATCAGCCTTGGATAGAAGTACATGGTCAACCTGAACCCTTTAATATTTGATTCACGGAACCTGTTCAATTTGCACATCAAAGTTCAAGCTTTTAGGAAGCTGAAGTCATTTAAATAAAAGGACATGGCATTAGAAAGTAGAGCAACCCACTTTCTTAAATAGCAGGGGGTGAAAGGGGCAGATTGCCTCCAGCCTGTCAAATGTACAGTCGGGCTGCTGCGATTATATCAAAAATCGATTTTTCGATTCCATTCCTCACTATATACATCGATATAAATACTGGATAATCGATTCAATAATTACATTTTTGTAACGCGCACAGTTAAGAACATGATTTAAGTTTATCAACGAAACTGCACCGAACGCCCTGCCTTGCTATTTACAGTATTTCTGTCAACAACAAGCAATGGCCGTGTTCTTCTCCTGCTCATCTTCACTAGCATCTGATTTGCTACCAGCGAATCAGATTTGAAAATGCTTTGTAAGTACGCCCCTCTGTGTATTCACTGTATAAACAAACGAAAAAGCACGCCACCTTGTATCCAGAGCAGGACAAGAGGCTTGCATTCCTGGCAAACAGCCTGTAAATAAATTGTGCACATTGAAGAAAACTGACTGTATATAGTTTGCGCTTCTTTGGAGTTTCAAACTGAACTGTTAAAAATAAATAAATAAACGATCAGTGATGTTAAATGCAATTTTGGAGTAAGGATCAGCTAGCAGGTATGCATGTTGTGGTAAGTAAATCAAAGTATTATTATTATTATTATTATTATTTTAGGCAGGGTTTTCCGCATTGTGTTTAACAGATGAAGTGAAGGTTAGGTGGTAAAGTATTAACAAGACGCAATGCATAATGCTGCAGCTGTCACTGAATAAAAAAAAAGATGAGTTTTCATAAACTCTAGTTTATATAGCTTACATTCCAAAGTACTGTAATCTGTTTGTAATAAATATTTCAGTAACACCCCTGTAGTATGTTAAACTTGCTTTAGACTGGTTGCGAATGTTGTGTTTTGTTTTTTTTTCTCCTGACACTACTAAGGCGTAATTTCCCCTTGCATTCAATTGTTGTGCACAAGCTTTTACTTAACAGCAATGATATTAAAATAATAGTCACGGGAAGAGGAATGCACCGAAAATGTATGGTATAATCATCGAACGATTAGATTTTGTGTGCCAGATTAATCGATTGCTATTTTGAGGCTTAAATGACAGCCCTAATGTACAGCCACCAACACCTGTCACTGCAATACCGTCAATGTAAAAAACATACAAAAAGGTGTAGCTGTGGGATTATGGAAAAATAAAAAATAAAAAATACTGTGTTTACAACATAAAAAACAAGACAGATTTTATTACAGTAATCCCACCCCCATTACGAAACATCTGGAATGTTCACAATTCAATACCTTTTCTCCCCCTCCGTTTATATTATTTAAAACTATTAAATAAACCATCTCGCTTCTCGCTGGCCCTCTGGTTGAAGTTTAACTTCCAAAGGACAGAAAAGGGCGGTACAAAGTGATTCAAGGCAGGTTTAAGATTGGCCGAGTGCAGCCTGCAGTCAGGGAAGTCCTCTTTGATTACTCCACTTCATTCAACTCTGCCCCTCCGTTAGAAACAGCTGCAACACAAAGACGCTGCCTCCCTGATATCCTTTCTGAAACCATTGCAGCTGCAGAGGCAGTAGCTGAAAGACATCCCGCCCAATTGTTTAAGTAGCAGCAGGTCCGTCATTTTTACATCCTTAAGCTGCTGACAAAGTGCTCCTATTTATTAAACTTTAAGGAATATCCGATTGCTATTTCCAAGGACTCAACCAAGGAGCCTGCGGAGAGAAAGTCCAGCTCCACCTCGATGAATTTGATATACATGGCTCGTGGAGGGGAGGCCCCTTCTCCGGACTGCGCGCTGCAGTTCTCTGCAATGAACTTGGTGACTGCGGAGGGCTCCCCTGTGCCAAAGTACTTGACTCCGCTCTGAAAGTGCTGGAACAAGCACTGCTGCAGTGTCCTGTCCTCCGCTATGCCCAGGTAGCAGTAGGTCACTTTGGGGGAGGACTCCTCCCCATGTTCTCGTGATTCTGATTTCACAAGGGGCTTGGCAGATTCTCCTGTCACTTGCGAAGAAGTCTTGTCACCAGAATCTGAAGCAGAAGAGGCAGGTGTCTCCTCAAAACCGATGGCATACAGGCCATGCGTTTTGGGGATGCCCCCAGGCAGGAGGTACTGCGCTCCATTGCTGCCCCCAGACGCCCGGGACTGGGCAATGGGGATCCAGTCCACCTCCATGTGCAGCTCCAAGCAACGGGCCTCACTGATGGTGATGTCCAAGAATTTGTAGTAGACGTTCTTCCAGTTCATTTTCTGCACCTTGGTCATGATGACACGGCCTTCTGTCTTCTCTGGGTTGAAGTACTCTCGCAGGCGCTTGCCCAGGGGCACCTGCGAGCTGATCTCAGCGTAATGGTAGCGAATCTCCTCCCGCCAGCGCGTGTTGTAGCCCACGCCGAAGATGGCTAGCTTGTTGGAGAGGTGCAGCCGCGAGAAGTCCGTCCAGGTCTGGAAGTGTTCCCATTTGAGCTGCACAGAATCCAGGATGCGCATCACGTTCTGCATCACCCCGTGTCTCCTGGGAACAGAAAAAGACCTGGTTAGGGGCAAGAAATAGCTGTTTGTGGAACTAGTTTTACTCAGAGCCAGACTGAGGACATCAAAAGTAAAGTCAGTCCAAAGTAACTTGATCAATATTGCAGAAAAAAAATACATTGGCCAGTGCACTTTAAAATTGGCAATTGATCAATACTAATGGATTCTGTACATGATCAATATATATTTAAATATGTTGTGTAAAACTGATCAGGTGAATGACACTGGTCTAATGAGAATCAGGTCTAATGAAATAAACACAGATCAATGGCTTTGAAAACTGACCAACTGTCGCCATGTGCATAATACATGCAGCTGCTCAATGAGGAAAATGTTCCCTTCACAATACTCACTGTTGTTCTTCAGAGGATTCTTGCCTTCGCTGCAGCACTCTCTTTTTTGCAAAACTCACTTCCTCTGGAGAGCAAAAAAAAAAAATACCAGTAACTGGTGAGACAAAACCCAGGAAGCCTTCTCAAATCAGAGACAAACATCACTCACGCGTAGATATCCCATCCCCTGAATGATCTCACTCAAGCCCACAGGCTGCCGCAGTATTAAACGGCAATGCATTCCACTTGCTTTTTATGGAACCCCCCAGTCCTCTCCCACTCCCCTCCTCACCAGCCTCTGTGTCCTGGTAGGAGGGCAGCTCCTGGTTGCCCCAGTCCTCCTGAGAGTAGTCCCCCATGGTGCTCCCGTCCGACTCCATCTCCTGGTACAGGCCACTGCTGTTGATGAGGACGGGCTGGCAGGACTGAGAGTCCCAGCCCCCCTGTCCAAACACCTTCTCCAGCTGCTCGATGGAGTAGCTGCTTTTCCTCTTGCCAACACCGTGCTCCTTCACTCGGCTGTAGCACCGCCGCAGGGTCTGGGGGGCAGGCAGGCAGGGAAATTACAAGAATCAGATACTGGAATAAAATAATAAATCAGCAACAGTTTGTTTTCAAAAATCACTATGCAGAATTGAACTAAGACAACTAGGAAAGTGAGTCTTCGGTAATTGTTTGTTTTCTCTTGGCAATGCCAAAATGCTGGGAAGCTAATGATGATGATGAGAAGAATTAATAAGCCTACCATTTTTTATTTTTTTTTACCATGTTTGATTTAAGTATGTAATAATAATTTTAAAAAAAAATGTTATGCTGGATTTTCAGCACAGCTTTGTCCAAACAACACAAATTAAAATTTCTAACTTAATTATTTGTTTACTTGATGGTTAATTATCATCTACCAGCCAACATAATACACAAGTCAAAACAAAATTATCAACAGGGCATACAGGCCCTCCAATTAAAAGACAAAGATAATTATAATTTAAGGGCGATTGAAACCAATAAAATGCATGCGATATATACCACAACAAACAAGTAAACTGGAGGACTTTTTTGCTAATTATAAAGCTTGATCTTAATAATTGCAGCTTTCCAGGAGGGGTAAAGAAAAGTTGTGACTTGCTTTACAAACCAAAAACCACCTGCTAAACAGAAACCTCAAATGCCCCCGTAAATCACTATGCATATTATTCATGCAAGCACTAAATACACAAGAGCTTCTACTGTCTGAATGCATTAACAAGAGGCGTGTCACTGAATGTAAACCGATATGCAACACAAGGTAAACAATACGCACGGATCTCAGGGGGTTGTATACAAAGAAGTGTGCACCTGAATATATGACTGTGCTTACTCTGTTGTATTTACCTTTATCCTTTCTCTGCACTGGGAAGGGGTCCGTTCATAGCCGAGTTCTGCAAGCGCCCGGGACACCCGCTCGTACATGGCTGGCCCCGGCGCCTTGCCTGAAAACACAGTCCCGGCTCCTTCCAGCTGCTGCATCCGCGCCTCCGCCAGCCGCTCGTTGCCCCACACGGCAATCAGGGCGTTCGTTTCGGACGGGGTCCAAGACATGCCCCGGCAGGCGGGAAAGCTATTGGAGGCAGAGGCCGATCCACCCCGGCCTGCACTTGCCGAGCCCGGGGTTCCGATATTGAGCGGGGAGAATCTGTTAGGGGTCGATGGGTTGGAATGGTACGGGTTACAGTCGCTCAAATCGCCCGATTCCGGAGAGGGAGCCTCGGTTTTGGGAATCTTTAACGGCGTAGATATTTTGGTCGAATGATCTTCGTTACTGGGCGCCGCCATCTTGATTCTGTTGCTAGGGGGAGGGGGAGGGGAGCTGACGTCAAGGGTGCGAGAAACGGTGCATGGTGGGATACTGCGTGGCAACAGGTTGCCCCTCATGCAACTCAAATGTGATTTCACAGACATGGCGAGAATGCTCAAAGTATGCCGGCAGTGGGTAGGCAATTTGTTTTATTGACAACAGCAAAACACATTTTAACAGGTGTTTAACAACCGAAGCAATGACAAAACAACACAATGCATACACACGAGAATACAAGGGGCTGCTACTCAGTTCTAGAGTTAAAAATCCTGCATCTTGGTCTCTTCTTCTTCTTCTTCTTCTTCTTCTTCTTCTTCTTCTGTATTGCATTATTTTGTATTACATTAATATGCGTTGCATTTAAGTCATTGTTAGCAATTGTCTAATGCATTTTCTAATAGAACTGTACCCACCAAACCACGGATTTTTAAATTATAATATTCATATTATTTATTTTGTTCTTTGGAACCAGTTTCACATAACAAAGTAATTGGAGTTATTTTTCAAGTTCTGTTTTAATTACTGTCTGCTCCCTTTATATACTCTCTCTCCGATGTAAAAATCATGTGCTGTTACAACATAGTAGGGCCAGCAGAGGGCGGTATATACAATTCTTTTTGGAGCTTCTATACAACTCCTGGGGATGTTTTGTATGCTGTAGGAAATGCTTGTCAAGTGACTTTCCTCTCCATCTTGTTAAAAATATACAAGGCGTCAACCGTTATAAATATGTGCTGATCGTGCAGATCCCCGTAGTGCATATCAATCATTCACGGACGTTTCAGCCGTGTAGCCTGGAAAACAGAAAAGAGCACAATAAGCCTAAATGCAAACTCCTGCCCTGTTTTATTCTCATGATCTCCAGCTGCAAACCTGACCTTGATGTTGTGCAGCTTGTGCATCAGTACCCTGCCTTGCCCCATCATCATTATTTTGATCGATATCAGGGCACTTCATGATCAAGTAGGATGAAGATAGGAGAGGGATGAAAGCTACCCTAGTTTGAATGAATTAGAAGTGGAAGTCTTGGTGAAAAAAAAAAAAGTAGCACAGCACCATCTGCAGCACTGCTAGTGAGTTTTCAAAAATACTGCATAACAGGGAGGAAAGAAAATTGCTTATTTAAAACAAATGCACAGTATATTAAAAAATAAAACGCAGCAAAAAATAAACGTCTGTTTCTTTCTAACACAATACATTTTGACACTTTTATTTGTGTAAAATGAACCATTGAATTGAACCAAGAAGACTTGTGACTGATCATAGCTTTAGACGGCAAAATCGTGTGTAATATTTAGAACACAGCAAGCTCTTGGTCCAGTATGTTCGACCAGTTCTGTGAAGCTCCTGATGATTTAGTTAGCTGAACCAGGGTTACTTATCATCATAGTATAAGCTGACACCTGCAGTTATCTTCCCACTTTCCAGCAACCCCAATGCAGAATTTCTCTCTTTCAATCTACCAGCACAGGTGATGAAGCACAGGTGAATCGGAAGGTTTTAGCCAGGGATGGAAATAAGACTCCCATTGCAGAGCAGTTTGATTAATTCCTGGTTTTACCAGTTTAAGACACACCTGAGCTTGTTACCTACACACTGTGGCTAATCAAGCTTGCAGTAAAACCTGGAATGGGTGCTCTGCAATAGGAGTCTTATTTCCATCCCTGGTTTAAGCCATTCTAACCTTAAAATCTTAGCAGTGGCTGTAGACAAAAGAAGGATGGAGCAGATGGTTTTATGTTTGCCTTTCAACCTGAGCCACCCAGTTTCCTGTCTCTTTGTAACAAAGCCTCTGGCTCAGAGCATTCGGCTGGCATACCCGCACGTATTTTTAACTGTCAATTTGCAATTCATATCCCGGATCTCTTAGTAATCTTTGCTGAGAGGGGACAGGGTCGCCCTCCTATCTCTCTCCGCCTCCCCGCAGCACTGCACGAGGAAGCTGGGTTCTAGATGCAATCAGTGTGGAATGCTGAATGAGAACGTAACCCTTAGCAACCCAGCATTCTGCAGGACGAATTGATAACCATGCTCGCTAGCCAAGGAAACCAGGTATCTGAGTCATATTTCTGGAAGTAAAGTGATCCCAGTACCAGCTAACATTGATGCCTAAGAGAAGGAATGAGTCAGTTTGTCTCCAAAAAAACATCATTTCATCCCAAGGCCAGCATGGTCATTGTGTATTGTAGTATTGGTGATCGTTCTCCCTATGCTCATGCAAGGCATTAACTGTGATAGACCAAGGAAGCAAACAACTCGATATGTCAATGCAACCATTATAAAACCCTTATATGAAAGTTTCACGCAGTGATTTTGCAATTGACCGCGTTTTAACTATGTGAGTACAAAACATTACTGTACTTATCTGTTATTTATCATGCTTTCTCAAGTGTACCACAGTGCACTTTAACAAGGGAAAGGTTGCTGCACACTAAATTGTTTTTTTTACAAATAACCAAAACAAAAGGTGCATCATGTCAAAGCTTTGTAAATCCATTGCTAATTGTTATGATTGGGTTATCACTAAAAAGATAAGATGGAGAATAGTTTTTCCAAGATTTTCTCTGTTACATGAAATATTCTGTATAGAAATATAGCAAGGGTTGCAGGTTATAACAAAGTATGTACTGTTTTCCTAAGAAGGAGGTCTACCACTGAGATACAGGAATAACAAATAGCTGCAGTCCTCCTCTGTTCCATATGGGATATTCTGATATAAGTGGCCCTGGTGGAATAACTCATAGTTGAAGCCATGGGCTCACCTTCGTTAAGGCGGTTCTTAATTAGAGACCCAGCAGGAAGTCTGACTCAGCACACACACACACACAGCCTGGCCAGCTGTCCAGCTGTCCACCCCACTGGTCAAGTGTCCTTCCAGTGGCCTGGGACATGACCTGGCCACAAAAACAAAGACATCCGACCCCCTTTTTACTGTTTCTGGGGCTCGTTGACAAGCCCATACGCTCTGTGTCTGGAGGGGTCAGTGCGCACGATGCTCTTGATTAAAGGAGCTGTCTCCTCTGACAGACAGATAGACAGCACTGGGATAGCCGAGAGCAGGCAGGTGGAGAGGATACTCATTGTTAAAGATGCTGCTTTTTAGTTTTTTAAAGCATCCCATCTGCCCATCAGCAAACACGGTGTAAATGTATTAAAAATCACTGCAAGGTCAAAGATTATTATTTATTTCAAAGCATACGCCCTTATCCAGGGCGACTTAGAATTGTTACAAGATATCACATTATTTTTACATACATTTACCAATTTATACAGTTGGGTTTTTACTGGAGCAATCTAGGTAAAGTGCCTTGCTCAAGGGTACAGCAGCAGTGTCCACCCACCTGGGATTGAACCCACGACCCTCCGGTCAAGAGTCCAGAGCCCTAACTACACGAAGATGTGTCCAGTTGGAGTATCCAGTAGTTATTAATAACACGAGTTATGCATATAAAGGTACATTATAATGGCGGAAATGGAAATAATTCGCATCTCAACGGGTTTCTTCCTTCTTAAAAAAATACATGCAGCAAATAAATGCAAAAAAAAAATACAGTATCATCTTAATGGTCTCTGTTCTGGAGATCTTTTTTTCAACTCATAATCAGGAGATGTGCTCTATAGATAAGGGGATATCTGCAGATTGTACACTTGGTTATCCATTGCAAACATCTTCAATTGCTAATTACCACATTGCACAGTCCAGATCTGAGCATGACAAGAGCTGTCAGCTCACAGTGAATGATTCTTTTCTGTAAAGGGCAACCATTATTGAGCAGAATATCTGGACTATTCTAGAACTTTCCTTGTATTCCTACAAATTACATTTATCCATTTTTTTAAAAAATATTATTGAAATGGTCTTAATGTTGGAATTTTTACTCAGCAATATAAATATGGAATAAGCCCTTTATAATGCAAATAATTACAAACACAGAGATCAGTTTTAATCTGAGTGCCACAAAGGCAGCCCCATTATACCCAATGGACATGCGCAGTCATTACTGGGATTATTGAGAACTGATCATGTTTGTACTCGGGCACAATTGCAGGCGTGCAGTACATTTGAACATTTTGCACATTCTGCAGCGGTCTTGCACACTGTGTTAATGAAGGAATGCATTTTCTTATATGCCAGACCCGGTCTGGGTCAGTTTTGAGGCTACGTTTCCATTGCAGACCAGGTTCAAACCTGTGCTTGTTCTTGTTCTCGAATTGTTTCCACTACAGAGGCAGTGTGTTTACTTCCAAGCCCTTGCTTTGCTGTTCTTGTAACTGAGACCTGAATGAACCGTTATAGACAGTGCCAGCACAGCCAGTGCCTAACCCACCATGGGTAGGTTCAGATGCCTAATCTAACCCAATGATTAACATTTGAGTTTTAAACCCATCAGTTAGAATGTGCCAGACTGCCTTAATCCTCGCTCCAGGTAACCCTAGGTGTCAAACCCACCAGTAATGTACTGTCTGGATCCTTCAAGGTGACTAACCTTTCAGTTTTAATAGACTCCCTCCAGTAGCTGGCTGCATTGAGCTGTAGTAAATATCTAGCCTGTCTCCTTTAAGCAAAGCATGCTGATGAACCCAGAGAGAGTCTTGAGCCTCATTTCCTACCTCTATATTACACTGCCAGTGAACCACTCCAGCAGATCCCTGCACAGTTCATCTCTGTTCTGGTGCTGGACCTATTCATCCAAAAGCATGCAAGGGTCTCTGGCTTTCCCAGATCCCATGTTTGCTGGAGGTTTAAGCTGAGCTGACCAGTAGCAGCTCCCTACATCTATACCCATGCTTCTAACAGAGAGCTGCTTGTGGATGGCAAAGGGTTATCAGCACTGCATTTGCATAATTCTTTTCTGCGGACTGCTCTCAGCAGTGAGGGTCAATTATAGAGAATCTTAATGAGCAGAAGACATACTTCAAATAGCGCTATCTGTCTGGTGTGATGTGCTCAAGCCCTGTTAGAAATGCAGTTCAGCTATTTGCATTGCACACACGCCGCAGAATATTTTTGTCCCAAACATTTGCCAAGTGTGTGTTAACAAGAGAATCTCTTTGCAGTCACCAGGCAAAGGTCTTCAGGCTGTTTGCTGACAACTGACACGAGAAAAAACTCAGGCTTTCAAACAGCAGGGTTAGGGGATGTTTGCTCAGTTTAATGCTTTTGTCCTGTTTGCCGTTTCTGAAAGAAAATAAAATCTTATTTACACACACACACACACACACTCACACACGCACACACACACACACACATGCACGCACGCACGCACACACACACACACACACATACATATATATATATATATATATATATATATATATATATATATATAAGAAAAAAGAAAAAAGAAAAGGATGTTTTTGGTACTTAAAAAAGGTAGAATAATTGATTACAAATCAATTATCAGGACGTTTCGGACTAGAAGTCCTTCATCGGCTGAATACAAAAAAACATATATATATATATATATATATATATATATATATATATATATATATATATATATATATATATAATTCCAGTGTAAGTTATATGGTCACTGAAATGATATTATATATTTCATATATTATCACCCATTACAAGTGAAAATAGTTTGGATTGCTTATTTCTAGTTTTGAAGCACCCCTTATAAAAGCTGCCCTCAGTAAAAGCATATACAAGTTCAATAAATCACTATGAAAGCATGGCAAAGCATGGGTAAGCATTGTAAAGAATAGCGAGATATGGTAAAGTATAATACTAAACATGGCAAACCAGGGTCAGCTATTGTAAATGCATCGTATAACCATCTGTAAAGCATGGTACACTAAAACTGTAAACATCCTTTGCAAAAACACAGTGGCAATTACTTTCATCAGAGATACACTGTTTTTTTATTCCCTTTACAACAAAATGTAACACTATCGTTAAAATATACTAAACTGAGCTGATCTGTAACATAACTTACTGTTCCAGACAACAAAATGACTATAACTAGCCCCAACCTTCAAAGCAATACAAATACATAAATAAATTAAAAATAACTGCATGGGCCAAAATAAAGAAATATGCTGCCTGCTGCCAATTAGAGTGTTGAGGATCGGCCCTCATTTGAAACAGCCCATTGTCCTGAATTCTCCTGCATTCCCCTTGTCGATCATAGATAAGCCCCCCCTCCCGTGCACTGTCCCAAGGAGTGTTTACCTTTCCGCTTCCCCAGCTGAGTCCTCCCCCCGGGGACTCCACTGCACCCCCTGCCTGTCTCCCCCAAGCAAGCGAGGACCAGGTGCTGTCCTGTCACCAGATAGCGAGGTAATTCAAACTGCGCGGCCCGAACACACACACACACTCGCTCAGAACCAGCCTTTACCGGAGGAGTTTACATTAAACAGGGTCTCATTAGCTTGATCTGGAAGCGGGACAGCCTAATGAGAGATGGTGTAATGAATGAAAACATCTGATCTCGGTGCTAATAACAAAACAGCTAGGGTATTAGGGTCGGGCCAAACTAATGTCACGCTTCACAGCCAGTTTGGAATAAAGAGCTCTCAGAACTGTGGCTGGAGTTCTCGAGTAGCTTTTCTTTACTTATGGTTACACTTCAGGGCTGCACTGACAGGAACATTTGAAACATACAATTGGGACACTGGTACTGGTACCCTGAGGAAACCTTTACAGAACCTTTGCAGAACCTTAGCAGAACCCTTAGCAGAACCCTTAGCAGAACCCTTAGCAGTCCACTACAAACTTACATGGGACACCGGGACCCTTGAACAGAAGGTGGGTGGTTAAAAGTTGAAATTCTCTTTAGAAATCCTATATTCATCCAATAGGAAACATTGATAATATTACTATTATAATCAACAAACAATTCATATTGTGCATCTATTGCAGTAATACTGTATCCTGATTTATCTATCTGTTTTAAAGACACTGTGGAAATACTTGTAGAAATGATATGTTACTAGAAGTTCAGTTTACAAATTAAATGTGAATTTGTATAATAATAATACATTTTAGTGGCGTTCCGTTACCTTGAGATTTAGGACGGTTCTCCAGGGCTGCATCTGATGACTAGTAAACAAGCCAGATCTCCAGCATCACACTGAATTAGCACAAACGTACCCTATTCTCAGTACTGGAGAGCTTTGAACAGAGGGTTAAAGATCAGTGCTGGAGAGCTGAGAACAGATTGATTCAATGCATATTATATTAAATAGTTTAGTTTAGCAGAAACATGAGTGAGTACCAAATGCAGCACATTCTTTGATATGCTACGGTCAGCACTCGCATATCCGACCCTATAACATTTTAACTTCAGTGACGGTTAAAAGAGTGCGACGCATATCTGATTATTTCATTTTTGCCTGTTCCAACCCTTATCCCTTTTTCAGGGAACACAGAAAACATACAATGTCAAAAATACATATCTGAAAGGACTGTGTTTTAAAATAAGTAGGCTTCCATTTAGATGTACTGGAATTGGTTTTGTTGGTACAGTACTATATTTTCAACAGAAGTAGTATTTTAATTCAGAACGATATGATTCTGAAAATATAACTTGCCAAAAGACTGTGGACACATGGACTGTAATACAGTACATACTTTTAAATCTGGTATGTATTGAAGCAGTATGTAAAATTCCCCATTAATGACCCAACAGCAAAATGAAATCAAAATTTTATCCATGCACAGAACTGCATAAAACATAAAAGGCAATGCAATTTAGCAAAAGATTTAAAAAAAAACACACCACAATTTCTAGAATGAAAACAGTATCCAAAGTCAGTATTCAAAATTGCAGAATATAGTGCTCAATAAGGCCCTAATGTCACAGTTTACTTGCAAATGAAAATGCACAAAAGCAACTTAAGATCACAGATTCAAAAAAAAAATAAAATACACCCCAGTATCTAAAACTGTTAATGATTAACTGTGTTACATTACAGTAGCTTGTCTTGTTTGCTTTGTTGTTGCTGCATTTTCGTCAGGTGAAACTGGCGGAAGGGCTGTGTAACTGCACAATCAAGACAGACCCATGTGATACAAAGCCCATCTCTTCAATGTTACAATTTATTTGATTATCCGTCACAGCCCATGTGAGAAAAAAAACAAACACGGGCTGTGACGGATAATCAAATAAATTGTAACATTGAAGAGATGGGCTTTGTATCAGAAAACTGGTTCGGAGTTGGAAATCGCGAGCGACATGTAAGTGCATTAATTTGTTACATACAGTATATATATATAATGGGAATTGATTTGTTTCTTAATACAAGGATGGTAAAACGTGACAGACGTGTATCTGAGAGTCCTAAGAGTGCTGACTGTATTACACTGCAGGTGTAAGCATAATTAGAAACCAATTAATAGAATCTGATCTGTAATTAAATTTTAAATGCAAAGTAATTAATTAGAGTTTGGTAATAGCATTACTGTATGGGAGATTCCTTTCATCATAAAGAATGAGCTCAAGAAAGTCATTTACATGAAGCACGGTTGCACAGCAATCGATTATTTTGACAGGAATCCTTTCAAACAGCAATGGATTTTTTTGTTCTTTTTTCGAAATAGTTAAATAATCTAGAAACCACTTTGTAATGAGCGCAATATTACATATTAATGAATGCACCTTCCGAGATGAATTGAAATACAATCATTCATATCATTTGAAATTGATATCCCCCTGCATTCAGTAACTGTAGCTCAGTCTTACCAGTACAGTCCAGTCTTTGTCACTGGACAGCGTTCTGATGACGTGTGGACACAGATCAAAGGCTGAACAGTGATAACAAATAGGATATCCATGAACAAAACACATCCATGCACAACCTAAAAAGAGCTTACAACAAAATGACCCGAACTCTGCTGTACTGCAATTAAATAAAACGAAGGTTGTAGCATGTTTTCAGTGCAGCACTTTACTATGCTCTAAGCATCCTACCATGCTTTCAATGTAATTTACTAGCATTACTACTTTATTACTCTTTATAAACATGTATGTAAATATGTAACATTTAGAAACACATGAAAACGCATGCAAAAATGCATATATTAACATTACAAATGGATTGCACATTGTAATTATTAAATATATATATATATATATCTACAGTATATGGAGGGAGATATTGCTATACACTGTATATACAGCACAACACTGAACATACAGTCTGCAGAGACAGACAATAAGGATGGCTCTTTAAGTGAGCAAAAGAGGGAGACAATTAATGAACAATCCATAATGGTCAGTGCTTTGATGCATGGTCCCACTTAAGAAATTCAGTACCTCCAATTGATACTGTCTGTAAAACTGCTTGAGCGATGAACTGGCCTCTGCTTCATTGTCTGGATTGCTGGGGTGCCCATTATAAATCCCCAAGCTGGCGGGCCTTTGGCCTGGGTGACCCAGATGTGGGGCAGCTGGACTCTTGGCCTCTATACCACCACAGGTCCCTGACCCTGACGGAGCTAAGTGGTCAATATCTCATTACCGCCCTGCACCTGCACTGCACTCCTCTCTATTGCCCTGGATTGTAATGCAGTAGTGCAGGCAGCAATCAGACAGTGGTGAGATAGGGGATTTACGAGGAGTAAACAGTTAATTGCTTGTATATGTAAGAACAACGGCAGTTTAACAGAAAAAGTGTTAACTTGAGGCCAATAGTGTAAGAGGCAGGAATTACAGGGTTCAAAATGCTATTGAAACATAATGTATGTCTATGTCACTTTTTTTAAATTGCTGTTAACTTGTGTTACTGAAGACCCCTTTGGAATAAAGTGTATGTCTAGTTGCAAGGTCCAACCATCACTTTAGATTGTACATTCAAATATACTTCCCTGTAATTCCAGGACCACAAACTGCACTGTAGTCATTTTTTCAGTGATATTACGTAGCTACATTAGTGTTAAACAACGTATTTTCAAATACATTTGATTCTAATTAACTTGTAATTGAGTTATGTTATTCTTTTTGAGCCTGGAAGCTTTATTTAAGACATGCTTGTGTATAATGGACTTGTCATCTAGCCTCGACCCATTCTGACCCAGTCATTTATTTATTCCAATGGTATTAACCCTCATTCACGTCATCGCCCCCTTCCTGGTTGTTGCCAAAATCTAATTTACTACCCATTTGTCGGCATCGATAGTCCAGGAGAAGTCAAACCATTTTAAAAGGTATGGTGGTGCTGCCAAATAGAAGAGTGAGGGTTCAGGATTAATCAGCCCTGGCACCAGAGAGGGTTCCCAGAATTGTGGATGTGTTTCGATGTTGGAGGTTGCTGTTACTCAATGTTTTATTTGAATTTGAAATCTCTTGTTGTCTGATTCGCCATACCCTCAGGGGTGTGTAAGCTTTATATTGAGAATTCGTGGGTGAAAGTTCATGGCCAAATGTCAGTCCTTGTTGTCCAAGCAGATGGTCGGCAACTTCTTTAGGTAAAGAGCGATGCCATCAAAAATATCAAATCAAAACTGCTGTTTGCATCAACTTTTTACCTTAGTTTTGTTCCAGTCCTCCTGTAGTAATGCTGCATGTGATGAACCTCTCTGCTTTCTAGTTTTCTGTAGTAGAGCACTCAAGTGCTTTTTAAAAGCCATTCTCACTGAAGTTAAAATGAACCAATGATCATTGTGTTGTTTTGCATGGATGCTTGTATATATCATCTTGGTAACACAACCTGGATTAAGATCAGAATATAATAAATAAGTCCATTATTTATTTTGTGTGAATCTATTTATAAAAAAACAAAATTGAACTGAAGAAAACATAACAAAACTTTTCTGTGTAGATTTTCCTTTGTCATTGAAATAGATTATCGTAAAAGTTTCTTCAATCTACTTTTCTTAAAAGTTTAAAAGTGATCAAAGTTTATAATAGCAGTTTTAAGTTCCATTAACTTTAAGCAAGGGCAAATAAGATGATCCATGTTTGCTTTGTTGATTGCATGTATTTATATTTAGGTATTCATTGAATCGGAACTTATGCTATTGAAGGTTTACCCTTAATTAAGAGACACACAAACGCACTGACCACTGCTCTGCACAACACTGCCTGGGCATTCGACCGGCCAGAGAAAAAAATGTCAGGACGTCTCTGTTTTCTGCGGCCAGGTCATGACCCCTCAGGCCACTGGACACACTGGGACCCTCAGGGAGGAGTGGAGGGGGTGAGTTGAGGGGGGGTGTCAGCTGCAGAGAGAGTAGCGTGCGTCGAGGAAGCATCCCCACTGTGACTGTAATTAAAAGAAACTGAGAACAGAGGGGATAGCTTTACATGCTGCGGGGCTCAAAGCTACCCAGCCTTTGATTAATGATGTGCAGTAATACCCTAGAATGCAGACACACATGCGCTCCGAGTGTGTGTGTGTGTGTGTCAATACACATGGGGAGCTGTGTGGCAAGCCTCTCTCCATCCAGCCCTCTCAGGAGCATGGGCATCAGTGCAAACCCCTGGGATGGATGAGGGGACCAGCTGGACTACTAGTCAAAGAGAGAGAAAACTATACAGAGCAAGTTTCTCTCTATGGGTACACACTGAAATGTGCTCAAATAAAGCTGATCTATAACTAATAGAATTAGATAAACGCTTGTCAGTGTCACTTAACCACATTTTATAACTTAGGGCTAGAATTGCAAAGCTATTTACTCTAAATTTTTCATTAGCGATTCTTTTTTTCTGAATGGAAATAAAATACCAATTAAACATCTAAAAGGAATAAGAAACGGCTTTATTCTTCATTCAAACCCCTGAATTATTTCTGGTTTCATAACTCTGTTGGGTGTGTTTCTCCTTTCTGAAAAAAATTGAGTAAATGCCCTGGTTATTCAAATAATGTTAAAATACCGGTCACAATTTAATTTGACTTCAAAAGCACTTTTCTAGACAGCTCTATGTGTTCTATATGTTTCAGTGAGGTTTCTCGGTTTTTGCTTTTAAATAGTAGGATTTTTTTTTTATATAATGAATTCCAATGTAATATCGCAGTAATAAGAGCTATTTCTTTGTAATTTGGATGGAAGTGAAGCCTTTGTTAGGTGTTGCTCAAGTTTGTTTCTACATATTCAAAGTTATGTAGCAATCACAGGGATTGGAAGCACTGGAGCTAGGCTGGAGAAGTGGTCAGAGTCCAGGGACTGTGATGCAGAAGATCCTGGATGTGATCCGTGAGCTTTGGGCCCCCAATACCAAAGTCTCCACACTGGGAAATGTGTGTAAGGATAAGAGGTTAGCAAGAAAGTCCTGATTATTCTGTGCCAGTTCCCAGGATTAATGCCGCGTGTACTGCAGAGCGGCTGCACTGAGACATTAATGCAGAGACACCACTGAGGAGCACTCCAGAACCTTCTCCTCTACCTCTGAGCTGAGGGGGAGAGCAGAGGGGGGAAGGGGAAGCACAAGCTATTCTTTCTTTTTTCTTTCTTTCCTTTTTCCCTTTTCAATTTTCCCTTATTTTACTTCTTTCTTTCTTTCTTTCTTTCTTTCTTTCTTTCCTACCCTCTCTTTCACGTTGCGTGCTGGATTGCTACAGAGAAGCTCCCCATGGTCCAGCTTATTACTGCTGGCATGTCCCTCATTTGCAAGGGGCTGTCATTATCTGCCCTTAAAGCATCTGCCCCCAATAGGAGTCTGGATGTGCTGTCCCTGTGTTAGGAGAGCCCCCAGATGATACCAGGCAGGATCGTCCATCACCCTGACATGCCCAGCGCTCTGAGGTATGTCGGCCCTGAAGCCCATGCATATTCAAGGGGTCCCGAAGACCCCTAAATCAGAAATATGCCCCTGCTGGAAAAATGACTTTGCAATCCATTGCGCTTTGTGCTCTATATTAATATCTGCTAATAAAGAAAGTAAAGATGTCCTGTCATAATGTTTCCATGGGGATTTAGGAACGAATGAATGGTCTTTCCTATATAGAACAATGGGTTGCCAAAAAGTCTGGAGGACACCCATATATGGAGACTGCCTCATCGTCCCTTTGTTCAGTCTTTTCCCCTGTATCATGAATGGAGATCCTGACAAGGAATGGACCAACTTCGAAAGTGACAGTAGCAAATTATGAGCAATAAAACTATAATAATAATAATAATAATCATTCCGGCTAGAAGCAGTAAATTTGTTAAGGATAGCTGCATTCACAATTACGATTTGACAAGTAAAACTGTGTAATGCTAGTACACACAATTGTATGCGCTATGTGTGTATAACATGTACCTCTTCAAACAGATCTCATAGCTGCTGCTTCCTAATGCCTTATTACTTCACTAACAGCGAGAACGGTTTTATACATATCATTTACATAGAAACAAGGCAAACCATTCTTGAAGTAACTTTGAAAGACTGTTTGGCGTGTACATACCATGGCGCACAACATAAAAAAATAAAAAAATAAATCAGATTCGACCTAGCTACCTCCAGGAGTCACAGGAATGGCACAAGGGAACATAATTACCCAATGAAATGATCTTTATACAAATTACATCGTCCTTCCTTATTCGATTCAAGTGTAACTGAGTTAGCATTCTCTTCAAAGTTGGGTCAGTCCTTTGGGGGGTCTCTAATTTTAGTAAGTGACTTCCGAGCTATTAAAAGCGCATTCAGCTCTCCCCTTTGTACTGCAATCAGCCTGACAGGCTGAGGGGAATGGAGTTTTGTCTAGGGGGGGGGCTGACAAGAGCACAGCCCCTGCTATTATGATGACAGTGTTCTCATTGTTTAACACAGCCAGTCGTTGTCAAAGCATGTTAGCGCAAGTGTGGCAACAATGTTCAGACTGGTGTCCCGCAATATTGAGACTAGAATTTTGAACACGGCCAAACAATGCTCACGTCAGGTCCTGAGTTCATTCCGTCCAAGACTCTGTCATATTGTATTGATCTCATAGTTTTTATGGGAAATTTTTAACAATTTTGAGGTAGACTGACTGTACATTGAAGCAGTCTTTAAAAATGGCAGTGGCAGTTTTCTCTTGGGCTCCCCACAAGAAACACGTTGCATCACTGCTGACGTGGGCTGCAATGAAATATATTCATATTCCATGGACATTTTTATATTTTTAACGTTGATAGTATCTTCAGTTTTAAAAAATGTAATTGACCTCATTGTTTTTGAACGCAACAGAAAGATAACCCCTCATAACTTACTGAAACAGAGCTGGCTTCACACTCATGGTAATGTTCGACAATACTGTAGGTGGACATGCTCTGCCAAGGCTAAACAGATTTTAACCATCATCTTTAATTGACAGTCTGCTTTCTTACCATGGCTGTCCATTGACATCCAGTGAAGATAACCAGATGTTTGCATGATGTTTAAACGTGGTTACACCATCATTTTCGTGATTAAACCATGAACTATGAACATGGTCAATCCTGATTTAACCATGGTCAGACCACGCTTGGTCTTCTGTGGCATCACAGCTAAACCATCTCACAGATTTTCCTCAACACGGTTTAACATCACATGGGTCTGAATTCTCAAAGCTATTTACTCCAAATCGACATTCGTTCTTAAGTTTGCTCTTATTTCTTTAACAATCATAATTGGATTTTTTTCCTTTCAGCCTATAATGACGACTTTGTGTAAATAGCTTTGAGAATTTGGCTAGTGGTTGTACGTGCAATAAGCAGTGTTGTGTGATGCACTGTCGTTAGAGATTCTGTCCCCAGTCGGTAAGATGAGAGGAGGTTAGAAGCTCTAGAACCACGAACGCAGACGAACCCGGCTCTTTTGCATAGTGGTTAAGACGCTCGCTTGCAGTGTGTGGGGGTGCCGGTTTGCGCCCAGCCTCCTACCTGTTACCTATACCTACGATAAACAATCATGGTTTGCATAAGTGGCACACTGTTATGTTTTACTGAAAGGAATCTGTGTGTTTTTGGCTTGTGTTCTCAGTCCCGTCTTCTTGCTCTGTAATTGGAACTCAGATCATTTCAATCTCAGCTTTCCAGAACGCACTTTAACGAGTATTAAAACACTCAGATCTTTGAACTCAATTAAAAAAAAAAATAATGATCATTATCTGTATCATTTCCTGAAACGTACCGTAGAAAGGTGTGCCAGTGCCATGGCATAACGGTTGAAACGTGCCAGATGAAAAAGCAGAGTCAATGGCAGGTTATTGCATTAACTCACTAAAAAGCAGCGGGTGACAGGGTCAGGATCATTTATTTAGCTAATAAAACGACTGCTTCCTTGTCTGCTAATTGTCACATACTGTATCTCTATCAGGCCGGAATGTGGATAGAGCAGGGAGACAGGGAGGCTTGCCTAATTTAAAGGGCTTTGTTAAGCTTGTCTGCCTGGTTTCCCCAAGGAACTGAGCTGTGAAATGGGCAATCCACATAGAAGATTCATAATGGGGAATGGGGCACTCCAAGCAGCACCTCGCATGCTGCCACCACACGCTTTGAGGGTCACGCCTACCCTGTCGATAACCAGGACTGGATCCATTTGCAAGTACAACTTGCAAGTACAGCCTTCTTACACACCTTGTACATATTAGATTGTTTTGTTTTAAACCTATGAGTTTTTCCACTGATACATTTACAAATTTGCTTAAATAAAATTCCACTTTGCAAACTTTAGAAGCTAGTTTTATGTGTTTTACTGAGATTTAAGACCAAGCTCCGATAATTGTTATCAGAACCCCCCCCACCCACCCCCACGCTTTGAAAATGTTTTAACATAAACACTGATAAAGGCACTTGCCAAAACATATGTCTGCTTGACATGTCTAGTTTCTTAAAAGTTTTCATTTAGAAATGCTTATCATGGTAAAAGCATAGCAATGGGTAGCAAAGCATGGTAAAGCCCAGGTAAGAATGATGAAAGAGTTAGATATGGCAAAGCATCTTTAAAGCAATGGCAAACCATTGTAAACTAGAGTAAATGCAGACTACAACATAGGAATAGTATGACACCCCCAGCAGCCCTCAAGAACTCCTACAGAGACTCAAAGCAGATAAGACAGTTTCTCAGCACTCTCCATTGGATGAGAAGAGATTTCGGAGGAGAGTGTTAGTTCTACTGGCCTAGTCATCTTTCCAGCATAGGACCGTGGAGCCAGCTAAGTATTGTTTCTGTATTAGGTAGTGGTAGGATTACAGCAGCTGAATATGTCAAGTTTAAAAAAAAAATCATGTTAATAAATTAATAAATTAATATATGTTGTGTTTTTTTTTTTTAAGGTTACACATTTTCCAGTTGCATTTGGTCTGAAATCCATTTATTGTGGTTTGCAAGGTATGGTTTGTAAAATCGTTCTTGGATTTTGCTGGTATGGAATAAACATTGTGTGGAAGATATAGCCCACAAATAGCACATGGCTGCCCATGTTGCTGCATTGTAGTTTTTAAAATAACTTCTGTAATCTTACTACAGGAGGCTGTGTGGTCCAGTGGTTAAAGAAAAGGGCGTGTAACGAGGAGGTGCCCGGTTCAAATCCCACCTCAGCCACTGACTCATTGTGTGACCCTGAGCAAGTCACTTCACCTCCTTGTGCTCCGTCTTTCGGGTGAGATGTAGTTGTAAGTGACTCTGCAGCTGATGCATAGTTCACACACCCTAGTCTCTGTAAGTCGCCTTGGATAAAGGCGTCTGCTAAATAAACAAATAATAATAATACTAAATGCAGAACAACTCTACAAAGACGTCAAACTTGAATAGGTATTAATAAGTATTAGGCATCCAACTTGCCCTGCCATGCTCGACACAACAGTGGCTGCGCGCAAGATACAAAGACCATGTGTTTGAAAAGCGTTGGAGCAATACATCACTGTTCTTTTAGTAGGCCTCTGTAATTCCTCTTAATTCAACTCTCATCTTTTGAGGTCTGATTGCTTTGGACATAGCTAACCAAGCACGGCACCGTTTATTTGCAATGCAAAAGTAAAATAAATAAATTGTGGAAGGAAAAAAAGGTCCAAGGTCTCTTTAGAGGCTTGATTGTACCAAGATAATTACCCCCTCCTTTGCCCCTCTGGCTTCAATAAGAAAATATAAAAGAATACAAATGGACAATTTCGGCTGCCCCAGCTGTGCATACCCAACCCATCACAAGGACAATAGCTGAAAACAGCCACAGTAATTCAGCGTGTGATCACAAACACGCCTCCTCTCTCTTGGTCTTTGTCTGCCCGACCGAAACCGCTCTTCTTATTGCGTTTCCAGATGGGTTAATCCATAATGCAAAGGAGAAATCAGGGACCCCCCCCACCCGCGCTAGCCCCCTCTCTGTTCCCCTATTAGACCTCCCTTTCACCTAATTAAGCGCAGCTTTGCAGCCTCCCCACACGATGAGTTTCCGACCCCTGATAGGGCACCCACACCTGGGGACCCTACCTGTTATCCCCTTCCACTCATCAGACCCTCAGGATGGGGGCCCAGCTGCCTTCCCTGCATCTCTGCGGGAGAGTAGAAGGGGCTCACTGATGATGAACAGTGATCCATGGAGATGCAGGCTGATGTATGGTGATGTATGGGGTTTGGAAACAATGCTGTTTTAAGAGCTGCAATGGGCTGTTAATACACTCCCTGGCTGCCAGCCTTTGAGAAACACATGAGGCTCCTGGCTCTGTGGTGTGCTGTGCACTACTGGCTTTAGACACAGTAACTCCTCCCAGGGACTAAGAAAAATGCTGCTTATTCATGTTTCTTCTTCTTCTTCTTCTTCTTCTTCTTCTTCTTCTTCTTCTTGATATGTGTAAATGTTAGCTAAAATCAACCTTAATGGACTTTGTAAAGGGTACATCTTGAGGGAGAGTTGGGGGGCTCTGTTACAGTGAGGTATAGAAGGGCATGGGTTAGGAAAAAGTTGGGGAATCTGTTCTGCTACAGAGGGTACACATTGGGAGAGAGCTGGGAGGGGGTCGTTACAGTGGGATAGACATGAATTGCAGACTTTTTTTTTAAATTAAGGGTGGTGGGTGACCATGCATATATAAATAGATATTTTGCATTTCTGCAAATTAGCCTTTGTCTAACTAAAAAAAAAAAAAATAATAATAAGTCAAAAAATCCATAAAAATGCAAATGTCCGAAGGGTGTAGATGACTAGGTCTGTTTTCTGAGTTAATATCCATCGCATGGCAGCTAATTGTCCCTTTGTTGTGCGATTAGAGGGAGTTTGCCTTGGGTTTAGGGAGACGGGCAGACTGGCTGGAGTGGGAGTTTGTTTAACTCCTTATTCCATCCCCCAGCTCTGTCCCCTGAGTCCGAGGCGAGCGGATAATCTCTGAGTGAACTCTGGAGCTCCGAGCCTGTCTAAACAAGGACCACGCTTCCCTTTACTAACCCCACACTTTAACAGACTAATAGAAACACGCTCCACACTGACCCCAGGGCTGTACAGTACAGCACCAGACAGTAGAGAGAAGGAACCGAGCTGCACAATGGGGAATTGCACAGCTATACATCGCCCTATAGAAGTAACTCATTTTACTTCATAAAATCAAATGATACCTGATGCATAATGTTACGATAACATACTGAATTACATACCACGCTGTAGTTTTCCATATACTTAACAAAAAAGTAACACATAAAAAAAATGATATTTCAAAATCTGACATGAAATATTGTACTACAATTATGCGCTAGACTTTCGCAATATCGTTTTGTAGTTTCTTTGATTACATGATGTTACATAAAAGATCTAAATTACGTTAATATATTTATTTTTAAATTATGTGTCAATCTTAAAATTATAGGCGATGCAAAGCTTTTGGCTATCGCTCTAGACGGTAAAAAAGGCGGACAGAAATGCGGATTTTAAAGTAGTGCTAACCATATAATGATTTTATGATCCATTTCCTTACCTACAACTTATTTATTTTAAGATATTTTGGTTCTTTATGTGTTTTTCAAGCATAACACTACAGATAAAAAAAAATAAACAAACTGTTTCTTCCTGGTTTATAATCACGTCCTGTGTGGTAAGTCACATGACTTGATTGCAGCCTGTCCATTGGATAGAAAGTGAGTTACATCGCAGGAACGGATTGTCTTTGAAATATCACCATGTTCCAAATTGAACCAAACCTGGGAAAAGGAAAGCAGTGATAGCAAATAACAAGAAGACGGATTTTAACCCTTGGTTAGCATGCCTTTAAATATATAGATATTTACAGTGTACTGCACACAACCCGGATAGTGGTTAATGCAATGTTATTCACATGAAACATCGCTGAAAGAAATCTTATGAACTCCTATAACTTGTCAAACTCAGCAACGCAACGTGTGTTCCCTTATGAGATGATCTTCAATGACACTACAGTGACAAGGCAGTGGCTCAGCTATCTGTACCAAAGGGCAGCACGATGACAGCTACAACAATGGAAGGGTAGCAACACTTACTGATGAAATCACAACGGTGTCAACCGTGAACCAAATCACCCTTTTCCCATGGCAGTGCAATATCAGTACCAGTGCGCTGGTGTCAAGTCGCAGTGCTGCATTGCCATTCCTGATAAGACTGGATATTATACACAAAGCTGTCCCTGTAGCGTTCCTCAAACTTTCCTGTGTGGATGAAGTGGAATGAGTTCTTTACAGCACTGAGCCCTGGCTCTCGAGGGGACAGACTCCAGCCTCATGCTCTGGGGCTCTCCTGGAGTTCATCCCCTGGCTGAGGCAGGAGAGAGAGAGAGAGAGTGTGCCAATTATACCAGCCAGCATATGGGGCCTGTACCTCACCTAAAGACTAATGACAGGACGCCAAATGCTTACAAACTAAAGGTCAGCTGACTTGGGGAAGGCAGGCTGTTCCTGCGGAGAGTTGGTGCCACCTTACCTTACGTGGCTGCCAAAAGATCCCAATTATTGTGAACTCCCCTGGTGACAGAGTCTTCCAGCTGTGGGGCTTCACTGCATGCAGAGTTTCTGTGGGATGGCCCTGCTGCCACCTGCACCTGTCCCAGCTGGAGAGCTGAGGGAACAAGCGGCTAACTCTGCTCCAGGTTTTACCAGGGATCTTTCTTCTGGGGGTAGCTGTCTCCTCTCTCCAGATGGAGAGGTATGGGACCATGCTGCCAGCTGTGCGCATCTCTTTTCAAAGGGAGAGCTCTTACTTGGGTGACACTCTAATCCAGCAGGGGAACAGCAACACTGCCCCAAGTTTCTTTAGGTCTTATTACTGGCCCAACTTAAATGGTCTGCAACCTGCATGGAACGCTAGTCTCGCTCCACGAAAGGTGGACGACTCCACCTTCTGCAGAGGTGTTGTCTCTCGAATGAGCTGTGTTGTCAACGTCAGCTTATGGCAAACATAATCACCCAATTTCATACACATATACATACAGTGGATTTTTGTACAGTGATCTTTTACTGAATTGTTACCACTAGCCAGGCATGAAATCGGTGGGGGACCATGTATATTTAAATAGTATGCATGGAATTCTCTCTTTTTTTTAATTGACTGGGGTTGATGGCATATGTTTGATTTGAGGCAAGCGATGCCAACACAAACCATACGTCTCCCAGCTGGTTATTCTCAGCTAGCCCAGTGTATAGCATGCATACTTTGAATGTTTTCCTCTGCCTAAGATTCTGTCAATAGAATGCTACTGTGTGTGTTTCTCCTAATTGAGTCAAGCTAATTGCTCAGTAGCGGGGAGCCCAGGGAGGGTGTTGTGCAGCCACTGGTAATGAGAGCTTGATCGAGGCGATGTGGCTTCACACCAGCATGGAGGATGACAGTAGTTTTTTAACTGTGGTTTCTATTGATCTCTATGTGTGTATGCTTGGGAAGGTTTTGTAAAGAAGCATCCTCACACTCAACAGAATATGTCTCAAATTGAAAGACAAGGGGTCAGAGCCCTTCATCCCCAATACCTCTACTGCACAGGCTGAGGCAGCAGCGATGCCAGTCTGACAGACTGCAGGTCAGCCCAAACAAATCCAGTACTGTGAGAATCTGCTGAGGTACGGCAAGCAAGAAACAGCAGCTGGTTTAAAACAACATCATCCTAAATGTGCTTTCCAGACATTTTTCTTTTTAAACTTAGAATTTGTAATTAGTGAAGTAGATCATGATGAAGATGCGTGTGTATGTAGGATTGTAATTTAGAGAGGCGGTTGTAAAGATGTCTGGCTGTAGGTTTGTATGATAATCACCCTGGCCTGTCTTGTGGTGGTTTATAGCTTTTTATTAGATTCTGTTTTTATGACACAGATATAATTAGCCATTAACACATAATACAAACATCCATAAAATATTTCTGTGAATTTAGTACCTATGGATTACATATGGATTACATGTGGATTACATATGAATTACCTATGGAACACTGGAGACGGAAGCTCTATCTGTCTGTCTGTCTGTCTGTCTGTCTGTCTGTCTGAATGTTGCTCAAATCCACCCATTCTGATAACATTGTGGCAGACAATTCTACAATTTTACCAGAACAGGAATAGACTTTCTCTCTTTTTCCAAAATCCTATTTCAATATCACTCAATCTGTGATCAAGTGAGAAGAATGCCCTACAAATTCCTGCTAACCACACTAAAGAGTTACCAGGCTGTGCCCATACGTTTTTCATTAGGGTTTGCCTAAAGCTCTGTTTCTAAGGCACATCGGTCATTCATCATCTTCAGATGTGTGTTTTTATGAGCTTGAAAGCAGATTTACGACCGTAGCTCTCTCATGAATGCAACTGCTCCGCAAATGAAGACAAGCACAAAAACTTCCCAGAAAGTGTGCAAAATCAGGTCGTCACGGCAACTTTCCGAAGGGAAGCGTTTGCATTAGAGACGGTCGGGCATTGTCAAAAAAAACATGTTAATCATACGTATGACAGCGAGGACTGCTGGAGCTCATTTTGGGGGCCAGGGGTGGGGGTATTGATGCGCTTAGCAGCAACATGTTGGAATGCATAATCAGGAAACTTACAGTGCAGTACTACAAAATGTGTAGGCACTGCTGAAACCCCTAGAAAATAACCTAGGTGTGTAATCATTGCTCCTTCCCCCTGTAGTGGACTGTACTGGTCATGTGGGAAAACTAGAAGAAGAATATTATATAATAGCTTGTGCATTTCAGCAGAGCCCCAGATTCAGGTGCAGAAATCTAAGTATTAAGTAATCTTTTTTTTTTTTGCACACAGATACCTTTAGTTACTTATCCCCCAGAGACAAAAGCTTGCATTCATTTTTTATATTCATGCAAACCTTAAAAAGATACATATTAAGCTGAATCGAAAAGTGCCTGTGGCAGTCTGCTAAAATCGTCAATGCATTTGATGACACAGTTCCTTGCTGGACAGAATGGACTGGATCTTCCACTTGATCTTTTGAAGTTTTAAGGGATATGAAAATGCAACTTTGTGTCAAAAGAAAAATGTGAAGGGGGCTCCCGAGTGGCGCACCGGTAAAGGCGCTCCCCGTGGAGTGCAGGATGCGCCCTATAGACCTGGACGTCGGCGGTACGAGTCCAGGCTATTCCACTGCTGACCGTCCTCGACTCACCATGCACCAGCGACCCCTGTAGTCTGGCTGGGTGCCTGCGGGCCTGCCTGTAAGCTGTCCAGAGTTGCGTTGTCCTCTGACGCTGTAGCTCTGAGGTGGCTTCATGCTAAGTCTACAGTATAAAAAGAAGCGGTCGGCTGACGGCACACGCCTCAGAGGACAGCGTGTGCTCGTCTTCACAAAAATAATTGCCTATTCTAAATTGGGAGACAATGATAAAAAAACAACTGGCGACTACTACATTTAAAGATATATATATATATATATATATATATATATATATATATATATATATATATATATATATATAAGGAAAAATGCGATAAGGTTGTGATTACACAAATCATGATTATACCTTACTCATACCTTACCATTACAGCACAGTGGAAAGTAGGGCCAACAGGAGTTATGGCACTTTTTTTAAATCTCATGCAATCAAGCCATGTGTTGTCAAATATCCAAGTGTGTGTTTGTGTTCTTGGATACAGCATATGTATCAATGAATAAAACAAAAGCCGCAACACTCTGAGAATAAAACCAAAGGTGATGTCAAGATGAATTCAATATGAAATATGACAGCTCGTATCTAATTCAATTGGAGCCACTCACACTTATAATAAAGCGCTATCAGAAAGAGAAAACACACAAACACGAGGGAATGTGCTGGAGACTCTGAGCTTGGGAAGATGGGCAGACTGAAAAAGAAAGGTGCTGACTAGCTGATAAAAAAGGGGTATGTGTGGGTTTGTATCTCTGTTTATTTTTGTGTGTGTCTCTGTGTGTGTGAATGAGAAACTGAGAGAGAGACAGAGGGAGAGTGACAGTATATTCTCTTTCTCAGTCATCCCTCCAGGGAAGATTATTAATCCAATAATTAAACATTTATTGCCAGCAGCACCTGCTCTCTCTCTCGTCTGAGACCCCCCGGGACCCCATCACACACTTCCAGGAAGCAGTACGGCAGGGAGGAGGGAGAGAGAGAGAGAGAGAAAGAGAGAGAGAGAGAGAGAGAGAGAGGAGGGGGGTGGAGGGAGGGGAGGGAAAAAAAGAGCAGCATCCTTTCAGAAGGGTCATCAGATAGCTGGATTCTTCCACACCGGCGAGCTGTTTCGCACAGGCGGTGTGTGAAGTTATGTGAGCTCCAACAATAGAATTTAGAATTGAGAACACTGAAGAATAGAAGAACAGAAGATTGGAAGACTAGAATCCCCCCTGGTGAGCCCGTCCAAGGAACTTCCAGTCTGAAAGAAACTTTCACATCCCACACTTTGGGACTGCGTTATTTATTTCTTTTCATTTATTTAAAATCAGTGGAATCCCATCAAACCCAGTTCAGTTTGATTTTGTTTGGGTGCTTGTTTGAGCTGGACAGAAGGAACCTCTTTGAAGGTGCAGGTATCATTATTAGCGAGGCTCCCACTTGTTTCAGAACTGGAACAATAGACTTGGGGTCCCTTGCTTAGGCAAGATGTTGCGGTATCTGCTAAAAACTCTTCTTCAGATGAATCTCTTTGCAGATTCTGTAGGCGACCCTTCCAACAACACTGAGCTGCTTTTCAACCTGACCTCCGGGCTGCCTTCGTTCAACGGCACCTTCCTCGATTTTGGAAACTTCAGCAGTATCAACGGTAAGCACTGTTTGTGGTGTTGTAATTGCATGTCTCCCTTTGCATGCAGAATGGAGAGAGAGAGAGTCTAATTCTATCCCTTATTTCTTTATAATATAGAATCTGATCATTACAAATGTACTCAGCTACATAGATGTCTTTTCTTTTAAGTTTGAAAAGAAAAACATGTAAAGGTTATTGAAAATTGAGCCAGAAAAATAAATAAACAAACCTGCCTAAATATATAAAGAACAAATTAAGAAACAAAACAACTTGTTTTCTACCATTGATATGCACTCTTTATAATTCCAGCAACATTACTTTCTAATACTGGCATTACATATTGTATTCACCAAGCTTTCTTTCTAAAAGTACCTGCATCATAAAAACTATTGCTTTGTAATGATATTAAATATGTGGCAGGTGGTGTACTGTTAAAAAAGCAGGAATGGATTCCTAAAATGCAATAGATTTGACAAACATTAGTATTAGTCCCTGCTGGGTTTGCTCACCCCTGAGATGGAGAGATGGTAGGTATGTCACAATTCTGATGGTCTGTGCTTTCATGCCAGTGATAGTTTTGGCAATCCATGTCCTAACACACTGTATTTACTTGTTATACTGTAATATATTTCATGACTCTTTTCTCCTCAGTGGTGTAGTTTCAGACCACTTACAAATTTGTTTTCGGAGGTTTTTTATTCTGATTTCTCCCTGGGTCCCAAGGATCCTATTGAGGAGAATGCCATTGCTGTACTTATAACAGCACTCAGCTGTCAGCCCCTTTGTCATAAACCTGTAGAATTACTGCAAGCATACAGTAGCTGTAAATGTCAATGCTGATTTTATGTTGATCGTGCAGCCATCACTGCAAAGCATAATTTTATTGCACTCTGTGATATTGTGTGTGGGTACATAATGATGTGCTTAACAGCGCCAGGTGGAAAATTGATCATTAGTCTCTTTGAAGCTTTGCTAGAGTGGTGGGGGAGAAAGATGTGGGTTTCATTGTGACAAATGCTTCTCTATAAACAAATAAACATGTTTTGAGACATTATACTAGAACGTGTGCAATAAATCTTTTTTGATATGTCAAAGAAAAAAAAAAGTAAATGTATATTTTATATTGTATTGTACTGATTATAACAATGGAATACAAATGCAATAAAGCACAATATTCATGTACTGGTATATGTATGTGTCTGTGTATATGTGGCAGTCTGGGCAGTGACTTTTTCATAACCTCGGTAACTTGTGTATTTTATTCATGAACATGCATAAAGTCATTTAAATAGGATTTCAATTAAGCTGACTTAGATGTGAGTGATTTTGTTGTGTTCTCAAGGATGCAAACGTGAGCGAATTAAAGGCTGTCTAAAAAAAAGGAAATCCATGTTGCCATCCTTTTAAATTGAATAATGAAACCCTCTGTGCAGCATTAACAGGCTCTGAGATAATTGGAATGACTCCGGTTCACCTTGATGGGGTTTTAATGATTTTGCACCACATTACTCAAAACAGGGTGTTTTTTTTTCCAGCCCTTCCAATCATTTTCCTATTGTCTTGTTGTGGAATCCAAACTGGTATCATTCTCCAAAAAGCAATTTGTAATTAGAGTATCTTCTCTTATTTTTTTAACATGCCAGTGCAAAAAAAATGTAGCATACAGTGCTCCAAGGAAATCCAATAATGGTTCTACAATAGCAAACGGTTGTAGCAGACAAATAGTATGGCATGCTTTTCCCATGGGCATGTTATGCGTTTACTAAACTTTACCATGTTTTTACTACACTTCTCTGGGACAGCCCATGCTTGCCTTTGTGTAGCTGTTTTTCCACTATGTTAACAGCACCATGCTGCCCTTGACCATGATACACTGCAGTAAACTTTGATAAGATCTTCCTAAACCTATCGAGTGAGTGGCTCTCGCAGCTGCATAAGAGTGAGTTGGGAGCTGTTTTGTTTAGGGCTTTTTCTGCAGCTTTACTGGGGAGATGATTTGCAGGTTGTCAGGAGCCATCGCTGTACTGTATGTCTGGTGGAGTGAAGGAGAAAGCTGGGCAGAGGGTTATTTCAAAGGGGAGAAAAGAAAGTGGGGGGAGGTTAATTTACTTTGGAAATGCTTTACCGGGAGCTGCTTAGCATGGGGGTAAGCGGTTATTGATAGCACAGACTTTGAGGACAGACTGTAGCTCTTGAAAGTAAATTCAATAACAGGTGGCACTGGCTTTGAGCTGTTTAGAGGGGGTAGTCGTGTGATTTTTCAGATGGTAATGCTGGTTTAAAATGTTTACGGTAGTACTAAAAAAAAGTTAGTTATTTGCCAGAAAATAACACCGATATCGGTTGAAACAAGTGTCTGTTTTAGACCATTTTTTTTCAGTAGTCCTCTCTAGTGTTTAAAGTATGGATGGTCCGTGATTGGAAATGCTGGTTTTGGAAACAATAAGCATCTTCATAGTCTTCATCTTATACTGTGAAATTTGACTTTGAATAAAAAATCCACATTGGAGTTTCTTCTTCTTGAGAAGTCGCGTGTCTCTTTGCATTGTTTCCAATCCCAAGTCAATTCCTGCTTAATGGCCATGCATATTATTCTGAAATCTGTTTCTTCTGAATTAGGGCTGGCGACACTCCGGTGCTCCATATGCCAGGGGCAGAGAAAGCAAGCATGCCTCGGAGTCTGTGCAAGTATTCAGGCAATACAGAGTTTAAACAGGTGTGCAGAACTGACAAAAGCGTTGAAGCATTGAAACATTACCATATGTTTGTTAGCCATGATAAACTCTCAAATGGAGTCATGTTACTACGTAACTATAATCTTCTTCGATTAGATGTGTTATTACAATTGTTTTGTGTGTGCGTGCGTCTGTGTGTGCGTGTGTGCGTGCGTGTGTGTGTGTGTGTGCATGTGTGTGTAAGACTTCAAGTGTACAAACATTTATGTTACATGGTAACAGCCAATTTTCTTATACATTTCACTGGAAGCTTGACCAGCTCTACACAAGCTCAAGGTCCTGATTCAGAAATACTTCAGACATCGTCACTGCGGACAGTAATACTGGAATGTGGCTGGCATGGAGACTAGAGCACAACTCCAGTACCTCCTAATAAATCAGTTCAATGGATCCAAAGGCGAGTGCTGCAGTAGTTCATCTTCTGAATTGAAAGCAGAGAATTAGCCTCTGCCCTGTTCTTTGAGGGACCTCCAGTTGTTTCTTTGTGCTGATGAGGACTTTTTTTTTTTTCTCAACGCTTGGCCCCCTAGTCAAACTTGAGATTGGAAACTCAATCATCAAAGGTAAAGGATGGGTGGCCAGCCAAGCGTTTTTCTTTTACCAGTCGTAGTCCCCTTGGAACTAATGAAGGGGGGGAAAAATCAATAACCCTCAATAAGAAGTCCAAGAAGCATAGTGAGTTTATACAAGGTATTTATAGGCTCTGTGTTATTTGAAAATGATCAAATCTTTTTTTCTCACTCACTTGTTCTTTCTTTCTTTCTTTCTTTCTTTCTTTCTTTCTTTCTTTCTTTCTTTCTTTCTTTCTTATTTCCTTCCTTGCTAGATCACTCTGTCCTGCCCCCCCTTCCCTTCATACGCACATTTACAGATAAACAGAACTGACTTCATTATTTTATTCAGTAGGTTATCGCCAATCGCCTGCGCTCTTTCTCAATCAGAGTATAGAGATCTGAGCTGTAAAAGTTTGAGGACGTCACTCTGGGGAGTATTGCTTGAATTCCCTTACCCAGGAGGTGCAGTAGTAGGGTGTAGAATCCTCTGCATTAATAAAGCACTCCATTGTGAGTGTTCATTATCAGAGACCTTCATCAGCTGTCCGCCAGGAATTCGGGGCTCTGAAGATTCTGAAGATACTCTTCTTTTAATCCTGGCACTGTGGGGGACAAATCCCTTGTTCTCTAATTGGCAGTGTTGTTGTCAGGGGCAATGCATCCAGTGTATAGCACACGTGCCCAAGTCTTAATCCCCCCGCTATTTGTCTCATTATTGGAGTCAAGTGGGTTCACAGTATTGTTTTGTTTGTTTATTAAGCTTTTGTCATTCAGCCTTTCTGACAGGAGGATATTTTTAGTACTATTCCCTGAGTTGGGAATAAATATTCTACGATCTTTCTTTGCCAATAATTTTGCATGTATTTTCACCTTATCGAGCACTGAAACTCTTCTTTCTCAGCGCTTTCTCAACACTGTTGCTTGCACACTACAAACCTAACCCTCGTCTCCCCAGCACTGCTGCTCTCTGCCCCTCAATGTAATAATAAGCTCTGCAGCCTTTTGCTTTTAAAAGGCCACAGTCGGCTACCCCATCATTAAAAGTGACCTTTTGAGTGTTCAGTTGCCAGCTCTTTCGATTCCTGAGACTTTGTTCCCCGTTATAAAGGGAATCATTGATTAATAACAGGAGGGCTGTTGTGCCAATAGAATGGATTTCATGCTCGGTGGTTCAGTCAGTTTCCTTTACCTTCTGGTGAGGTTTTTGTCTCTTCCTGGGTATTATTTCTGGACAGGACCACCAAGCAGAAACAACCTATTTGGAGACTCTCTATCCAACAACTGCAATTTATTTGCAGAATCAAGATGCATGGAGCGTTAAACACTCATTTGAAACAGAATAATTTGCTACAGAAAAATGTTTGCCCCTGGCTGGCAAACCCATAACCCCTGCCTTGGGACTAGCATGTTGTCAGATGGTGCTGTAAAAGTGAATTGCCGTGCATACCACCTTGCAATGGTATTCAAGGAAAGTTCTTGGAATTGAGTTATTCCGGATTTGCATACATTCTGTAAATGATATACATTTCTGCAGGGCCTGAAGAATATTATAAATCTCCTGGAACGCCTAAGACAATCAGGTTCAGAATAAAACCAGTCTTAATCCTATATTAGACGTCCGTTGAGCTCACAGGGCATTAGTTAATACTGCCACACACAAATAGATAAGCCACAATTCATTTCCACTCATTACCCACAGAACTTACCGCATTTTCCCTTTTCAGTATGGGAAGCACTCGCTCAGATCATTTTAATAAGCTATACAGTGATTTGTGGTTATATCACACAGATTGTGCTGGGTTTTGCATCGAGACTAGAATAGGTGTCCATCGTGCAATTTGCATTCCAAGCAATGTAATCAGGGATATTGTTACATTCCCCTTGTTCCGTGAAATGTGGAGCTGATGAGCTAACCCGACGTTGTAATATCAATTTCTTTTGTGACACGGACACAGGGTGATACAGGCAATACAGATTGGAACGGGAAGCTATATTTACAGAAGATGGAGCGCCTAGGAGAGTTTATTGCGCTGGGGAGAGAGAGAGAGAGACTGCAACATTTCAGTTTGAAAACTTTCCCATTCAGACTCTTTTCCTTGTTAAAATCTCCTAAATCTCATAAATGTGCACCTTGCGGTATTTTGGCTTTTCAATTGAAACCACACTTTGTAAGATTTTGTTATTTGTCTTTCAACCATTTTTTCAATGTGGCGACCATATAGCAACAATTCATTAGTGTTACTCAATGGAATGATGTTTATAATGTAATATGCTGACAAGTGTTCTATAAACATGATAGTGCCACTAACTCAAATCTAATTTTGTTTTTAAATATATATTGCATTCATATACCTGTTTTAATCAACACTGTGTCATCATGAACAGGCACTTAATCCACGGTGTGAGTGTTCTTTATTAGGTGCATCGTTTATAGCTTTGACCTGCAATATCCTCTAAAAGTTAATTACGCATGTCACAGCCCACAGCTCTTCAGCTCTGTGATCAGTGCAGATCAGATGGCCGGCGTTTAAGACATTCACCAGCTGAGCTGCTAAAATGAATGCGGTCACGCTTCTCCTTATTAAATGTTAATAACTAGTTTACTAACATGTCAACACATGCTTTTTTATTACTGGTTAGCGGTTAGTTAATAGGTAGTTTATTACTTCCATGTAAAGTGCGGAGAGCATGTCACTGAAATGCTTTTCAATCAGTTAAAAAGCATGACTTCCAATAGTTTATAAATATCTTACTGTATATTAAATAACAGTTTAGGGAAAAAATAGCAGAGTTTGTGAATAACATATTAGTAAGCTAACCAATAAAACCATATCAATAGCTAAAAAGCAAACAGAACTATAATAAAGCCTGCCTAGTTACTTACCCTCAGAAAACCCTGCGGAACCAAAAAAGAAACATCTTCTGTAATCGTGACCTGCATAACGATTAACAGCAAGTCCAAGCCCACATCACTGCCAGACCAGAAATCTATGCATATCGCGAGTTTGTTTGTACTTTTTTCAAATACATTTTAGATCCCATATACTTCTAAAACAAGCAGTGAAGTGCAGCCACTCTAGTGTTTCCAGATTCCCTTCAGTCACTGCGTGGATAATTGTACCATGTTAAGATTCTTATCTATGTATCTATCTAACTTCTCAAACTCCATAAAGTTCACACAAACTGTTTTAAAATTTCTTAAAAATGTCATTTACAAATCACGACCGGAGGTGATATCATTAACTTGGCTGTTACTGGGGTTTTTTTTCTGTTTAATATTAACTATGATTTTCCACGGCACAGCCTGCAGCATCGGGGCAAATCTGAAACAAGCTTATTGACAGCGAAGAGGCGTGATTAACCATTTTGACAACAGCGGGGTTAGAAAAATGACTGCTGACCCTTGGCCAATGCGCTCTTCATCTCTTAGGAAAGGGGTTCATTTGTTTTGCTTTCGCTGACACAAGTCAATGGGCGCCCGGCTTGTGCTGCAGGTTAATGGAGAGCCTCAGTGTTTTTTAAATGAGTGAAGCTTTTGTTCACGGCATCTGCTTCCTGCATTGTCATTTAAATCAGACTCCCACATCACTGTCCCGCACGGGGGCTGCAATTAGCCCCTGAGTCAACCCCCGGATGATCCAACTTAGCCAGCCCCAAGGCACTGCCTAATTTTTTAATTTCTGATAATTGAAGTAATAACAGTGACACCGATGTGACACCTCTGCGCTCATCCTTACACTTGCATATTCATGCGCACAGGAATACATGCTCTACCCACTTAGCGCATCAGCAGCAGATTTTAATTTGCATGTATTTGAGAGTTGTTGTTTTTTTTCTCTCTCCCCTCACACTTTCCTGCTTCTTATGCACTGGATTATTAAAAACAAACATATCCCGTGCCACTACAGGCACACAATAAAACAACACAGGTCTGTTCATTTTGTATTGTTTAGGTAGTGTGGATGGGAGAGAGGAAAAACATCTGGGTAGCAGCGGCGCTTATCATTTTAAGCATGACAGAAAGATTATTACCACCGATTAATACGATTATCGATAATCATTTTTCAATACAAAACAATATTAATGATAACCCTACACTGTTAGTTGATTGTAGTCAGATCTCTGATTCTGTTAATAATATGTTTGATTAAATATAGGACATAGATTGCAGAACTATATTTTCTTAGCAACTCAGCTGACTGAAACTTGGTAATATATCTAATATATCAACGCCATATAAAGTCTTGAATCTAATATCCTGCATCCAAAATGCATCATCCAAACAGTGGTACTTTAAACAGGGGACCAGATCCCCACATTATCAGAATGCATTAGTCCCGATTCTCAAAGCTATTTTCCCCCAAATCGTCATTTGCAGACTTTTTTTTGGAAAGGAAAAAAAACACATACAGTTCTCGAACTTGAAAGAAAAACTCCAGCATACTGACCATTTGGAGTAAACGGATTTGAGAGTCTAGCCCAGTGTTTTGATGATGTATTTATTTACAGTAGCGTCATTCGTTGATCCTCGGCAGTGTGTTGTTTAAAAGGACCCCCGGCAGTGAAAGCGTTACTCGGAATCGGAAAGCCTGGCCGGTGTGAACGTGATGAATCACTTTCGCCCTCCCTGTAATCAGAGCCTGTAGAGAGGCACAACACAGCCAATCAATACGCATTTCACAGTTAAACACTAATTAAGTCATTACAGCAGAGTCCTGTCAGTCTGTGTGGGCGAATTCTCCAGGGGGCCTCTGGCGCAGGAATATTCACAGCACGAGCCATGACAGGGCAGTGAAATCAAGCAGCCCGAAGCTTGCTAATGAACATAACATTGTAATCCCAGTAATAATAATAATAATAATAATAATAATAATAATAATAATAATAATAGCAAGCACAACCTTCGGTATAAACATATGCTAATGATAATAGCAGTAATAATATTAATTATTATCGTTATTAGATTCAGGGATTCTTTAGTAAAAACCCCAGAGTTATTTGCCATGTTTATTAATATGCTTTACCATACCTCTCTGTGCTTTACAATGCTTCCCTATGCTTTACCATGTTTTCACTATGCTTTATTACACTTTGCTATGCTTTTACTATGGGAAACTTATATAAGGATGGAATGGGGTTGCAGTGGGGTTGTAGGGATCATGACGGACACTGTGGCAAAAATGACATTGCCTTTAGGTGTTACATCACCTATGATTCTTGACCATACATTGTGCAGTTCCTATAGAACGTCAAGAACATAAATCTTCCAAAATAGAACGTTTATATACAATAGAACCCTGTGCAGCATTCCTTCTTTAATCTCTGTGTTTGTACGCATAGGCTGTACCTAGCTGACCTATGGATTATGAAAAGGAAGGCATGGACCTACTGAGGTCCCTGCAGTAAAGAAAAGGGAAGACTAAATTAATTCGTATGGGGCACAGGAGGGGGCTGGGGGTGAAAAAAAACCCCAGAACAATTCCGTCAGTCTTTTTTCGAAATTGAATTTAGTTGAATTTATATTTGCGATCTAAAGCTGCCAATTTGGGCTGATTGTGCTGCCGGTGTGGCAGGAAGGCTAGCGGACCCGTGAGTGCTTCCCGCACCTCTCCCCTCTGATAGAAATTTAATACGTGTATTAGGATTGGCAGCTACACCCTGCGCTCCCAGCACCATTAGCATAAAGCTATTTATTAGGCTGATTTCCAAGGCTTAGAGGAGCTGCTTCAGTTGCCATGACGCCCAGGGAGGAAGAGGTGATAGGCAACCAAACGTGAGTCAGAATTTCCAGTATCCATTTAGAAAAACCTCCTTTCTTTCTTTCTGTTTGATAGATAGATAGATAGATAGATAGATAGATAGATAGATAGATAGACAGACAGACAGACAGATAGATAGATAGATAGATAGATAGATAGATAGATAGATAGATAGATAGATAGATAGATAGATAGATAGATAGATAGATAGATAGATAGATAGATAGTATGCCAGTACTACCATATATAGCCCAATCTATACAGAATTTGTGCTGTGCATTTTCTTTATATTAGTTAAACATATAGCTCTGCGTTCTTCACAGGAAGCGCTCGGGTTCCATGCCAAAGGTTTTCAGAGAGTTTGGCATGACAGAAGTCTTGAGAGTCTTTATATTGTAGTAAAGAATAACACCACGGTGGCAGCATTATATGCCAACATAGACTGTGGTCAGATCTCAGGAGCTGGTCAGTGATTGGATGGAAGCCCTCCTCCAGGTGCTGCAGTGTGTGAGGCAGCATTGATGGCTCCCAGTAGAGGGCGCTGTCCTCTCTGGCCCAGCAGGGCACACTGTAATCTTAGGTTCAGCCATAAGGTCGCTGCTGCTGCTGTGTGAAAGCAGAATCCAGTCTCCAGTGATGCCAATCACAGCAGCAAAATTAGAAAAAAAAAAACAGCGAGTGAGTGTGACTGCTGGAGAGCTGCACTGCACTGGAGTGGCTCAGTTGTTCCAGCTGTGCCCGAGTCCCAGCCCAATCATCCCTCCTCTCCACATGGGCTACAGCTCCTCTTAATTACTGTGCTAATCTCTGGCTCCACGGCCTGCCTCTCAGTGGCAGGGCCTGCGTTGGAGAGAGGCGACTCGATGGCTCTTCAGTGGGGGGGGTTTGGTCTTGGTGCTTGCTGGCATTGCCCCACGGACCACTGACACAGCTTCCCGTCTCGCACGGGCCGCAGAGCTTAGTACCTGGCAGCAGACCAAGTGAGGGAGACAACTCAGCTTGATTAATGGACACATCGCTCTGCTCCATTGCTAAGGGTGCTTGACAGGCAGGCAGGCAGGGAGGCGTGTGAGTGCTTCATTGTGTGTTATCAGAGAGGGCTGTTTGATTCTCTCCTTGCTGTCTCTTTTTGGCTCTCTATTTCTCTCTTGCCCAATATCACGTTCTCCTCGTAGACCCGAGACATTTCCATTATCTCTCTCGCACACACTCTCGGCCCCAGACCTAAAAGACAATTAAGACTTTAGGGAGGTTGAGGGTGAGGAAAACGCAAGTGCCAGCTTCCTTTGGTTGCTGCATTTAGAAACAAAAATATGACAAGAAAGTGTGATGTGAAGTTTACTGATCAGCCACTAGGTGGTGGTGCTGAGCATATTAGCTTTAAATGCTCCTCAATTCCTACTTTGAACCACTAGAGGGGGCCTTGTGTGAAGGGGCAACTGCATTAATGTACAACCACTCAGTGTAAAGGATTTAATATGGGGGAACAGTAGATGTGTTTCTGTTCCACACTATCATTGCAAACCAGCTGGCTTTTCCAACGCTGACACAATCAAGTAAGTAACCAAGATACTATTTGTTCAACAGGAGAAGGGTTAAAAAGTTTTAATGGTAAACTAATATATACAAATTCTAGATGGAAAAGTGTTCTGTTAAACGTTTAGCTAACCATCATTTGCATTATCTTGATTCTTTGCTAATCTGTAATTCAGCACCGGATTTCAAAATGTTAAATAAATATGAAAGTACAATATGAAGATGAAAAGAAACACTAAATACTAACCTTAGACAATAATATACATGTAAGAAAGGGAGATTGGAGTGGTGAGGAAGAGAGGGAGAGGGAGACAGGAAGACGAGACATGACTGGCTCTACAGAAACAGGGTAAAGGGAAGGGAGATGATTGAAGCATGTCCAGAAGCTCTCTATAACAATCTGCAGTGGATGCAGAGCATATATTTTATTTGCACAAGATCCCCAAGCCACTGAACATGTGATTCTGAGACAGCCTGCTTCCAAACACACTGAACCAGGCAACACCTGGAAACAACCACAAAGACCTGGGCAGTCTAGGGTGGACCGAGGCGCCAAAGATCCAATTCCTTCTAAACCCTTCTCTGTATAGTAAAGCTTCAATACCCCTACCTGTCTATCAACCGCTGTGCGTGTTTACAAAACAATTTATTACCAGCATCAGGCTCCAATTAAGTTGGATTTAGGAATCTCCCCTAGAAAACATTTTGGTCCGTATAGATTTAGCGGTTATTCTCGCATTAGCCTTTTCTCCCTCGTAATCCTGGCTTGTGCTGCGACGTGTCTTATTCCCTCCTGAGTCTTCATTTGTATACATCTCATAAGTTATTTATGACAATCGATAGTCCCTGACCTTTACTGAAACACCTCAGCGAGTCAGTCTCTTGTGTTTGCCCTGCAGGATGGAACAAAACCATGCTTTAGCCTGGGAGATCAACCCTCCCACTTCTCACCCCCTGTTCGCAATGTCTCACCTCCCTTATCCTGCAACAGGGGCCACCTTGTCAGTTTACTTTGTTCGTTTGTCCACTGTTTTGCTTTTTTTTTGTGAACGTGTTGATGGTTCGGTTTGTTTACATGATCATTTTTTCTCTGCAGTGACACACATACGCCAACCCACCTTTATCGCCTGCCTGCCCGTATGGCGCTCTGAGCCAAGGCGTTATTTCATTATTCTGAAGATGCCTAACAAGAAGCTCAGGTCCAATGGTGCTGAACTAATTGTGTGTAGTTTTCTTTAAGCACTGCTGTGCACCAAACTCATTTCACTTCAGATGCATTAACCCACACTGCCAGCCTGCCACCTTTCCAAAGCAAATCTAATAAAACTCAGAGATGAACTAATCACTTTGTGACGCACCATGACAATCTAATTTGATATCTAAGTGAGACTGAGACATATATTTTTTTTCATTCGTAAACTGATAAATGAACGTGGTCACAGCTCAAATTACAGATGACCTTCCCCTCCCTGAGTCAAGCAATTGCAGCGAATTCAGCCCCGCGGGAATTCAAAAAGTGAGCGACAGGATTCGCCAAGAATACGCAGAGTACCTAAAACAATCTTCCAAAGGTAAAGTGTTTTTCTCTCATAATATGAATGGGTTAGGGTTAGGCAGATAACAATTAGAAGCATGGTCAGCTTGGGAATGTTAACCCTTTGGTCTGACGATTGAAGCCTACAGTGTAAGTACCTCATAAGTCCTACTTTGCAGCTGAAGTTTCTGTAGCGCAGTGTTTGGAAGGACGTCGTTTGATGCTTGGCCACCTGAAACCACAATTCAGTGCGTACCATTTCCTCCACGTACTTGACGTCTACAGGACTTACACTGATGGCTTCAGTCTCTGTGTCATCAATTAAATACAACCAGAGATGTGCATGAAAATCTAATGTTGTAGCTAAAATCAAGTTGCCTTTAAGTTGTCATTGATTTTGTTTACCTTTGATTCTGACAGAATAGTCAAATAGCTCACAGTGACACCTGGTGGCTGTGTGTTTTAATTTTGCTAATATTTTATGGAACAGTATTGTAAATACAGTAGTATCCCATAATACCCTAAGAGCCAGCAGCCCAATCAACATATATCTAAAAGGAGTGTTGCCTCACTTACTGAAGCCCTACCAACATGATCCAGCCTCTTCACAGTAACAAACACTCCAGTTGTCTTCCCTTAAAGAAAATCGTAATACAATCTGTTCGCTGTCAGATCATTTTTCACTTGTGTACATTAGTCAGCATAAATCCTATGGTGTGAGTCACTTATTGGGGGAACTGTAGTAAATATCCCTGTAATTTGTGCATGTTTTCCTTATCTAATTGAGTTAGAAAATGTGAATTGTACATATAAATTGCAAGCAAAAAATATCTTTCTTTAAGATAGTGATCATTTTGCTCAGTATTATGCAGGTAGGGGTTAATTAGAAGATTAACCTCAGTGCTAGGGATTGTGTGGGTTTAGATTGCATTATATTTGCTTGGCTGTATGTTCAGTACTGTATTAATCTCATCTAATTGTTAGTAAACCATTAGAACTGAAGGAGCACATTGATTACACCCAGATTTCATCTTAACCCTGCTTCGTCTTCATGTACCGGGACCCTCCACGCATTGACATATCTGGAATCATCCATATTGTGTTTGAGGTTCTCTCAGTTTTTACGTGATTAAATCAAATGTAGACTTCATTGCTTGGTAAGAAATGCACTTTTTTTTTTCTTCTTAAAAAAGGACTATAGAAACTATAGCAAAAAACCAAAAACATATTTCTGTACTTACATTCAAAGTGCATGCATTGATCTTTATACAGCATTCGGCATTTCAGCTTATTATTATTAGTAGTAGTAATAGTAGTATTACTCTTCAGATTTACATAATATTGAAATGCTAACCTTTGTCTTCTTTATTTTCATGCTGTTATTTATTTAAGTTTAGAAATGGTTAATAGCTACAGCACTATGTTTTTTTAAAGGACAAAAGCAGTGCTAGACCTTTAGGAGTTTCATGAATTTCATGAGGGCTGCTTGAACAATGAAGTATCACTAAGGAATTGTAACTGCAGGCATGCATGTTCTTTTGAACAGCGCAGTATCAGACAGGTCCCTGTGTTGGGAAATGGCTTGGTGGAAGCAACCTTTCTGTTTAGCGATCTCTAAGGGTTCGTTAGCATCCCGGACAATTAGCAGGGCAGGAAACACATTTATCTTGCCAATTAGGGTCGTGCACAGGAAGGTAGGAGAGGGGAGCGTGGCTCCCTCGCCCCGCCATGCCGCCCAGCTCCTGTGCTTTGCATTTGAAAGCCAGGCAGCGCCGGCCCGTGCTTGAAAGGAAATGTCAGGGTCAAAGGTTGTATCTGATGGCTGTTCATCAAAGGGCCGGATAGCTGGCTGACATTTGAGAAACAGAGCTTCCAGGATTGGTCTGCTCATCAAGGTGGGATTAACCTCTTCCTTCCCAGTGCTGTTACTAACGGCAACCTGTTGTCTACTCTGTTTACCTGTTTGTAGTGGTTAGTGCTGAGAGATTACGACAGTGTGGCCTAGTGGTTGAATGGTTGAGGCAGTGTGCTCTAGTGGTTAGAGCTGAGAGACTGGGAGGCAGTGTGCTCTAGTGGTTAGAGCAGAGGGACTGAGAGGCAGTGTGCTCTAGTGGTTTGAGCTGAGAGACTGGGAGGCAGTGTGCTCTAGTGGTTAGAGCTGAGGGACTGGGAGGCAGTGTGCTCTAGTGGTTAGAGCTGAGGGACTGGGAGGCAGTGTGCTCTAGTGGTTAGAGCAGAGGGACTGGGAGGCAGTGTGCTCTAGTGGTTAGAGCTGAGGGACTGGGAGGCAGTGTGCTCTAGTGGTTAGAGCAGAGGGACTGGGAGGCAGTGTGCTCTAGTGGTTTGAGCTGAGAGACTGGGAGGCAGTGTGCTCTAGTGGTTAGAGCTGAGGGACTGGGAGGCAGTGTGCTCTAGTGGTTTGAGCTGAGAGACTGGGAGGCAGTGTGCTCTAGTGGTTTGAGCTGAGAGACTGGGAGGCAGTGTGCTCTAGTGGTTAGAGCTGAGGGACTGGGAGGCAGTGTGCTCTAGTGGTTAGAGCTGAGGGACTGGGAGGCAGTGTGATCTAGTGGTTAGAGCTGAGGGACTGGGAGGCAGTGTGCTCTAGTGGTTTGAGCTGAGAGACTGGGAGGCAGTGTGCTCTAGTGATAGAGCTGAGGGACTGGGAGGCAGTGTGCTCTAATGGTTTGAGCTGAGAGACTGGGCGGCAGTGTGCTCTAGTGGTTAGAGCTGAGTCACTGGTGAATGGTTTAAGCTGAAGGCTGTTTGTCACCTAAGTAGAATATTCAATCTAAAGTGCTGAAACTACACTAAAGAAACAGTCGTAGTAAAATGGTATCAGGGTTCCCTCTAGTGGTAAGCATGAGTAATTGCCCCATGTTTTGAATGGCTGGTATAGTGATCAGTTGTTCAGATTGGTTGCTTCCCAGAATACTATGAGGCGTCCCGGGTGATGAAAAGACACGCGCAAAGTGATTTGCGGGTGCAAAACCCCTATAAATGCTGTGCGTGTTTAGCAGCCGTAAAGTCTGATTTTACCGGTCGCTAAAAATGCGGCGTATGTAAAGAATTGTGTTCACCTGGCGTTCTGCACCCGTTCTTGCACTTAGGCAATTGCTGCCCCTCCAAAAACTTTACACCTCTTCTTACAAGGTGCAAACCATTGCAGAAGTGAATAACTATTAGCTGTATAAAAGCACACACCTGCAGAGACCTGTCACAGGCTTCAGGATGGCTGCTGTGGTACACTTCCTGATGCAGTGACACTTGGCTCTTGTTGAGGAGAGGCAGGAACACGTTCGGAGGAGAAGGGCAAGACGAAGAAGACCCTGCATATTCAATCCCAGGGTCACTCTGTTTGGGATGCCGGAGGATGCGGTGTGTCAATCTATTCTCCACTTTGAGGAACAGCTGCCTGCCAAATACATTTTGTATCTTACTGTACAGCTCTGCAATATGCAGTTATTTCACCAGAGGGCGCTGTTCAGTCAGCATTGCTCTTCAGTGATTTTTTAATTATTATTCTAGAGGTTGAAAGCTACAGTCAGTGCTGAATATATTCTTATTTTACAGTATCTGCAATGCAGCTTCTTGTAATTTTATGAAAAGGACACGTGACGGTGCTGTAATCTACGGTGGCTTATTGAGGACATGAAATATATATGTGTTATCCTGAGATAATGCGGACCAACCAAGTGACCCGTATTTCTCGGTCAGACTCGCAAGACAGTTGCAAATTATATCATTTTAAATTAATTTAGGTCAGATTAACAATTGTCCAAAATGTTCTTGAGGAAGGGGGAGCAGTTCGTTTGTATGGGTGTTTTTGCATTGTGATGTGTTCCTATCTAATGAATGACGATTGGAAAGCGGAGGTCCTTTAAAAATACACCAGATGGCGCTCTGAGCTCAATTTGTCTTATAGAAGCACGCAGTGCAAAACGGGCCCACACGAGAGCGCCCTCTCACAACATTGTCATTATAGAATGGATGTAGTTCTCCGTCAGAATTCACACTACAAAACACTTCATTTACTATCGATAAGGGTGTTTCTTCCATGTATTAATTGTGTTCTGTAAACATTACGTAACAAGGTGTATCCGCATTCAGAACTAGTGATGAAAGAGACATTTGCTTCTGTTTTATGCTCTCATTCACCTGTTATTAATGACTACACCGATCCAGTATGGGACTATATGCGCACAGAAAGCCCACGGACACCAATTATATCTATAGCAAATGAATCACAATTATCCAATATTAATTGTTTTCTTAATTAAATGCAGTCCGATGTATTCTATGGCCGGCCATATTAATCCACAAACAAAAAGAGAATTGCATTGTTATAATTAAACTGCCAAAATGACCAGTGATATAATTTGTCTATCCAATAATGCTACCATTGCAGCTTCTCTTGTGCAGCTTGCTACTGAACTATTGCAGTGACCATTGTAGTGACCACAATGCAGTGCTCTTTGAGCTCCTCCTGCCGGCTCTCACAGTACCCTGAAGCGCTGTCTGACAGAAGTACAGTACACTGCAGTTCCCTCCTGCCTCCTCCTGTGAAGTTTCATGATTGAATCATTACCCAGGCCGGAGCTGTGAACACTCACGAGTGTAAGATTGAATATGATTCACTGTGACCCTGCTGGGGGTTTTTCCACATAGCATGCCAGGTGCGGGGGGACGCTGAGCACTGTTGCTTCTTGTTGTTTGTTGAGGCGGCCCAGGTTGCCCTCCAGGCAGCCTGTAACGGTTCTCTTCGCACCCCAGCGTGCGATGCTGACTTGACACCTCCAGTAGCAGGGCTGGAGGTCAGAGGGTTGCTACCACGTAGCTACACTGACAAATTGCTCAGCAGCTTCCATGTCCTGTCTGAGTCTGTGTGTGTGTCTGGGGGGGGGGGGGGGGGGGGGGGGAGGGGAAGGCGGCTGTATTTAACTGCTCCTAGTTTGAAATAAAGCAGCCCCTGCCCTTCAGCGACCTTCTGTCAAGGGGTCCGTTTGCACCCCAGATCTGTGACAGCAGAGCAAACACAAGCTGTCTCTGTTTTGTGTGTGTGTGTGGGGGGGGGGGGTGGCCATATGGGAGGAGGCTACTTTGCATTGGGAGGGCTGCAGTGTGGATGCCCACCTAGACAGATACTCTGATATACTAGAAAACTCTCTGAATCAGATACCATATTTTAAATGTGCATTGAGAACCTGAGAGATCAGAAGAACGACGCTTGTCCATTTTAAAATCATGCAGCTCTGCTCTGTTTGCAAGCAGCCTAATATAACATGGTACATTACTCCGAAAAAATGTATTGGTACTGACCGTAACAGCGTTACAACCATCCACAGCGGGCATTCCTGCTAGATAACTTAACTGACCTTTTCGTTAAGAGCCCCCAGATTAAAACATGATGCAGCAGATACAGTATTAGTGTCACGTTGCTTTCCACTGTACCCAGTTCACGACTGACAGCATGAGAATTTAGATGTGGTTTCTGTTTGTGCACTGCAAAACAAAGTTTAAAAAAAAAAAAAAGATTGTTGTAATGAGGGCAACAAAATTGATCTGCTAATGGTCCCCGAGGAATGGAATGGAACACTCCAGCCAAGACATAATAACAGGAAAAATTCTAGAAACAGGAAGAGACTCTGATGCCCAATAAACCAGCCCTGTTCTGCTTGGTTTCCTTATCTCCCCTCGCTGCTTTCTTCCCATAGCCTTCTGTTTCCTCTCGCTTCAGAAAAGAAATCTCTCTTTCTGTCTTGTACCCCTTTCAACTTTTCAGCTGTTGCTCCTGGTACAGACTGCACTGTCAGGGATTTGTTTGTTATTGTGCTAACAGCACAGCAATGTTTCGATGTTACAATGTTATAAGACAAGATTTTGCCCAAGGTCCTTTAATTGTGGCTTGGGGTGGTTTTGTTCCTCGTGGCAGAACTTGAAAAGGTGTTTGTCATCCTTTATATTATCTTGGTGCATTGCAAACCATTGTGATTGAATACTGTGCCTGAAAATCTGAAATAAATTTTTAAAAAGTTCAATATAATGCAGACCATAAATACACAATTAAATCTAGTTTTTTAAAAGATAAAAAGACAACTATACACTGACTGCACATTTTTTACATTGAAGTAAAGAGTTTTCTTGACACTATAAGTGCAAAATTATTATTATTATTATTATTATTATTATTATTATTATAGATAATTCCGATCATGTTGTTGATATTAGTTTAAAAGTAATGTTAATTATATTACATTATTTTAGTTCTGCTATTTATTTTTTAGAATCTTTTCAAACTACTCTCTGTATCACCACCAAGATGAATTGCTGGATTGTTTTAATTAGACCAGATTATAGCTACAGGTGAAATGTTGGTACAGGTATCAGATTTTGACCAGGTAGCAGATTTTGACAAGGTAGCAAACTTTGATACTATACACGTCATATTTTGCTACCGGTGCCAAATTTTGAGTAGCCAAAGCTGATGTTGCACCATTACCAATGGTTTTTATATGGGTGCACTGTGTTTTCGTTTAGATCTGCATCATCTACAACAGCGTGCAATGTCTCCTCAGTGAAATATTCAGGAGCCGGTTTTCTCTTTAGTTCTACAGCAGACAAATTTTCCCCAAATGTGCCGTTTGTAAAGCAAGTGATGCGTGAGAGCTGGTGTTTCCTATAGTGCTCCACTGCCCTGGAAGCAGGCGTCGCTGCATCTGAGAGAGAAGTTCTGGACAGTTCTTGCAGAGCTGGCGTTTCCTATAGTGCTCCACTGCCCTGGAATCAGACGTCCCTGCATCTGAGAGAGAAGTTCTGGACAGTCCTTTTCCAGTCTACCTTAATCAGAGTCAGGGTGTCTGAAATCGATCGATACACAGGCAATACTCAAGGTAGCACGTGGCTGCATTTGTAACCTGAAAAACCTCCTTTTTAAAATCGCAGCTATTCAATCACACCTTTCACCTGAATAACTCGATATTAACAGGCTCAGAGTGCATACCCATCCCTGACAATGTGTGACAGTCAGAGGAGTGGCACTCCAGGCTGTCTGGCACAGGCAGCGAGGGAGAGATCTGCAGACACTGGGTTCTTGTGAGCAGACGGCAGATGTTTCAAAGGTTCAAGCAGCGGATCAAAGCTGTTTGAATGAAAGGAGACACACAGCTGTTGGGAGCAGGGGACCCCAGCCTGCTGAGAATCCTAGAGAAAGAGAGAGACAACTAGAAACTGTGTCTTTAAAAAAAAGAAAGAAATAAACAAGCATACTGGAGGATTTATAATAACTTCAGATCAATGGGGATCAAAGGAGCCAGTGACTGCATGCACAGCAAAGGCACAGGTAAAGAAAATAGATATTTCAGAGAACGTTCTCACAAGTAGTCTTCACAGCACCACAGAGCAGGGCACCCTCCTCCATGCCTTGTAAAATGCACACAGTCCCTTTGTATGTCTGTATATTTACACTCTACAGCACATGAAAAAAACAAGATTGAGTCTAATTAAACAATATCTCTATGGCCATCGACCAGACAATCAGACCGCTGGGTCTGTATTGATCTTAATAAAAGAGGAGCTAAATGCTACAGCTGTTTCAGATCATTTAAATGGTGCTCTTTGTGTCCCAAGGTCATGAAGGACAAAATCTCAACCAGTGCATGATCTCTGTAATGTATTGCCATTGGTATTTACAGTACATCTGTTGATGTTCAGATCAACTGTCCAGACCCCTGGCTGTTAACTGACCAGGAAAAACAAAACTTGGATTATGAGTGAGTCATAAAATCGGCTAACAATAATGTGTCTGGTTTTATTGTTTAAGCAGATTTTTATTTCTAATTCTCATTTCAACACCATTATCAGCATGTAAATATATGGCATTCATGTGACAATTATATGAATTCAATCAATGCTCTGACCTGTATCCCAGGGAACTCTTGAAATGAGATGGAATATCTCAATGTGGCTTTCCTTGTAAAGGCACTACGGTCTGGTAAGCAATGCCCTTCTCAGTGCAACGAAGAGCCAGGGGCGGACGTTACCAGACGTTAGTGCCCACCCAGCCTGGTCTTCGTTAGCTAGTTATGCCAGAGTATAAAAAACTGCTAGGGGTCTTTCAATCAAGGACGCTCCTGCGGAAACTCCTGCGGAAACTCCTGCCTCTGTTTATAGAAGAAGGTTGATTGAAACCCTGTGATGCAATCCCACACCTGTGCCTGAAACAGGTGTCCTGATATCGAAGGGGTTCATTTTCTACGTAGTTTAGCGCTATTTAGAGATTCCATTCATTCCCACGATTGTCCAAATGTGCCCTGATCACAATGTAGAGTTGACAAAGGCCATGAAAAAATGCTGATACATTTCACCTGAAACTGCAATTCAATTCCTTAAAATGAGACCTGCTTGAATTATTTATCTGTTTTCCATGACCCTGTTTTTCATTTCCTACATTATCACTTCATGCTTGTTGTCCAGCCATGCTCCTCCACCTGGGTCAATGGAGATGACCTTCAAGTGATCTAGCTTAGGGTTATGTCTTGGATAAACAGTAAAATCAACATTCTCTGTTGTTAAATCAACCTTTATTAAAGTAAAGTAGCCTAGAAGAAAATAAATGTTATACATGCAAGCCCAGGGCTGATGACAGAAAATAAATTCCATGCAATAGGCAATCATCCATGTATTGTTCCACTCTCATGCACCTCCCCCCCTCCACTATTGATGCTTTGTGCAGTATGAGAACAGAAACTCAAGGGTAATGTGCTGACGAGTTGTGCAGATTTCACATACAGCAGGATGCTTATGCGGACAGTTGAAGTTTTGGATCATGAAGTTCCTTCAAGGTTCATTGTCAGCACCTGCAGACCAGGCCTCAGAGGCCTCTACGGAGCCTGGGCGTGGATTTGAGACACCGCAGTTCACAATGGGGAGGAACTGGGTCAAGGCAGGAAGCGACAGCAGGCTTTATAATGATCCACTAGACAATGCAAATAGAAGAGCTATTTAGCCGAGACCTAGAATTCCTTATAAGGGGGAAAGCTGTACCCCAGGAAGAGGGTTCAGGAAGTCGCTGTGATAAACGATCTTCCTGTTTCTGTTTCACCATCACTCTCTGTGACTCACAACCAGGTTGATTGTAACCAGCTGCCTTCAGTCTTGATTCGATGTTATTTCCCCTTCTTAATATAAACAAAAGAACCTAAGACTGGGATCTCAGTGCTAGCAGATTCAATACGGCTCAATACTAATCGATACTGTGAGTTGAGTCAATATTGAGCTAGCAAATGGAGAACAAAGCTATTGGCACACAAATTCAATACAGTACTGGTATAGGAAACTCAGTACTGGGGAGAGATGGCAAATACAATATAAACAACTCCCTACTGGGGTTCTGAGAGGCAGAATAATGTGAGGAATTTAGTATTGGGTATCCTCGAGCTAAAAAATCCAATACCAGGAGTTCAGTCAAGGGATCATATACCTGGCAAAGTCAATAATGAAAACCTATGTCTATATATGGTGTATAAGACTCAGTTAATTCACACCTGTGAGCTCAGTGCTAGGAAATTCTTCAGTAATGTCTTTGAGGTAGGTATCAGATCCAGACATTGGAGAATAGCCCCAAGGAAGGCAGTCTGAACAGTAATCTCACATGTGTTTTCTTCTCTTGTGTTTATCTTAAGATCCACCTGTTAACATTAATAATAGCAGAATATAATCTTCACAAAAAGACACAGTGTTTACTTGTAATATCCGTGATGGACACATTTAATATATGTTTTTTACAACGGAGAGAAATGGTGGTTACACGTTAAAATAAAAGCCTGTTTGAGATGAATTCGTTTTGACAGAGGGTTTATTATGAATATTATGCAATGTGATACAATCCAGGGGCTTGTGAGTGCTCTGAAGTTTCTCATTCTTTTTAAAATTTGAAATGGCGTTTTTGTCTTTCGCTAATAGGTAATAGCTTTATGCTCCGTTCTGACACATAAAGGTCCACCCCTGCCTAATTCTGGCAATCCTACTGGGAGCCTAAAGTAACTCTCCTGGAATATTGCTTGTTCAGCCAGATAGGTGTTAGCGATGAAGTGGTAGGCAGGGTATTACACTTTCACTGGTACCCGTGGCTTCAAACAATCAATCCTAACAGCTTCAATAAGGCAAAGAGAAAATAAGCTTAGGAATTGCGCATAACATTGCATTAGCTTTTAAAAAGGACCACGTTTAGGAAAGTGAAACTGCGTTGTATTTGTATTATGGTTTAAACAGCAGACTTATAAAATCAAAGATATGTCACTGTTTTAAAATGAAAGCATTTACAAAAAAACATTTAATCTTAAAGTGTCGTTTATTAGATTTTAATAACGGGAATTTAGCGTCATCTTTGGAGAAAAGATTAGAGGTCGCTGGAACCGTGGAAGGAACACATAATGATGGGACTCAGAGCAGACTCACATTCCAATCGCTGTGTCTCTTATCAGTTACAAACATTCAGGCAAAACACGGGCAGGTTGAAAGCAGTGCTCCTGATTTCTATGAAGTTTTATACCCAGGAATTTGAGAAACTCACGGTGAACAATAAAGGTAGGTTTTACTAAATTAATGTATTAGATTTTCATCCTTCAGGGTGTAGAGATAATTTGAGATTCAGATTAGAACACTACAATGGACAGAAAAACAAAATGGTGCCTTTAGTTTGAGTAGCTCAGTTGTTAGAGGAAGTGCTGGGCTGCAGTGTGGAAGGTAGTGGATTTCATTAATGCCCCGTACCTATACTAAGTATTTATTGTGTGTCACTGTGGTTATTATTATTATTTATTATTATTTGTTTATTTAGCAGACGCCTTTATCCAAGGTGACTTACAGAGACTGGGGTGTGTGAACTATGCATCAACTGCAGAGTCACTTACAACTACGTCTCACCCGAAAGACGGAGCACAAGGAGGTTAAGTGACTTGCTCAGGATCACACAATGAGCCAGTGGCTAAGGTGGGATTTGAACCGGGGACCTCCTGGTTACAAGCCCCTTTCTTTAACCACTGGACCACTGGACCACACAGCCTCCAAGGTTAACCTTGTTTTTTTTACATTGCTTTACCACACTTATCTGTGGTTTACCATGATTGCCTGTTGTTTATGTTTTTCCTATTGTGCTTTACAGCTATTTGCTACCATAAATGTTTTTTTTTTAATCATATATATCTTTTAAACTTTTAATACATGTTCTGTTCTCTAAATACTCCCTGCTTTATTGCACAGTCAAGAAATTCTTCTGCAAGTCTCCTTTGCGGGTGAAAAGATAATTGATTATTCAGGATCCAATAATGGATTTCCAAAGCCCAACTCACAGCTCTTAATTTTCAAGCAATTTCAAAGAGGTGTCCCTGCTTTCATCCTCCTTTACTAAATCAATCATCCCCCAGCCCCCAGCCCTCTCCACTTTCTTTTTTTAAAAATGAACAAATTACATCTGAGCTCTTTGACAAGGTCCCTCTAGATCGAACTATAAGAGATTCTGAACTAGCGAACCTTGTCCAAAAAATTTCAGAGCACTTCAGTTGCCTCCAAGGCAACAAGTTCTTTGGGGCTTTTGACAGAGAGCTGAAAATGTGAGTCTAACAAATGAACAAGATAGTGCTTATTAGGCGCGGTGCTCAAGAACTGAGATCGTTTTAGTTACATAGCTAGAGAGCTTTTCATTTTCCCAAGCATCGAGCCTTGCAATCAATCACATTGTAATCATTTCTACAACACTTGTGTGTAGCATCGTGACACATGATAACTACATTACAAAGAAGGGCAAAAAAAACAAACAAAAAAAAACAATAAGCGAATATGAAGGCGTAGGATCTTCAGTGCTGGAAGAGTGATTCAGTGCTGGAAAGATGATGTCCTGTAGACTTGTGCACACACTGCTGCTGGATGTGTGTGACATCATCTGTTGCTTATCTCCAAGATGCCCTATATTGAATTGTCTGGATCTATCCTAGAAATCTAGAATTGCTCCACGTTAAGGTGTCTGCTGGAGTGTAATCTTAATAAACGAGACCTTCAGGCTGAGTGAAGGTGCTTTATAAAGCAGCGGCTGACAGAAGGGTTAAGGTCTCCTCCACCTGAATCTCCTGGAAGAATGCATTCCCATTCCTCTGAACTGACAGCTAATCACTTGACTGCAAATGGAGATGTCTCCTTGTCTCCTGCACGACATCATTAAATTATCATTAACCAAAGTGGAGCACAGAAGGAAGGTGTGCCGCCCCTGGATACAAAGAAGTGTTATTGAAATCAGTTAAGAGGTCTGTGTTGATTTAGGCCTCGACTCTGCTGTTTGTTTTTTTTTATTTAAAGGATGCCCACCATACTTTTAAAGCTCAGCTCTAAATATTCAAACCTCTCTAAGCTCAGTTTTACAAACGTTGTTTTGTTTGTTATACTTCAAACAATGTACAGAAAAAAAAGAAGATTTTCAAAGGGTTTATAAGGTAATAACCTTTAATTTCCCCCAAAACCATACATTGCCCAATACCTGTAAGCGTGGTTTTAGGCCTCAGTTCAAAGCTAGGGCTTTCGGAACTAAAGAGAAGCTGTGGGCTTAGTAGAACTCAGAGGCCTGTAAATTGCTGTGTTTAAAAATGGATGCGTGCACTAGCTGAGGGAAGGGTTCATTAAACTTCAAAAAGCCCAAATTGGCACCAAATTGGCTTTGTTTGTTCAGAGGTGTTGTTTGAGACAAGCCTTTGATGTGAAATGAAGTGCTGTTTTGAACCCTCATGATTGGGCTAATAACACTTACAAGGACAATTTTCACCCCCTCACTCCCATGTTTTATTAAAATAAATATCAAACTGCAGTTGGTTTATCTAAATACAAACTCAGTAGATTTGATTGAAGTCCTTTTCACTGAAAATCCACTCTATTCTCCCCAACCAAAACATTTTTGAGCAGGTCTCCAAGGTAACAAGCCTTTTTTTTTGGCTTTTGCCTGGAGAGTTAACTACTGGAGTATAATCAGAAATAGGATAGTGCTATTAAGGTGCGGTGCTGGAGATCTGTTAGTGATAATTATATCTGTATAATGTGTTTCACTCAATCACGTTGCAATCATTTTTACAATCGTTGTGGTATAGCATCCCTTGTCAGCTGTTCTGGTACATGACTACATTACAGATCAGGGTAAATAACCCAACATTGAGCTAGGGGGAGAGGGACTGTGTGATTGGGATGAGCATTATGTATATTCAGACCATTAGCTCTCATTTAGCTGTAGAAGGCTGACAGACGTTTGTAGTCCTCTTTCTGTTTGCTTTATTTATTCATCATTCAATAAAGATGTGGAGACTTCTGATCAACCCCAAGGTAATGACTCCTGTTTCCTTTAAAGAAAGCAAGAAAAAAGAAGTCCTCTTTGGATAAAATATTAATTCCCCATTGTAACAGCGACCTTTCAAGGTCACTCAGAATCCTTTTTATCGTGGGAAATGAACAGAAAGCAATAACATTTTATCTGAATCCAACAAAATTCAATTTCCACAGCGGTGGCATTTTTCTAGAAGAACCTCGGTTCTCTCGTCAGGGAAAAAAAAAAAAATTCTACGACTAATTTGAAACGTCTGGAACCCGATTCTTATTTATTTAGTGCGTGGCCCTGTCAAAACATTGATGTTTCCTTTCAATATTTGAGTGTGTTTCTCTCAGCGTAAGCAAAGGGCAGGCACAATCAATAAGGCTGATTAATTTTGCATGAAGACTCACTGAGTGGAGCCACTGGGGCTTCTGTGTTGACAAGGCACACGTTAAGAGGGCACAGCCATTTGCACCACTGAACCCAATATATTCCGTTTCATATTTCCAAGGCAGGCAAAGGACGTTAGTCAGGCTGTATAGCTATGACCAAATGTTTTACACCACTTAGAATTTAAAAAAAAACGCATAATTTAGATATTTTAATTGACATCATGTATTCAAGGAAACTACAAAATGATATCGCAAAAGTCTACCGGAAGCATGTGTTTCATGTTAAATTTTGAAATGTCACAATTTTCCATTTTTGTCAGTATATGGAAAACTATAAAGTGGTGTGTAATTCAATATGTTAACGTAACATTATTCAGCAGGTTTCATTTGACTTGATGAAGCACAATTTGTTAATTCTATAGGGCGATGCGGACCCTTTGGCCATAGCTGTAGGTGGGCTTGCTCAGTGTTTGTTTCGATAGGAACCCGTTTGAACACTGAAGGCTCACCATTTGACTGTGGTCTAGAATCGTCCGTTACTTTAATTAATGTTGTTACAAGGCAAGGTGTTCAGTTTTGACCCCTCATTAAGTTAAATTCCTACTCTCTTGCAGTTGTCTGGCATGATATTGAACCTGAAGGTGCCTTACCGTATTGTTTGATTGCTAGAGGGATAGGTGACTATTTCCCCGTGATCATCACTGCCTCTCGTTCCTCCAGGGAGGCTGGTACTGTGCAGTCCACTCTGAGGCCGCTCCTTGTGATATTGCAGTAATTGGTCCAGTTTTGGATACAACCTACCAACCGAGTGCCTATAATGAGCCCTGTCTGCTGTTCCCATGTGACAAGAACTCACTTGCAATAGGGCATATTACCGTTTTATTTTATTTTTGCATTCATTTCCCATGCTTGTACGATGCATTTGCTGCGCTTTGCCATGATTTCACAGAGATGTTTACTGCACTTTGCATTGCTGTTACCCTGGTACTCTATAGTACCTGTTAATGTTAACGATGCCTGTTTAAACAGGATAAGAAACAGCTTCAGAATTACTATGGCTCTTCAGACAAGGTAAATCAAACTTACAACATATATATGCATACATACATACATACATACATACATACATACAAAATATTGTGGATTTCCTTGATTTCCCAGTGGAGTCGATGACCTCAGATTTGGTAAACGACAAACACAATCACAGAGCCGAGATCTGGGAGCTGTAACCACATGACAGGGGCTGTCATAAAGACATCCGCAGGAATTAGCAGATTGAGTGACCTACAGGATGACTGTGTCCCTGCAGCCTGGGTGGCTCAGGGCTGAGGTTAACACTGAGAAACAGCCATAGGAGTTAAGTGCTGCAATGTATCGTCTATATATATATATATGTATATATATGTATCGTCTATATACTATATTACTATATATATATGTATATATATATATATATATATATATATATATATATATATATATATATATATATATATATATATATCCAAAGTGTAAACTGCACAAAATATTACACTTCCCTTAATTTGTATACATTATTTTAAATTAAAAATCAATGACAGCAATTTATGATTATTCAAAAAGGCAAAAAAAACATTCTAAAAAAATGTTTACAATAGGATATACATTATAAAATGAACAGTAAACAGTAAACACATTTCACACAAAATCTCCTTTTTTGTTCTCGCGTGTTGTTCATTTCACAATGTGGGATACAGTCCTTAATGTACCAGGTAGATATACAGTACATCTAGTTTTAAGAAGATGGCAATCTGTGCTCCGCACTTGAGGGTACAAGTGATTCAGTGTTGTGTGTGGTAATGAGAAGAGAATTTATTGTAACCCATCAAATTGGATAAATAGTTGTTTCTGTCTTCAGGGAGATAGAAGTGACAGCCAGATTATGTTATTTATTATTTACAATTTTAACCAGGATGCTTCTCACTCAGGACAACAATGTGACACTTTCAGATAGATCTCCGGTTCAGTGAGGTTCAGTTTATTATTTAAAATACAACCGCCTGTCAAATCTCAAGACCTACATTTTCACGTTTGATTGAGACAGTGTGATTAATCTCGCCAGCATAACCAAGGTATGGTAAAGCCCTAGACAACGTTAGGGTTTATTAGGATCTGTTAGCAAGGCAGAGGAATGAGCACAATGCCTCAGGAGTTGCTTAGTTAGACATTATCTTACTGCAGCAAACAGTACAGTCTCCTAAGCTGAAACCAAGGGCCCATAAAGGAAGACAAAGTCAATTATCTTGCAAGTCAAGACCGCTGCAGAGAGGAGTGATTCTGTTTGTTTATCATAGATAATTCCAGTAATGGGTAAAGCAATAGGAGTGCAGAAGACACTTGCACATGTTTAACATTCCTCTATTATTAACAACAGGCAATCAACTTAACCTTAATATAAGCAGAGATGATCTCCCGCTTCAGTAGACAATCCCTATTAAGGCGTGCTCTCAGTCTAGATTTCTATTGGGCAATACCAACACAATTGTTACAGTCATCAATACTTCAAAAGAGAAATCAAAATACAATCATTTTTTATTATTTAGTGGTGTCTAATACACCACACTATTATGTGTTTTTTAAAAATTTTTTATGTGAGGTCAAATTAGACTTCTTGAAACAAAAACATGACAGCTTAGAGGGCGTCTGCTATTGGATAGGACCTGACAGGCTAAGATCTGTGGGGTTTGCAAATATGTGGCATGTAAATTGTAAGTTAGAAGTTAAAAACATATTAGCATTTTGAATAGCACACAGTGCCACCAGGTGGACAATTGTAACACAATGTAAAGTTATTACGGTCAACTTGGACCAAGTTGTGCATTAGTTCGGGTTTATGATTGGTTAAGCAAATAAAAGAGATATCTTCGTTCTCCCTAATTTTGACAACAAGGAATACATTTAAGTCTCCAGCTGCACAGCAGTCTGAGCCACCCCAGGTGTTCCTCTGAGCCTTGATTGTAGGAGACTGGTGAATGAGATGCGTAACGTGCCTACTACGACTCAGGTGTGTCTCATGAGTGCATTGTGAACTGCTTTATCGCTGCACTCATTGTTTTTATCGCTGTCTTGGTAATTGACTTATTTTGATGAACCTGTGTCGGGCAAATTTGTTGTAAGATTCTATAGGTCAATATGTGGTGTCTTGCTTTTTCATGCTATTGACATCTCTCATGTGTTAGCTGCATGGCATTAAAATGACCTGTCCATTGTGCCTCATCAGTACTGTAAATATATCTAGTTGTGAAGCTTTATTAATAGCCCTCCCCTCCTCACACGCTCTCTCTCTCCTCCCTTACCCCCAATTAGAAAGCTCTTCACTCCTGATCAATGTCCATCCTTACAGGGCTATCTCTCAGGTTCCCACCCCAGGGAGAGCTTGGCATCGGGTCTCGTCTTACACAGTCTAGAGCAAAGGCAAGGTTTGAACAAGGGGTTCCTTTGCTTTTTAAATATCAGAAGAGAACACAACAACTCATACAGGCCCCTGAAAAATAAAAGCTGTTGTAATATTTGAAAAAAAGCCTCCTTAGTTGTAGCAACGTGAATGAAGGTACTGCTGAGAATAATGATTTCTTTTTGGACCCGTTTCTGAATATTGATTCACTGGTTAAATTAACAAGTGGGTTAAACTGCAATTTCAGTTCTTGTACTTGCAAATGCACAGCTCCCTTATGTTCCACATTTAACAGTCTTTCTTTCCTGTGAACACCAGACAAAAGATTACAAGAAAGCTAATCACATGGAGCGATATTAATAAAATAAAAGGTTGTACAAGCAGATTCCTTTTAAACCTGTAAAACAGCTGTCGGTCTGTGATTGCAGTAGGCGTAAGCATGTTCTTGCAATGTTCCATTGATGTGGCTTAATGGAGGTTGATTCTTTGAAACTGTCCCAGTTTTTGACTTCAACACCATCAGCATATTTGCACTTATCTTTCAAATGCCACTGTGGCTTTTGGAAAGAGAAATCTGTGGCGGTGTTTATTTTCTAGTTTTTAAAAGGTTTAGGTGTTGGCAGAGCTTTAAAGCTGCCTCAAGCCCACACTTGACTAAATAAACACAGCAGAGTGAGCCAGAGTGAGACCATCCCCCTCCAATTTTGTTAATTAGAATTTTGAAAACGTACCACGATTCAAACTGGAAGGGGGGTGGGAGGCTCTGCTCAACCCCAGAGACTTTGAAACACAGAATTCATCACAGAATCCTGAGCCCCCAACAGAGACTGCACAACATGTTATTTCAAACTTGTTTATGTTCAGCATTAAACTGCTTACATTACATCTCTCCACCCATCTATCTATGTATCTATCTATCTATCTATCTGTCTATCTGTCTATCTATCTATCTATCTATCTATTAATCTACTGTATCTATCTAACAAATGTACATTAAATATGTCATATCCTCTTTAGCCTCTGTATAAGTTCCAAAGGAAGTTATTTTATACATGTGTATATATATATATATATATATATATATATATATATATATATATATATATATATATATATATATATATATATATACACTTATGTATGTTAGTGTGGTTTTGTGGTAGGAGTCACACTGTATGTGAAAGGTTTTTGAGAACACCCAGCAATTCTGCTATAAATAGACTGCAACACATCTCTCTGCGAGGAAATGAAAAACTCTTGAGAACAGCATTCACCCCTCTAGTCAATCTAAACCTTTGGTATGGTTGGTACCATAACAGAATCACCACATGTGTGAAGGCATCTGTTATCTGCATTAAATAGCGTATTCTGAGTGATGATCGTGATCTGTATGTACATCCACCCAGATATGAAAGCAATCAAAAGGCAGCATCTGATTAATAACCACGCACATGAAGGACAAGATGAATTTGCTTAAGTATCGACTCCTAATAGCACGCCTGCCTTTTAAGATTTGGACCTCTCTGAGCCGCCTGAGTCCGATCCCCCTAGTCTGATTGCAACATCAGTGAGCTCTTCTTGTGATGTTCCCAGCAGTCATCTTCAAAGGCACTCTTCTTGAATTTGTACAGCTAACTCTGTCTTGAGACAGTTTCACAACACGGCAGTGAAACCTGGCAGGTGGAGCCACCAGATTTAATGAGACATTCCATTCTAAGAGGAAATGAAAGTGGTGGTTCTGGAATCTTGGCATAAAGGTTCTGGTTCCTGAGCTCTCCAGGTTCCGTTTCTCTGATGTCATTGTTTTCTTGGTGTCTGGCAGTCATGTGCCTGTGCAGTATCCAAAGGTACAGTAGTTTTAGCTGCAGGTACCCAAGATTTACTCAACCATTGAAAAATTCACACGCCTACGAACACCTGCAGCTGATAAGTGACACAGAAGCTCTGTTACAGCTCAGAGAGCATCGAAACCAATGAATACAAATTCCAATGAATTTTAAACGATCCCCAGCATTAGGAAAATCATTATAAAATAACAACAGATGTGTTATTCAGATGTTACTCCTCTACAATCCTATACACTTCTGTATAAATTCATATTAATCTGAGACCATTATATTAAAGCTTTAAATATGATAGCCATGCAGGATCATTTTACAGGAAACACCTAGAGCTTGTGTTTGAAGCATGGCAGTACTACTGGGGGAACATCTTTCTAAAATTTATGTCTATTTTAAACTGCATAGTATAATCATGGGAAAAGAATGGTTTAGTGTGCAACAGCACCATGGTAAACTTTTATAAGGGATATGAGTCAATGCACATATAAAAGCATGAGACCTATAAAATGGAAAAAACACACACCCAAAGAAAACCCAGTGTATTATGCAACACACAGCCCAGGATCCCGCAGGATACCCATCCTTCACTAGTTTATATTAAAGTAATGTCAGAAGAGGAAGCGAGATGTATTAGTTCACTGCAGCGGCTCCGCAGGTAGCAAGGATGACACGGCCTCATCCAGAATTATTAAAGTTGTCATCCTGGAATGTGGATTTTTTTCTTTTCTCGTTTTGTTAATGAGGGTGCTGCCCACGCACTCTCCCCAGTGCAGTGTGTACATTAATGAGAGTGCATGTCTGTGTCAATATGTGTGTGTGTGTGTCTGTGTGTGTGTGGGGGGGGAGTGTGTGTGTGTGAGTGTGGGGGAGTTTATGTGTGTGTGTGTGTGTGTGGGGGAGTTTGTGTGTGTGTGGGGGAGTGTGTGTGTGTGTGTGGGGAGTGTGTGTGTGTGTGTGTGGGGGGTGTGTGTGTGTGTGGGAGGGGGTGTGTGTGTGTGTGTGTGTGTGGGGAGTGTGTGTGTGTGGGAGGGGGAGTGTGTGTGTGTGAGTGGGGGAGTGTGTGTGTGTGTGTGTGTGTGGGTGTGTGGGAGGGAGTGTGTGTGTGTGTGTGTGTGTGGGGAGTGTGTGTGTGTGTGGGGGGTGTGTGTGTGTGTGAGTGGGGAGTGTGTGTGTGTGTGTGTGTGTGTGTGTGGGGTGTGTGTGTGTGTGGGAGGGAGTGTGTGTGTGTGTGTGTGTGTGTGTGGGAGTGTGTGTGTGTGGGAGGGTGTGTGTGTGTGTGTGTGTGTGTGTGTGTGGGTGTGGGTGTGTGTGTGTGGGGTGTGTGTGCGTTGGGGGGCAGTGTGTGTGTGTGTGTGTGGGGTGTGTGTGTGTGTGGGGAGTGTATGGCGTTTGTAATATTTTCTTCTGATGTCACTGGTATTTGTGTCATGCCTTGCCCTACCTGTGGGACTGCACGGTCTCCTCGCTTGTTATAAATCTGCCCCGGGGGCAGGGGGTTATTGTGTGCAGAATTAACAAGGAGATTGTAATTGGGTCTAATGCAGCTAGAGGTTGAGGGGGGAGAAGGTTTAAATCAAAGAGTGAGCGCTTTATTGAAGGAGGGCTAGGAAAGGTTTAAAATGCAATTTGCTTCATGTACCTCGCTTTGGCATTAGCAGCTCTATCAACTGCCTCCTTTGTCTTTTGCTTGTGTTTTTTTTATACATTCATTTGGGATGTACGGTAATGGTACAGTTGTTTCAATTACAATGCTGAAGATCAATACAACAAATGGGACTGATATCTGATCACGTGTTGTGTGGTAGGTCACATGACCAGACTGTGGCTACATCATTTAGTGAAACTGAGCTCGGTGGTTTTGAATCAGGACATAGCAGCAATTACTGTATGTATATATATATATATATATATATATATATATATATATATATATATATATATATATATATATATATATATATATAGGACTGAGACATAATTAAAAAATATATGAATATAATTTATATCTCTTGTTTAGGAATTATATATAAAAAAAACTAAAAAAGAAAAATGATGTCCTCTTTTTAGTAGAATATATTAGTAGATATTTAGTAGATACTGAATTTCTTTTTTTTCTATTTTTTTTCCATTGTTCTATATGGATGGAAAAAATGACATCCTCATATTAGCTATTATGTAATTGCGTCTTCCATATTTCCCCATGTAATAGTTTTTGTATCCGATCCCCTTTGAGCTTGTCATAAAAGAGTTAAGTACCGGTAAAGTAAAATAAATTGGACGAGTTGAAGAGGAAGTCGGTGACACCTTGAGATTTTCAAAATATTGTCCTGTTGCTGCTATTGGCCACAGCTGCACAGACTGCATTCAAACGAATGCTTAAACGATTCTTTTGATGTTCCAGACGAATGCAAGGGAAGCACAGTATGCAAATGAATGGAGCTTGAATAAATGTTTAGTAAATGCATTTTAATTTATAGCTCAGCTGTCCAACCTAAAAGAGCCGTGGAGATTACCAGGGAGGAGGTACATGAATCACTAACTAAAACAAGGAAATCATTTTGGTTTACTAAAACACTGACTGCATTGCTTCTACAGCCTTAAATGGAACAGTAAGCTATATTCCGGAACTAATTACCATGTGCTAAAGCATAACAATTTGTATTTCAATTCTAGTAATCAAGCTTGGGTAACTGAAAATTTAATTTAAAAAAAAAACAACTTTTCTTGAGAAACAGACAGTTCTGACAAAAGAATCCTTTTTCGATTCTCAAATGAGTAAGACTGCAGGCATTTTGGTGCATGATTGCACATTCTATAATCACTGTACCCCTCAACATAATTCTGTCCAAAGCTTTCCCTCACTCATTTGCTTTCTCCTGAATTCTAAACCCAATGCTGCCCTTATCCACACACTTCTGCATTCTCACCCGAAATAGGGACCTGATAGGTCAGAAACCCGATCCCTCACTATCACCAACCCAGACTCCAGCCTGACCTTCACCCTATCCTGGCAACACACAACTTGATGGGAAAGGCCCCTCAAAGCCCAATCAAGCACATGGGGTTTAAGAAGGTAACTCAGTGCAGAAGCAGGTCCAGCTGTACAAGCACGCAGAGGCACGGCTTTCAGTTCTTAGCCCGCTGCTTAGATGTTTTTCCAGACACATAGCACCTGCGGGCTGATGACTTATATGTTATTTCTCAAGGGGGATTGAAAGCCAAAAAGGCAAATCCCAATTTTCTGTGCATGTAACAATATGGAAGCTAGTTTTGATCCCCCTCCCCAAAAAAAGTCCTGTGTTTTTGCTGAACAATGCCACCTATCTCGCTTGTAGCTTGGCACTGAACTATAAAAATGCATAATGGCAATTTCTCGCTCTGTGAGGCTCTTGACATCAAAATCATAAACTTCATTGTTCACAATAAAATGTTTGACGATGGTCACACTGCCAACATCAATGAGTTCTTACAGCATGTGACAGATATTATATCTAAACTGCAGTAAATCGAAGTGCTGCTCTTCTGCACACCTCTATCCACTATATTGCTATTGTAATATATATATATATGTATACAATTTCAATATATACTGTGTATATATATATAGGGATGCTATAATGGGATCAATAACTCGCCCAGGCTGGAAAAAAAAAACACCACCTGGGTTAATATTTAGTTGTAAGGTCAATAGTATTCATACAAACCTTTGCTTAGATTGTTAACATTGAGCTCTATATCTGCTGAGCTGATAATACAAATCTTCCAAGAGCTGGATTTAAATCCATAATGCCATAATGCATGACAAGGGTGTCAAGGAAAAATAAATAATTTCATATCTTTTACTATGCAGCGAAGGTCATGAATATATATATATATATATATATATATATATAACATTTTTAAGTATTTGCAGTTTGGACTGGCAGGCAAGCCATGACGCTTGCTCGCTGTTTATTAGATTTTAAAAGATGTGTCTTAGTAATTAAAAAATTAAAAAATTCTTGCTGTATGAACTAACGTATTTAATATTTAATTCAGTTGAAGTTAACATACCGCACATGCTACAAAGGGTCAATATATAGTGATTAGTTCTTATGAATTTAACATGAGTTCAATAGGTAGTCATATGCTTGGTAATGTAATTAGACTTCAATTGCTGACTCGTACTTTAAAGCTTTATATAGAAGAATTTGTGAAGAGGTTGGAAGGCACAAGAACATGCCATTGTCTTAATCTGTGGGGTTTTTTTATGTGCAAACATCAGGCTGGGTGCTACATACAGCACAATAATTTATTTGAAATTAGGGGCAGAATTTTTTTAGTTCGATTGAAGCTGTCACTGAAAAACTTGAAGTGCAGCTGTTATTGATTTGCGGATTATTTACTGGTTTTTATAATGTGATTGTGCCTGTGTGTTCGAATCAACATACAAATCTGTATGCTCTGTGTCCCCCTAGGGTTTGACTTTATTGTGCTTCGCTCCTGGATAACAATTTTAATAAACAGAATAAAAATGAATAAAGCAGAGCTGGCAGGCACTAAGGCCTGGGTGCTGTTTCTTTCTCTCTCTCTCTCTCTCTCTCTCTCTCTCTCTCTCTCTCTCTGTCTCTCTCACCTCTACCCTGTCTCGCTCCCCTTGTAACGGGGTGCTGATTGTGTGTGTCGCTGACAGTGATGACAGCAAGGCAGCTGTGACCCCAGACTGTGGGAAGGCTGCCGAGCTGTGATTGGGGGACACGAGGTCATGACCTCTGCACAGACAGCTGAACATCCCAAACATTCACTTGGGGCTTTGTGGCGCACCGCTCGTACACAGCCCAGCTCATCACAGTTAATGTATCCTCGGAATGCTTGGAAGATGTTTATGCCTTTCTTACGGCCGAACCAAATTTGCGGGGGAAAACAAACACGCAGATAATCCTGGATTCTAAAACAGCAGTGTCATGTTTGTTTAAAATTTTCCATGAATTTTTTTTGTTGCTTAACATTAAACCCAGATGGCATTGTAATGAAGTAAAGAAAACCCTCCATATGTCATGCACTTTGCCAGACAGATTGAGAATTGTTTAGCAAAAGGGCAGGTGCACCCAATGTCCTAACGAATCACAGAGAAATCTATAATGGAAAAATGTATATATCAACTATGCATGATACCCATCTTAAAACTCGCATCAGTATGAATATTCAATTTTGATAGGTCTATGATTCAGTTCTCCTCAGATCTTAAAAGCTGGTCCAAGCTGGGTCTGGTCATTATTGGAATAGGAGCCCTCCAAGGAACACCAGCTGTGTTTTAGGATGTAGATCTGGCACACAGCAGGGGGCATCCCTCCCCTTTGGGAATGAAAAACTGCGAGCCCAGTGTTGATGATTCTATTATTATTACTATCATGCCTGGACTGCAGAAGGCAAACACCACAGCCGGTACACAAGTGCTTTGTGTTTGTCTTCAGTTGTACAGCCTGCGACCTCCTTCATTATACAGCCAAGCATGGGACGCGAGCCAAGCCAGTCATATAAAGAGGGCTACAACATCACGGTTAAGAAAACCCATTAAACAACAAAAAAAAAAAAAAACATTGCATGTTAGCAATTTTTTGTGCACCGTAAACAAGAAGGAGGATATCAGGTCAAACATGAAGCACGTTTTCTCTGCTTTTCAATTGGCTAGGAGGTAGGATAGGAGCGAGGGAGACTGCAAGCATTTCTCTACATTTGCTTGGCTTGGTGCATTAGCATTAGAGGTGCACTAGGGTGGGGATGCTAATAGCATTGGTTTATATTGCACCACTGATTGTGTTACTATAGCTACAGGACTATAGCTGTTGAAGTTGCCTCTGTTGAACGGCTGGAAATGGCTGGTTATCTTTGAACCAGGTATCAGAAGGGAAGCCAGGCTGTGTTCAAGGCAAGGGCATTTTCAATACCCTTCCACAGGCCCAAGGTCTTTATGTTTTTCATTTCAAAGACCTGATTATGATCGGAATCCTTTAAGTCTGATCCCCTATTGCTGTTACCACGATGCAGTAAGTGTTGCAAAGACCCCACAAGGGCAGTGTTGCTTCCACGCTGGCATTCCTCCGGAGCCTCTCGGAAAGACTATCAAAATTGACCATATTCGACGATGTCAAAATGCCAACGGGAAAAGGGAAACACATTAAAGGTGGAATGACCAAGTGCAAATTTCCTAGGAGCAATGCAACTATTGTTACTGAGTGAAACTAGCAAGAAATCGTATACTGTATTCGCCAGAAAGAGTGGTTCAATTAATACTCAGAGTAGGTTTTTACAAGTTTAAAACCGCTCTGATCTTTGAAAGTTTGCCTCTTTGATGCAGGTTTGCCTACGATGTTCTTATCTATAGCATTCCCACGTAAAAAAATAAAAGCCTTGGTTTTACTGAGTTTTTTTGTCTTATAAAAAAAACCCGGCTCTTCACACTGTGGGGGTTCCCAGTCCTGCCCCTGCTCAGCTGGGCTTGTATCTCTCACTGGTGAGCTATTCATCTCAAGATTGTGTTGGGCCAACACTATATAAAGGAGGTTGAGCGTTTTAGTCGGGAGACTGGCCACACTCCATCCCCCATCCCCACCAGGGCCCTGTAAATCAAGAGAAACCTGAGCCAGGCAAAGAGTAACTTGAGGGGAGATTAAAGGGAGAACAGGGCCCTGGGTTCCCACTGATGTCATGATTAGAAAGACAGGGATGTTCTTCCGAGTGTGGGAAACAAAGACAAGAAGGGAAAAGGCGAGAGAGGGGGAGTTGGGGAGAGAAAGAGAAAGAGAGAGAGAGAGAGAGAGACACCGGAGATAGAAAGTGGATAGGTGAGAGAGGGAGAGGAAATAGGGCGAATTATTGAATTAATGAATATTCTCAATTTGAGTTCCAAGCTTCGGCCAGAGAGACAGGGACGTGTGGTATACTGTGGAAGGCAGAGGAAGGAAAGGAAGACAACTATAGGGACGAGGAAGACAGGAAAGAAAGAAAGAAAGAAAGAAAGAAAGAAAGAAAGAAAGAAAGAAAGAAAGAACAGATGGGGTGTTCGAAGAAAAACAGTCCAGGGAAATACATTGTATTGTTTAACATAAACACCGGGTCGATGTGATTTGATGTGAAACTGGAAAGGAAGTCATGAATCTTTGAGAAGGCCTTCCTGAACCTAATCTTACATTTTAGCATTTATTTTTTTTTTATGCTCAACGGTAATATAAATTAGACAAAATCACAGCAGAAGTCAGTGAGCAGCTTTAAAAAAAACAAAAAAAAACATTGACAATTATCTACTTGCGCAGACCTATTCACAAAGCCGTAATGTTCCAAAGACTGTTTTAATGAAAAATGAAAATTGGTGTTCATGTTGCCAAAGAAGCTGGCAGCAGTTTCCTTAATAACAAACAGTATTTTATTTATCAAAACAAAAAGACTTTGTGAGGTCTTTCACATTTTAGACATACTGTACGAAAATAAACTTAATAAATGAAATGTTGGTCATAGAATTTTTTTTTTAGTATTTCTTCATTTAGCATGTTAGTTATGGATAAAATGTCCACAGGCTTTCAAAAGTGAAGAGCAAGCAAGACAAACAATGCTGAGCACTGAGGGGAGACTCAAAGAGAGGCAAGAGAGGAGAGAAGAGGTTTTGTGAGCCTAGAGGAAGGAGAGACGAGAGAGAAGAGAAAAGATTTTGTGAGCCTAGAGGAAGGGGAGAGAAGAAGGAGAGGGGAGAGGGGAGAGGAGAGGTTTTGTGAGCCTAGAGGAAGGGGAGAGAAGAAGGAGAGGGGAGAGGGGAGAGGGGAGAGGAGAAGTTTTGTGAACCTAGAGGAAGGGGAGAGATGAAGGAGAGGGGAGAGGGGAGAGGAGAGGTTTTGTGAGCCTAGAGGAAGGGGAGAGATGAAAGAGAGGGGAGAGGAGAGAGGAGAGGTTTTGTGAGCCTAGAGGAAGGGGAGAGATGAAGGAGAGGGGAGAGGGGAGAGGGGAGAGGAGAAGTTTTGTTAGCCTGGAGGACGGAGTGGAGATGAGAGAGGAGAGGAGAGGTTTTGTGAGCCTTTTGCTTTCTAACACCGTCTTGCACACACTGCAGAGAAGTTGTGGATTTTATAAATCCCTCACCTGGGAATCTTTTGCAGTTTGCAGATGTTAAAGCCTGGTACATGTTTATTTATAAAGCCAATTCAGGTTCTACTTCCACTTATCTGCAGTGTTTACTTAATCCACCATCCCGGGTGGAATTTCCTTCAGGTCTGCTCTGCCCTGTGTGTGAAACGGGCAGTGTGTTTACCTTGGGCCAGTTCAGAAACTGCTAAACAAAAGCTGGAATATTTCTGCACCCCCTCTGTCAACTGTCATCTTTTATACCCCCCCCCCCCCAAGGCAATTTAACTAGACCTTTTTAGAAAAGGTTTTCTATTGTTCCAAACATTGTGCTGTGTTAACTTATGTTAAAGCAAGAGTATCGCTTTCAGAAGAAGCATTTGTGTCAGCAATAACAAGATAATTATTGGAATGCATTACTTACATTGCACTGCGTTGTCATTTTGTTTGCTTAACATGAGATTTTAATCGTTCATTTGGATTCAATAATAAATACTCTTATATATATATATATATATATATATATATATATATATATATATATATATATATATATATATATATATAGGAACTGAAACAGTGGAGGTACTACTAGGCCTTTGATGCCATGGTAACCACACTCACTTATTTCTATTTTAATCTATGAATGTGTTTGTGATGTCATTGACTACATTGTTAATGATGTAACAATCTACTATTCCTTTCTATTTAAACCTTCTGGCATCATGGTATTGAAACTAAATATCTAATTAGTTTCCTTTATTTTTCTATATTGTACATATCTAATTGTATTTATTCTAAAACTACACATCACAGGTCAATTATGCTATGCTCATTTTTTGTAAGGTTTTGAAATATATATATACAGGGTGATTAAAAAGTAAGTTTACCACATCAATGATAAGATTTGAAAACTTTTAACAAAACAAAGATCTACATGCAGTCCAATCAATCTGACACCAAATATTTATTCATAATGTGTTACTTTTAACTTTTTTGCAATACACATATTTTCCGAGAAGCATTCAACATACGCCAAAAAATTATATTATTTTGTTTCCCAAGTTATTATATTCTAAATGCTTAAGTAAAGCAATAATAAAAAATAAAAAGCGATATAAATGAGTTGCAGTTAAAGGTTAAAATCTTTTTTGTTTTTAATGTTTTAAAGATAACTGTTTTCAGCTTTTTGTGTGCCTCATGCCTCGCTTCTGATTTCTAGATTGATGGAAGTCTTTGAGACTCACATCATCATCGGCTGAGCTGCATTCCTCCTTCCAGAATCCAGGGGTTCGTATTAATGATCTAAACAACGGGGGATCGTGATAGCGCCCTCCTGATCACTTGCAGGCCTCTCTGTTAAGTAATGTTAATAAGTGGGTAATAAATCACGTCCTGGGGGAAAACACCAGAAGGATTACTGTAGAGTTGGAGGTCTTTAGATCCCCCATTGATAAGAAGTGCTGCTCTTCCCTCAAACGTATTCCTCCTTCATGCAGGTAGAGGGCACCGTTCCATACACAATCCTGCAATTCCTGTTCGGCAGTAACAGCATTTCAGATTCACCGAAACTCTTTCTCCTGAGCAATGTGTGCTCCATACTTTTATTTTTCATTCTAAAAGTAAAAGCAATTGGTCAATGTAGTATTCTGTTATAGGACATTATGTACATATAGTGGAGGTGCCCTTCATCATTTGCTCATTTCTGAGATGTGCAATATTTTTTTCTGTGTTCGTGGGCCCGGCCTGGGCTCAAAGTATTTTGTCATACGTGTTCTAGTTAAATAAATCTGATATATTTCTATGCTGGGTTGATGTCTGTGTGCAAAATGAAGGGTGCTTTGGAATCCCGTTGAGTTCTGAGGGGAGAGGAAGAAACTAAGATACTTTGCGGTTCACAGCCCGCGGCCACTGACCAATTAACTATCTCCTGCAAAAAAAAAGAAACCGAAATAAACTGAGCGAGAAACAGGAAATTGGGCAGCCCTAAGCGAAGCTGCCTGTTCCACCCCAGGGAAGACAAGTCGCAGTGAATCTCACTGAGGGGCCGATCAATGAGCAGATAGATTGCAGTTTTCAAGCAGCACCTTCTAAATCAATTAATCTATAATGAAATCTATGCGCCCTCTTAAAGGGACAGGCCCTTGAAGATAATCAGCACAGCCAGCTTGCGGAGCAGAGCTGAGGCAAGGGGTTCATGGGGGGCATTGCTGGTATTGGGAATAATGAAATCTCTGAGAGATAACTAAGAAGCACGGGCACTGACTCTCATACCATACTGACTGATGCATGATATTATATTGTAATGTATTATACCGTACTGTATTGATTCAAAGTACACTATATTATTACTGTAACTGACAGCTATCAGGCCTTTGGGGTTGAAATACCCATACCTATGAAACATAATAGAATAACATAGGAACAAAAAGGAAATGATGTTTAACTGGACTGCACTCTGCTCCAGTATTATTGTGCATATTAAAAATCACTTACACAGCATGTCTTTGTACTGTGAGTACAGCCCTGCTGTAACCTATTACATCTCATCTTGAGTATTGCAGTTCCTTGTTTGCTGGTATGTCACTAAACTTGGAAGACTTCAGCTTGTCCAGAACGCAGCTGCCACACTCTCACACTCGTCTTTCACAACACATTACTCCAGTGTTCAGGTCCTTACATTGGTTACCAGTGAGTTACTGGATTTATTTTAAAGTTGCCATAATAACTTATAAGGTCCTTTGTGGATTAGGGCCATGCTATCTCCAAGAACTAGTAACTTCATATATTCATATTCTTCCTTTGAGATCAGAACATGCAGAACTCTTAGTCTTAAATCAACAGGGGCTTTTTGCTGTTGTGCTCCTCGTTTGTGGAACTCTATTTCTGGTTGACATTAGGCGGGTTGAAACATTGGATTCTTTTATGTCTAAATTGAAAGCATGCTTTTTGAATGTGCTTTTATATAACGGGTTGTCGCTGGAGTGTGTTGTACACATGAGCTCTCTTGTTTTGTTTTTAACTTTGTACAGCACTCTGGGGTGCCATGGCATGAAGGGAGCTATAAAGAAGCTCATTTGTATTGTATTGCATTGTATTGCATTTTTTAGATGAAATACTGCAAACTGTTTCATCCTTCTGTCTGGTTGGCTCAGGTTGCCTCTCCTATCAATTATTCTTCACTTCAATCATTCATTCAAGGGTGAAGGGCCTCTCCTGAGGCCCTATCTCCTAATGGAGCATTTGTGAAATGTGGCAGTGTGGCTCTGGGGGTGCAGTATTCTATTACAGCACAGATCTACACAAACTGTCTTGGAAGATTGCAGTAGAAAATCATTGCTGTGTGGTTCAGTGAGGTGACGGAGAGTGAGTTTAGCTTTGCTCATCATTATTGTTCACTGACTGCTTCTCAATAACTAGGGACAACAGTTTTACTCCTATTACAATATATTTACAGTTGATTATTTTTAAAATAAGTTAATACATGGCGTGTAGGGTTTCTCTTATTGTCAGAAGAGATGTCATCTAGTCCAGTTGATACCCTGATGCGTCGCTTATTCAAAATGACATTTCTTATAGAAGAGACACCCTGCAGAAATGATGTCAAAAATGAAGATTTCACATACACGCTTTAAATATTTTTTTTTATTAAACCCTAGAAATAAATTAAATAAAAAAGGAATGTTGCTGGTTTAGAGTTTAAAAATTTTAAGTAAAAAAAAATTGCACCTGCAATATGCAAGGCTACTTTATCATTCGTACTGTGGGATATATACAGCAGTGTGCACATTTTAACAGAACACCTCAAGATTTGTCATTTATATCCTTTATATGCCTACCTGCATGGAAACCTCTGGGGGTGAGAATTTCAATTTCCGGTCAGTAATCAGTGATATAGAAATACTCATGTGTGAAAATGTTAGACCAAGCTGTGTTTTAATTAGGCTTCTTAAACAACTTCTAAAAAGTCTTATGTGTTTGACCATTTGTGGCTATGTGTTCTTTTTCTCTTGCTATTTTACACGAATTGCACATGTGTGGCCTACTAAAGTCATCAATTAAATTAGACAATCACCGATTTGCCTATTTTGACCATTTTCCAAGATTTTCAGTTACAGTGGTTTGATTTCATATGCGCAGCAACGGAAGCCATAGGGCGTTTTAATAAATGTGCTGTGCAGTGTAAGGTACAAAACAAGGTTACACACATGCAAAATGTAGTATCCTTGTAGTATATCAAAGAATATTAACAGTAAAAGGGATTTTATTTTCTGATACAAACGCCCTTAATACGTTAAAGTTTAAACAGTTCAACACTTTTCATCCCGAAATGTAAATAATAATGAAATGTTAAGGGTTTAACATCCCTAATGAAAAGGTTTGGTGATGAAGCTTCTGTCAGCTACAGCAGCTAAGTGGTTCCTTGTGTGTATTTTTGAGAGTATCTCTAGAAGGTTGAGGCTTCACAATAAGTGATGAATGGGGCCTGTGGTTGGACATGTGCAGGTAATTACATTCGAATTTTTGACATTTATTAGAAAGCATTACTGTCTTCCCCAGAGATATTCACGGGTCACACTTCAACAGGCCTTAACCTGTTCATGATGAATTAGGGTTCGAGTTTAATGAGTAAGTTTGGAATGAGTCATGAATGGGTGCTTACTTCATAGGAGTTTGAATTTAATATTAAAGTGAAGTTTAGTTCAAACTTGCCTGTATTTGAAGTACCATCATTTATTCCTGACACACTTTGTTTTGTGAGAGACTTTTTGTTGTTAATCAACTAGATTATTTACACATTAACAAAAGCGGGTTATTTATTTTTTTATTATGATTAGTTGATATATAGTAAACGATTTATAAACTAATTTAAAAATAAGTATAATAACCTGATCCAATTTAAAAAAAAAATGAAGCCTCGTTTTAATGATTGACTCAGAGTTGATCTGGTGTTGGCTGTACATTATTTAGATGACGTTTGTCATTAGTTTATAAATAGGGGTACTATATATAAAAACTAACCATTGGCAAAATAAATAACATCATGTGTTAATATGTCTGCAAGCCAGTTGATAACTAAAAGAAGAGGACCTTAAAAATAAAGTCTGACACTTGTTTGTGTCTAATTTGTGTTCTGGGAGCTGTGAATATTTATTTCTGTGGTGAGAACTTCACTTGGGAGTTGAGAGTCTGGTCGCTTTTTTGAAATCATGGTCAGTTATCAGGGCTACAATCAGGGCAGTGTTTGAAATAGGACTCCCACTGCACAGCGGTTTGATCCATTCATTGGTTTTACAATGAGTTTAATAAGACACACCTGCGCGTGTTACCTATACACTGTGGCTGATCAAGCTTGTAGTAAAACGTGGAATGGGTGAAACTGCTATGCAATAGGAGTCCCATTTCATCCCTGCAGAAATCTATATATTGACTGCAATACAGCCTAGCAGTGGAACTGTATCCCTTATTTCCATTTAATAGTGAAATCTATAACGGACGGTGGGGTTTCAGCTAATCTTGTGCTCTCTTTCAGTGGTTTAATAATGCAGTCAAACACATTTAAGTTGTTATAGACAGGCAACCTTCATATACAGGTGTTTTAATATGGGAAAAGCTAGGATTTACTTAGAGTGGTCATTATCGACAGGTAGTTCTTCTGTATAAGTTTCAATCTATTCTATTCTATTCAATTCTATTCTGTTATATTCTCTGTATTCAAGTGCATGTCTGACAATTGCCTATACTGTAAAGTAGATTCCCAATGAAACCCATTACTCTAGCACATTTCTTCATTGATTGTGACTATAATATTAGGATGTCATCCATTCAGTAGCTGTCATTATTCCATTCAAATCCTAATGATATGATGGGACTCTATGCTGCACCATGATCATATCAGATCATCCCCTGCTTTATACAAAAATACTTTTATTTAGCCTTGAATCCCATCAAATGATATCACATCATCCAGCAATACACTGACCTGCAGTATTTCATCTCTGGTGGAGTCACAGCGAATAGATCGTGTTAGGGCGCATTAGACCGGGTTATGCTATGACAACATGCTTGGATATCACATCAGATTATGTCGTCTCCTGTACCACGTAATACACTGGTGGTTTGAAGTGTGACAGTGATGTAACACATTGTTCAGATCAGCTCACCCTTACCGTATCGTTGAATCTTTATTTTTTTTTTTTCTATTTCATATATGATGTATAGACCCGTTTAATGTATGTGACACACCTCGTTTTGAAGGGTGGCTTGTTTCTATTACAATCATAATAACATGTCTACTGCTGATTTTCCTTTGCACCTAGGCACCCCACTGAAGACAATGACAGAACCAGTTTCAGTGTTTGCATGCGTTTTTCATGTTATTACCATTTGTTACATAAAGAGTAGGATTTGGGATGGGATTCCAAGCCACATTAAAGAAATGCTAAAACAATTTTAAAATGGCTACATTAAATGAATCACGCACATGCTTCACGGTGCATAAAGGGAAATGTTATCTTAATTGTGTTTTAAATATTTTGTTAAACCAGCAGATGCATGTAACATTCCATTAGCAATTGTTGCATTTTTTTGTAGATGAGGAAAACGATATTGCGCTACTGTCTCTTTAAGAAAAAGCCTTTTTTTTTTTAAAGAGAATAGGAAAGAATAGGGGGTGGGTTTAGCAATGACAACGCTCTTGAGAGTGTGGAATGGGAGCGAGTTGTAATCTAGTTATGCTCATTCAAATCAGGGGCAAGGCAAGGGGGAGAGAGAGGGAGTGTGTGTGTGAGAGAGAGAAGAGTTGTAGTGCTGGAAATCATCACAGAGAATTAAACACACTCTTACTAACACATACACACACACACATCACAGCCGCGACTTTTTCTCGGAAATGTAACCACGACTTGTGACATTGCAGTATTTCAAAGCTGCACTCACTCCACATTCATTCAGCAACAAAAAAAAAGAAAACGAAAAAGAAAGAAAACTGCAACTGGAGTCGATGATTGTATTTCCAGCTGAGGGGACCAGAACAAACGGAAAGTAGTAATTCACAAGGATGACTAGGATTGTTGCTGAGGTGTTCTTGTCGCCAATGTGATGCTTCGGTTGGCGCTGTGGTTGAAATCGACTCGAGACGCACGGGAGCGGAGTTTACAAAGTTATTTTGTGGTCTTCCAACCCCTTAGTTCCACAACCCTGTATTTCAACTTAACGATCGGGTTGATGTGATTTCTATTTTTAAATACCCTGTTTAAATTCGGATTATTTATTTATGTATTTTGCATCAGCTGGATATCCAAAAAGACACTGGATTTTTTTTAAAGGGGGCACCCACAGATTTTTTTTTTCCCAACAATTGACAGTTTATTTATCAAACACTGCACAAGATGATCTTTCAGCACACTCGGGTTGCCCTGCCGTTTGTTGTTGCGTTCATCTGCTCGGCTCTAGGTAAGAACATTTAATTTAATAACAGCAATGCGTCGGACTAAATTCTGATGCGTGGCTTTGCTACAATTTATGAAAATTCCTTTTTTTTGTTTTTTCTTTAGTTACTGGGGTCCTGTTTACGACCGCACTGGAAAACAAAAGTATTTTTATAGGAATGGAATTTAAAAGGAGGGACACACAATAATAATAATAATAATAATAATAATAATAATAATAATAATAATAATAATAATAATAATACAAACTTCAATTCTCATATATTGGATAGGCTTTGGGTTTGAAGTGTTACTTGTCACCCTTGTTAAAATACCCGACAGTTTACTGTTTTACCTATGCTTTGAAAAATGTAAATCCTGCGGGTTCCAAGGTCTCTTCTAAACTGCTCAGCTAGGCTTTGAATTCAGGGCGGGGGCTGGGTATTATTATTATTATTATTATTATTATTATTATTATTATTTGTTTCCCCTTTTTTTTCCTTTTAAAAGAGTCACCAATCGTAAACGCCGAACTTTTAACAACACGTCAAAGAGAATTGACGCTTTAAAATGGTCCTTTTCCCCCGGACAACTTCAAAGGGGGGTACAATTTGGTTCAGATTACCATCTGTAAACTTTTTTTTTCTTTTTTTTTTTTTACAACAGCGATTGTTTCATCAATTCCCGTGGCCAGTCAATGCTGCAGTACAGTTACCAGACGAGAACCTCACTAGCTCACATTACTCGTGAGCGTTGCACATTAAGTCAAGATAAGGCATTATAATACCTTGAATGTTTGATGGTAGAGCCATTCTAATACAATGCCACAGCCTTACCTAAGTGTTCAGCCGCAGCCCATTTCCTAATATACAGCCTGACTGTAATTATATATCAGATTCAATGAACAGTACAAGAAATGAGAGTTTCAGTTTGTTCATTGTGACAGTACGGATTCTATTAATAAAGCACGCAGACCTGTCTGGAAGGTTTTGTATGTATTATTTATGTATTAGTCGCAAGAAATGTAATTTGTCATACACAGCAAGCGTAATGCGGGGCATGTCTATTGGTTTTGTTAAACCTTGACAAGAAAACACTGCTCAGATCTCATTAAAACATAATTATTATTTGTATGGTTTTCTGTTTGTTTGTACGGTGCCGTGATAATTAGTTTCCCCATCCATCACCAGGTCGTTCTTTTGAACGAGTTGCCGATGCAGTCACGTTTCTAATGTATTTCAGTCATGTAAGCCATATTTTAGTTTAATTGATAACTGTGTTTTAGACTATATTGTCGTCGGAATATTACAACACTTGCAATTTCAAGTTTAGGGGAAAAACATTTATAGAATACACCAACATTTTATATTAAAAAAAAGTTGCAATAAAAAAAATTGACAAACTCCCAAAGCGCAACGATATGGTTGATCATAAGACTCTATGCAATTAGTCCAGACTACATATTTTTTGATGTCTTTTTCATCCCAGCTCGGTTGTGGCAGATATTTTCAATACAATAACCCACTGTAATGTGGCATGCTGTATAATTACCGTTGGTTCCCCCATGGTTAAAAATAGGCGCAATATGGCCTGTCACAGTACCGTCAGCAGAAAGAAAAGCTGTGGTATACAGTTATTAAAACAATACGAAGTTACTGTATATAGTGAATGCTTTGTCATCATGCCACGCATCACTATATATATTTAGTTTGGTGTGTTGCATTACAAATACAGCGCAGAATAGCCTACTCTTTGTACGCGACTTTTACCACAAATTAGATCCGAGACGCCTGATACATAACTCAAAGCAACGCACGCAAATACATGCATCTTTGTTGTTTTAACTGTTACAAAGGAGAACCGTGACTTCGGTCACAGAAACCTGGTGTAAACCGCGAATAAATAAAGAAATAAATGGTTAGAATAATATTCAGAACATAACCTGCTTTTAATATCGCCCGGGCGCTGGCCTCCGCAGCCTTGATCGCCGGTGCCAGGGGACGGAATTCTCTTTAGAGATGGGTGGTATTTTCAGGGTCATAGGGGGTTCAGCAGTTCAAACGTTTTGGGGAAACCTTTAATAGCCTGCATGGCAACAAGTTTAAAAGACAGCAGGAGGGACGGAATGCTGTCTTCCTGGGAAAAGATGACTTTTTTTATAGGTTATGGGGTTTTGCAACAGCAGGTACAACGTGGGTTATTCTGCAGGGTGAACTACTACAGTTTAAGATCTTGAACTATGAAAGAAATGCAGCCAGCAGGACGCCCATGTGAAAACTAAACCCAGGAGGAACTGCAGTGAAAGTGTAACACAGAGACTGGTACCAGAGTGCATTTAAAAAGGACTGCAGTCTGTATTAATATAGCTGCAGTTTAACTACGCAGAGTGCATTGCAGACAGCTGTACAGTATTGCACGGTTAAACTGCAGTTATAGTGATTCTAATTAATTAGTGCTACGCTTCTGCAGTTTGAAAACGTGATATCCTTCTTTTTAATACGATATACAGATCATCAATAGCCCTCCCTTCTTTTTTTTATTGAATAGCAGTGGTTAATATTGTAATGGTAGCTTGGAAAGTCACATTGCAATTTACAGTTATAATCTTTTATAACCCTTTTTGAACTTGATAGACTCCACAGGGTTAATGTAAAGTCTTAAAAAAAACGTGTATTGGACTAACAGTAAAAATGTGTTTACATAAGCATTGGTGAGTACACAAGTCCCCTTGTCAGGTGTGAAAATGTAATAGGAAAGAGATAAACTGTACACAGTCCCCACGGTTACTCTTGCAGTGCCCTGCTGAAATTTGTAGTGGCTTGCTTTCTTTCTATTACTGGTTCACACCTGATAAAGAAGCCGTGTGTAATTCTGGGTGCTTGTGTAGATGGGTTTTTATTTGAGTGCTTGCTACCCAGAGTGAAAAAGTGAATTGATAGAGTGTGTCAAAGGCAGAACAGTTTCCGGTGCTCCATTTAAACTGCAGTAAAAGAAAAAACGGAGTGTTTATACCATGGACAAACTGCAGTCTATCTACACAGCTTTGCTGTCTAGCCGATGTCAACAGTGCTGAAGCAGCACCAATTACTGTTTTGAAAGCTTTTCTTTACTCCAACACTTCATTTGCACCGTGCTTTTGAAAGCAGAAAACACTGTTATTGGTGAAAAATTAGTAAGAAAAAAACTGAAGGACACTAAAAAGCCCTTCAATTAAATTTCTGAGCTCTGTATTAAAAAGCTGTATCATTTTAATAGATGTTTTTGCAATCTGGTGCAAATTATACCATTTGCCAATCAGTCCGTAAATGTGTACTCAGTGCTTATTAAAATGAAGTGGCTTCCCCTGTTCTCAATCCCCTCCATGTATGTTAACACTGCAATTCACTGCACAGCTGTTTACTGTTCTTAAGTGTGACAGTATAGACATGCACTATTTCTATAAACACTATTTCTGTTCATCTATCTATAGTTGAGGTCTTACAATTTACAAAGCAACTAGAGAGACTTCGTTCTCACAAATGGCGCTGACACACATACATGCGCTGTAACTTCGAGACGTACCCAGATATGTATTTTGAGATATACTTGCAACAGTAATAGACGTCTCCTTCCTGTCTAAAGGGTACCACTTTATTTGTATTTATATATATATATATAACTTAGTACCAATAGCTCCCAAGGATCCTGTTTAATTCAGGCCACATATGTCCAAGTGGTGCTTCCATGCTCCAGAGGTCTGTAATTACAGTTTTTGGGCATGTCATTATCCCAGTACTACCATCTTTAAAACATCACAGACATGTATCAAAGGACACGGTGCTTCCTGTAAACAGCTGGACACTTAAGACACAGTCAAGAAAAAATAAGCAGGCAAAGAGAAATTCCTGCTGAAAGGGGCTGCTTCTCCACCACCAACACCCTCAATTTGAAACCATTTTTCTCACTGCAACATCAATGGAAGGGGGGTAGGGGGTACGTTTTTGAAAAGGTACAATTATACTCTTTCATGTTATAAGATAATAATAACAATACTACTACTACTACTACTACTACTACTACTACTACTACTACTACTACTACTACTACTACTACTACTAATAATAATATTAATAACAAACAATGTAAAACAGATTCAGCTGAATTCCTGGTATGTTTATCTCCAGGTTTGTAAGTTCTGTTCCTTGTGTAGTGAGGTTGGGGTACTTCGTCTGATTAAACTGTACATGCAGTTTGATTTATTTATGATTTCGGTGTCCCCTTTTCCTTTTGAGGGTCGTTTTTGTTTTCAGAACTCTGCCAGATGCAAAAAGATAAAAAAAAATAAAAGAAAAATGTTGCTAACCTCTGCTTGGGGCAGCCTTATAAGAATAGGCTTTAGAAGAATTATGGAAACATCTGGGTAACATTGACAAAAGTTTGCATGCTATGGCTTAAAAAAAATTTAAAAAAAAGTTTATGTTTAAAAGGAATATTTCTTTAAATTATTTAGCTGAGATCTAAAGTCTGCTTTTTTATTCAGACTAGTTGAATTCCCATTTGTCAAACAAAACACAAACAAACAAAGAGAAGAACAACAGTGGTCAACAGAGCCTCCTGTTTAACCCCTTCACCTCCAGGGGTTTGACAGAGCTGTATCTCCAGAACCAACCAACAACACCACAAAGTCAACAATCTGCCAGGTTTCCTGCATTTCAGACCAGCTTGTGAACAGATTAATGATAGTCTACATTAGTTCCAGTGGCTTTTAAAAGGGACCAGTGCACATTATCAGAAACCAATGTTATCGGAAAGAGAGTCTTGTATGAGGGCAAAGGGTTATACAGGAAGCTTAGGACTGAAAGGGTAAGGTAGGGATAGGACTGAGTCCGTTTTGAGCGACCTGCTTTATTGCGTGACTCATGGTAAAAGCCAGCTGATCTCCGCCTGCACTGGCGACCTGCGCTGTGTAGAATTGGGCACCTTGTCGGTGTGCTGGGAGGAGACCGTCTGTCTCTGAAGGCTGTGTTATATCCTGGGACAGGCGCGCTGCATGTCACTCTGCAGATCTGCTGGACAGAGTGATCATTTTCTCCATTTTTGCGTGAGATCAGTGGCTGTGATGCGTGAAGCATGTTGGGGTGAAACAGCAGGAAAGCATGGCAGGGGGCATTTCATACAGTACAGTGAGTGTATTAAGAAATAGGCTTTGACTTTAGAAGTGGGTCAGGTAATATTTCTTTACATTTAAGACTTTTACTTTTTTCGAACACTATTCCATGTGTTTTTTTTTGTGTTTTTAAATGTTATTAATACAATACAACACAAATGTATTTTTATATCGCATCCTTCACGCCAAGGCATCCCAGGGCACTGTACAAAGTTAAAAGCAAAACAAGAGAGCTCATGTGTACAACACACTCCAGCGACAACCAGTTATATAAAAGCACATTCAAAAAGCATGCTTTCAATTTAGACTTAAAAGAATCCAATGTTTCAACCTGCCTGATGTCAACCGGAATAGAGTTCCACAAACGAAGAGCAAAAAGCTCCGGCTGATTGAAGATGATTTTAAGAACGAGTTCTGCATTTTCTGATCTCAAAGAACGAATAGGAATATACAGAGTTAGTAGTTCTTGGAGACAGGATGGCCCTAATCCATGAAGGACCATTAAGTGTGAGCAGTTTGATTTTGTCACAATAGTGTGTGCTTTTATGTGTAAGGTTTCATTTGTGTGTGTGTGTGTGTATCTGTTCATAGAAACGTGTGTGTGACTGATCTGTGTGTGTGTGTGCATGCTTATTTTTTTATTCAGCCTGTTATACATCACCTGAGCCTGTATGTGAGTATTCCTGTCTTTCACTCCTGTGCATGGAGATCAGTAAAGATATAAATAGGGGCATCTTTGATATGTAGGGACAGATGACGATGAGGAGCTGAACATCCAAGTGTCTCACAGCCCTGGCCTGCCACACATTCAAGCACTGCTAACAGATTGTGCTGTAGAGCAAGGAAGGAATACAGCACAGCAACTCCACTCCGAGCTCTCAGAAGTGAGCAGCCCTGGCAGGTCTGATACATTTTATTTGTGCACAGCAGAGCACGGCAGAGGACTGGACAGTCGGCCCCCGGACACTGTGCAGGCAGGCAGGCAGGTAGGCAGGCGGGGGTGTTGGGTCAGCTGCCCGAGGCCAGGCGTTAGGAGTAAACATTGCTGAACTCTCAAGGCGTTCCATGGTGTTTGGATTGTAGGGAGATCTCAAACATGGGCCACAATGGCTTGAGTGCCTTTTCCATTAAAGCCAGCGGTGTCGATTGACTGCAATCCCTTTTTATTGCCTGTCTTCATTAGTGCAGACGCTTCTCTTCCTTTCCTTCATTCTGTCTGTCCCTCTCATGTCTGGATTTAAATCCCTTTTATCACGTGCAAAACTAATTTTGCTTTGGTTTGTGCAAGACCATGCAATGAAACTTCCCACCCGGTCATTGTTCTGATGCCGGCTTTTAATTAAAGTGGTGTTTGGAAATTATTGATCCAAATGATTCGAATGGAATTAGGAAGGAAGACTTAAGCCATGGTTGTGCTTAGTTTATTCTGCGTTTTCTATTTAAACACTGTAATGGAATAGCCTCGTTAGATTCCTTTACAGAAAGTGCTCTGGAGCTTTATAGGGCCCAGCAATAAAACCTCAGCAATCCACTGTTATCAGGACAGATAAGAATGCTGATCTGAGAATTCCCAGGTGTTTTCAAGCCAATTTGCAGAAGAATTAGCAATGGGATTTCAAGTAGCCTCTCACTTAGAAATCTGGACACTACTACTTAAAAGCTGTGGTTGTTAATTATACAACAAATTGACTACAAAACACTGAGATAAGACAATCTCTGTTAATAACGGGGTGCGTGATAACGTCAATCTCTCAATCACATGTTTATATTTGTCGAAAGGAGATAGTTACTGCATTGGAATGTTTGCAAACGGGGCGTTTTAATTGGCTGTGGAGCCGAAGTATTTATAATCAAGAAGACAGTCACTGGAAGGTTCTATAAGCCCGCCAGAAGTCACAGATAACCCCTGGCACGCGGGTGTCATTGCTGTTATACTTTATTTTTTAAACAGTCTGCTACGATAAGCACTGGAATCTGTTTCTTGTTGCTTGTTCTCTGTTCTTGTCTTCAGGCTTACATGGAAGTCATTTGAAAAAATGATTTTAGTCATTTCCTTACAAAATCCTCCTCAGATAAGGAAATTGAAGGGGAACATCCTGTGCCATATGTGATTTCCTGCAGACTTTGGCGCAGGCGAGCGGCACAAACAGTTACTATTCATCCTTCTTTTCTGAAGACAAGAATACACACACACACAAACATGCACCCTTTAAGGGATATGGAGGTCTGAGGTCACAGTAAACTCCCATATACATCTGCATGCATGCTGCCAGTTTTACAGTACAGCAGGCAACTCTAAAGACAGATAATGTATGTAAATATAAAAGTATACCAACCTCCTGGCCACCCGTTTACTGTATGCAGCTGCACGCATTCCTGCTTCCTCGCAGACAGGATGTGGGAATCTCAGAGCGCTCTGCTGCGGTTAATTCGGAGGAATGCACTGACTGGAAGGTATTCCCCGGCTGGAATGGAATGGGATCAGGATGCTGCAAATCCCAGCTGTGTCTTGTCTCAGCCCCTGCAACCGAAACCCCCTCTTCCCAGTGCTTTTGTGTTAGTACTGAGTGGAGGCATTCTATTGCAGCTTGCAAGACTTGTTAGTGTCTTAGTAGATGACTGCTTGCAGCTGGGAGAACACAGCACATTGGGACGGGTTTACTTTGATACACTTACTGTAGTAGCTGTTACCTTTATAAGTGTTTATGATGGACAAGAGCAAAAGCTCCCCCTTGCAGTAAAACAGGATTGCCTCTGAGGCCCTTACCTTGAAACCAGCGGGGGATGTGCTTGGATGACACAATGAGCTTGCTAGGGGGGGCCGTGTATGAATACAATCCAATTTCAATGAAGAACCTCAAAAAGATGCTGTACAAAGGCTGTGCAAAAACAAATGACCACACGTGGGGGCCTGACAATACATTGTTGCCTGACCCTGAAAACCCTGACGAGAACACCAGGAGTAAGCCCAGATAAAAAAAAAAAAAGCTAAGAATGAAAGCTGGGTGTTCAGGCATGCTGGTTACTGCCCCCCTCCTGAGCTGATAGAGTGAGGGGGAGCCCTGTGTTTGCTGGCAGCAGGGTATGAAATCTTGTGTCGCCAGTGTCCGGCTGAGAAGGACTTTGACCACGTCTCTCTGTTTGACTTGTTTGCTTGTTTGTTTTTGCAAGTCCTGTAAATAGAAAACGGAGGCCGGCGAGACAGCGCTGGTATATTACATTTCATTGCACGTAAACGGAGCATGTGTTTCTGACCCCTGTTGAAGTTCCTCTCCTAGTTCTAGGTAATAGAATAGGATTCCATTTTGACCCTTGTGAATTTTTTTTCCGACACTGCACTGACATTTCTTAGAAAGTGCTTGATGTACATTGCTTTCCTACTTTCCGTCAATCCTTTGACATTTCTCGGAACCCGAGTGAGTCGTAGAACTGGAATATTGATTGGTTTTTTAAACTCAAAGATATGGACAGGGGTTGAGCTCGGGAGAACCGTTTTTACTGGTAGAGAGACATACAGTGTAGGATAACTGCTTTTGATTCTCTCAGTTCAGTTCAGTTCATTTCAATGTGTTGCTGCTGTATTGACATGACCTGTCACGTAATTCAATTGAGGTGGAAGTTCATTGAATTGGGACAAAATAAATACAGGGGAGCAGCTAGACTAAGGTCAATAGACACATTTCAAATAGGGATCATAAAATCAACAATACAATACCGGCATGTTGTTTTGCATTCAGCGTAAAAAAAAGGGTATAATACTATACAGTATGACGGAAGGCCATCTTTGTTGGGATATCATCAGTGCATGCAGTTTGAAAGCTGCAGACCATGGCAACCACAATTTCTCAAGAAATTATAATTGAGTTGCATGGTATGGTGCATCTGTTTTATGCAGGTACAATAATATGCTTTCTTATAATACTTCCCTGCAAATCACATCCACTGTTAATTGTAAGACCATTCATTATTCTTCTTAGGTAAAGTTTAAAAGACCCCCAGCAAAGAAAGTCTTACTCTAAAACTGTGCCAAATAATTTCCTTTTTATATGAGACCAACCCCCTTTTCCACTCCTCTACAAGAGAAAGGTAATTATAAAGGCCACAGCTTTATGGCCTGCTCTTGTTATTTTTGTTATTCTTATGCAAGCAGTCCTTTGTTGTCACAGTTTCTTGGAAGGAGGGGGTTGGTTGGATGGACCCCCCCCCCCCTCCTCTCCTTCTACACTGCCCATTCCCCTAACAGAAGAAAAGGGCCACATTAGCAAATCAATTCCCAGGCTTCATCTAAAGAAAGGAGGAGGCAGGCCGTAAAACAACGAACAGGGGGTGTATGGGGGCTTATTTATAAGAAAAAGAATTGCAGATGAGGTTGAAAAGGGGTTTTTCCTCCATCCCCTTTTCTTTTTATCTTTCTCTTTTTTCCCCTCCCCTTACTCCTCTCCCTCTCTCACAAATGGATGAAATATCTATAGCAACTGAGGGACTGCTATTAGAATTTGGGAAGGGCCCTATGGAGCAAATGCACCACAGACAAATTGGGATTGTTACTCTGGGGGAATGCCGTGATTAGGAATTGGAGGCGCTTGGTTGCTTGGTTGGTTTGTTAGTTGGTATTTTAAGGAAAGGTGGGGTGGGGGTAGGGGAGCTGGACAGATTGATTTATTTTTGAATGGCTTTCGTTTCAAATTGAAGGCTTTTATTTCAAGGTTTCAGGGGCCAGACATAAGGAGTTCAAACGGAATTGCGAGTTTGGGATATTTTTTTTTACGGCATGCGTTTTTAGAAAGTAACCTTATACTACGTTAAAATGATCTCTGTGACTGCACATGAGTGTTTCAGGTTTAAAAGTACATATTTTAAACCCGTTTTTTGTTTATCAATCAAATGAACAAAAGCGACGGCACAGCTGTGGTTAAAGCAGGAGAGGGTTAGGGAACCTAGTAGAAGAGGACGTTTTACAATAAGGGAAATGAAGATTCAGTAACCTGCTCTTTCGAAGCAAGCACTAGGTTGACGGCATCCTCTTGGAACTTTGCAACGCAGTGCAAACAGAACGAAAGCCGGTCCCGGTATCTTGTTCAACATAACCCACCATGTCTTCATGAGAAGCAGTTTAGTACTGCTGTGTAAAAGTAGGACCTTTAGGCTGTCATTAACTAGAGACTGTGGAAGACCTGCCTTGTTTATTCATTCAAAGTTGGGGAGTTAACCCCCCCCCCCCTCGAATCCCTCCTTAACAAATTAGCAATGATTAATCTGACCCCTGACCTCTCTGGAGGGGACTCCGGACGTGTCGCCATGGAGATGGTGAGGAATGGAACCCCAAGCCTCCCGACCAAGGAGGGGGCGGAGCCTGCAGGATAGTACAGGATAATAAATGAGTGAAAAGAGACAGTGTAATAATGGGCGACACACACTGTGGTGTATTCTAATGGAGAGACAGACTGGCACGTAGACAGGTGTACAGGCTGTGTGGCCATTGAGATCTGAGATTTTCCGCTGTTGTGTGTTATATTGTCAAACCTTAAAACTATATTGCAGTTCCAGATTCAAGCCACTGCTAGTTAAAAAAAGAGAGAGATAGAGGTGAGTAGATGGATAAATACACAGCTAGATGGAAGAGTAGGTAGATAGATGCCTAAGTGGATGGATGGTTAGGTAAATAGATATTTAGGGAGATGGATATCTGGGTAGAGATGGATGAACAGAAAGATAGATTGAAAGACAAAATTGATAAAAAGTTGATTGATAGATCCTGTAGGTAGATAGTCAGATGCATCCACAGAGACAGCTCCCTCAAAGTGCATATATAGATAGATAGAGATAGATAGATAGATTGAAGGTCCTGTGGCTTTAATGCTACGAACATCACCTCCCACCCCCTATCCGTCTGCACTGCAGCGATTGCTGGACGTCACGACTCTGCTGTCTCCAGACGGTATAAATGGAAAATCTGTTTCTGATTCAGAAAAAAAACATTAAAAACAAATGCACTTAATATGAAAAGCCAGCTTTGGCAGCAGGCATGCGGCCCCCGGGGCACTGTGCTGAGAGTGTCACGGAGCAGAAACTGGCAGCCGATTCGATCCGCTGCTCTCTCGCTGGTTTGCTTTTTCGATACAGCAAGGTCACCTCTCTGCTATCCAGCAAATACAGTATCTGAAAACGTGGATTCAGCACTTTCTCCTGAATTGGCCTTTCCACAAACACCTGTTTAGATGATTAAAACAGGGCTGTTTCTATACCAAGCCATTAACCCAGCAAAAGAGTCTCTTTAGTGCGTTTCTGTCTGTACTAATATGTAAGTAGCATCCTATTTTATTGGTATAAACTTGTCAGTATTTTGATCTGCTGTCTTTAATATCATTCGAACAGAACCCCACACTCTCAGTCAGTGATTTATTGGCAATGTAATTAAAGAAGTTACTACAGAGCAAAGGCCCAAGCAGAAATTGTTCAGGTTACTGTTTTGTCCGACAGAATTGAGTATTATAGAACTGTGTGTTATATCTGTACTTGGTAATGACAACAGGGCCCTTTCCACATAACTTAAAACGTTCAGAAGAAGAAAAAATCTCTTTAAAGGGGTGTGGCAAAGTGCCCCCCCCTGTGTATGTTATATGTTACGTGTTGTGTGTAAATGTTGGTGTATAGGCATTGGTACACAGGATATAAGCGGGTCTGTGTTTCACGTGTGTTTAAATTGTATATTTGTATTTAGGCACGAGGATGGCACATCACATCACGTGCAAGTAAAAAGTAATAATATGTGAGCACGGGGAATTGCACTTTAATTAATTCACGTGCAGTTGTACCGAGATTCCAATTGAATGATTGACTAGCAATCGAGTCTCGGTACAACTAAGCTGCATGTTTTCACTCACTCGGGGTTGTGTGTTCGGTGAGTGGAGAACGGGTGTGGAGAAGGAGGTAAAATAAAATATAAGAAGAATAATAATAATAACTATTTCACTCACCGTGTTTGTTTGTCAGTCCGTTTTTGTTTATCTATTTACTTTGGTGTAAGTGCCGTGTCCTGTGTTTTGTGTGTTTTGTTACAACCGTTTATTTTCTGTCTGTTTATTTATTAAATGCTCAGCTCCACCAAACTCCACCTCTCTGTCGTTTTTGTTCCTGCTTCTGCCGTGACGTCACCGCCTGGTCATCTTGTGACAAGGGGTCTTTAAATAAATTGTGGAATTTGGTTAAAAGAAGACCAGTTGGGATTTAAACAATGTGGAATTTAAAATACATACAGCCTGCAGCTACCCCCTGTTCTCCAGGATCAGTTTTCATCACGTCTGCAGCAGGCAGTGCAGTCTCTCGTCCTGCCAATCCCCGACCAGAAGCCCAGTTATACAACCCAGATGAAGCAGGGGCAGGCAAGGGAAGGCAGTGCTGAGCTGTGTTGATCAGTTTAGCTCAGTTCCAAAAGCCAGGAGTCTGCTTTAGAAACCTCTTTGCAACATTTCCACTTTGGCGAGTCACCGATCCTTGCCTGTAATATTTATAAAGCTGCTCTCAACTCCTCGCCGCTCTGGGTCTCTGAAGCTACCCCCTGCTAACTGAAGTCTGTTCTACTTTCTATAAATGTCTCATAAAAATCTATTAGCTAAACACTGCTGCGATTAACCCTATGCAGCCAAGCGGGCAGGGAAACAGCAGCCAGAGGAGACTTCTTTTCATATATATCTTCCACAATTGTATTGTATTTATGTTTAAGATGTTACCTTTGAACCCATATTCTCTCTCTCTCTCTCTCTCTCTCTCTATATATATATATATACTGTATATATATATAAACTACAGCTGTCTCCAGAAGTTCTGCATCACCCTATAGAATTAACGAATTTTGCTTCATATAATCGAATGAAATCTGCTGAATAATGTTACAATAACATATTGAATTACATACCACTTAGTAGTCTTCCATATACTTAATGAAAAACTGACGAAAATTGAAAATCAAAATACTGTACTACTATTATAGCTTCTGGTAGACTTTTGCAATATCATTTTGTAGTTTTGGGGGGGCACGGTGGCGTAGTGGTTAACGCTGCTGCCTGGGTCCTGGGTTTGGATCCGGTCTAGGGTACTGTCTGTGTGGAGTTTGCATGTTCTCCCAGTGTTCGCATGGGTTTTCTCCGGGTACTCCGGATTCCTCCCACAGTCCAAAGACATGCTGTCCAGGTTGATTGGTCACTCTAAATTGCCCTGTGTGTGTGGTGCCCTGCGATGGACTGGCGTCCCGTCCAGGGTGTAGTCTCGCCTTGCGCCCTGTGTATGCCGGGTTAGGCTCCGGCTCACCGCAACCCTGTAAAGGAGTAAGCGGTTAATGATAATGGATGGATGGATTTTGTAGTTTCTTTGATTACATGATGTTGAATAAAATATCTAAATTACGTTCATGTAGTTTTTTTTTCTCAATCCTAAAATTCAAAACTCAATATTCAAACTCAACATTAAAATGCAATTTCATTGGGTGTTTAATTTTCCGATAACATTCTCCTCTGACTCCCGGTCTCTGCTTTCCCCGCAGGCTCCCGTCCCCGGCAGGATGACTTCGCCCCGCGGATCGCGGAGCACCCCTCAGACCTGATAGTGTCAAAGGGGGAGCCGGCCACGCTGAACTGCAAGGCGGAGGGCAGGCCGCTGCCCATGGTGGAGTGGTACAAGGATGGGGAGCGCGTGGAGACGGACCGGGACGACCCACGCTCGCACCGCATGCTGCTGCCCAGCGGCTCGCTCTTCTTCCTGCGCATTGTCCACGGCCGTCGCAGCAAACCCGACGAGGGCGTCTACGTCTGCGTGGCTCGCAACTACCTGGGGGAGGCCGTCAGTCGCAACGCCTCTCTGGAAGTAGCCAGTATGTGCTTTCTGAGAATTCATTTGGGGTTTTAGAATTGTGTCGCCCATGAAAAGTGAGGTTAATAGCCCTGGTTGTGTTGCACACTACTAGTTTGCATAATAAAAGATTAAGAGAAGTCTCTGGGTCTGTGCAATTAACTGAGCACGTGTGTAGCAATATTTATTTGTATTTAGTCAACCAGTTAGATTCACTTAACAGCCCACTGGCCGATGTGTAATTGAATCAGAATCAATATTAAATGGACTTACAATTTCCAGCAGCATTCCTCTCCAGCTACAAAAGTTAATTGAATGAGAACCTTTATCTTTTCCCTAAAAAAAAAAAAAAAGATTAGAAACGTAATTGTTATGTTGCTCTGCATCCTTATAGCAAACTGGTTGCTGTGCTTACAAGCAGAACAGACCAAATTAAAAACTGGCAAACAATTGGCTCTGTTATGCTTTGGCCAGGCTGTGGAGCTTGAATCACTCCTTAAAGGTTGTGGTACCAGTTGGGGAAGACGCTATTCACTGGAGGATTATAGTGACCATTCTTCTCTAGCCTTCATCTGTAGGGTTGAGAGCTGAAGCCCATTGAGGCGTTCTTCAGAGACAAAAGCTTCATCTTGTGGTCTATCTGTTCCTTGATGCAAGCCCGTAGTACTCCCAATGAAGTCCCTTTCACAGCAGTCTCCTCCATCCCCTCTGTCAGTGACTGATGCCCTGGCTGGCTGGCGTCCATGGCTGGGGTAGGCAGAGATATGAGGGTAACCTCGCCTCCCTCTTATCAGCTCCAGTAACCTTCAGGATGCTTTGACACCGAGGGCACCCCATTGTCTGTGCTAATGGCTTCTTTGAGACAGGGAGCATTGTGCAAACACAGGATAAAGAATCCACCTTATCTGAAGCAGATAAAGTCACCTATAGATGGAAGCAGCCTTGGATGGGTTCGGGGTTGGGAGGCTACTAGTAGGTGGTTTTTTGCATTCTGCAGTGCAGGGGTTGTTTGTCTAGGAACATGTTACGTGCAATGTGCAAAGCCAAGGTGCATTGACGGCCCTGAGAAAAAAAAACAAAAACGTTCTCATATTACTTACCCTAATGGTTTTCCGTTTGATTGTGATGTAATGTTTTTTTTTTCTTCCTCTCACCTGGCGGCTGTATATTGATATAATTCCCTGTTTCGCTTACGGGGAAAGGGGGAAGGGCCCTGTTGTTGAACCCGCACCCCAATGCATTCTGGTAAGTGTAGTCCTGCTTCTCTTTGGTACATGACCAAGGTAAAACGTACCAGAATGCATTGCGATGTGGGTTTAAAAGCCCGAACTGTCCCAACCTGTTCCAGTGAACATGAGGTCATATGGTAACCCTAGCTTCAAGGGAAAAGTTAAACAAAATGGTCTGTGCTAGTGTGGAAATCCCTGTGGAGATGCCAGTGTTGAGAGGTGTTTTGCTGTTACATGCCATTGGTACGTTCTGTTAGTGTTAGCTCAGCTTTATCAAGGCTTTAACAGGTGCACTTGGGGTCAGGTAAACACTGCTTCAGCAAGAGGTAAACACTGGGATATCCTATTGATTGTAGCCAAAGGCACCTTATATTAGGGGAATGACTTTATATCAGGGGAATGCTGGTAATGGGTATGTTGCAGAGAGTCAGTGAAGCGCAGTTGAGTGTTAAGCTAAACAAAAGGTCACACGAAGGTGACACAGATAGACACCAGACTACACTGCTTACCTCCCTCCCTGCCCCTGAGCTCAGATAACTAGGCCACACTTCTTTTCATACCAGCCCCCCAGCTCTAATCACTGGGCCACACTGCTTACCTCCCACTCCCTCATCTCTCAACCAAGAGACCACTCTGCTTCCTTCCAGCTCCATATTCTTTCAACATTAGGTCACAATTCATCCTAGTCCTTTTTACTACATTATTTAAGACTTTCTTGTGGTCGGGCAATGGTTGTCTGGAGTTCATATTTGTCTGACTTATCCCCCCCCCCTTCAAAAAAACACACAAGCCCTGCTGATGAGGCTCCTGCTATAGACTTTGAGAAGGAAACTTCTTCCCCAGCTGTCGTTTTCTGATCCTAATTTATCCATCCATACCGGGAGGGCTACAGTGCCTATTGTTCTGATTTTGTCATGCTTTGTATTCAACACTTCCTTACAAGTGGGGCTATATTATGGTGTTGGATTGGCCTGAGAGACACAATTCTATGGCTGAACAGCATTGCATCACTTCCTGCATTGGGGACAGCCCGGATCTTGACTATATATTATCTATCATCAATGACACTGTTTAAGGAGACCCAGGACCATTGGTCATCCCCCCAGCACAGCGTACATCATAAGGGTTTAGCAATAATTTGGTCCATCTACCAACACCCCAGTATTGTGTGTTTGAGTTTTAGGGATAACTATGACCATCTGCCAGAACTAAAGGTTGCATTTAAGCTCAACGCACATCTGCCAAAAGGCCCTGTCTTCATGCTGTGGCAGGTCAAGTGAAGATTTTCAGTGTATACCCATCTTGGTATGTTAATATTCTGCCTCTTGGAAATGCAGGTTAGTTTACTAAGCCTGTCTACATTCCCTGGCGGTACAGAGGAAAGTATCTCATTTGTTAAGAGTTTGCCCTTCGCCGTATGAAATAACAGGCACAGTATATATGCCATGCCTCGCATATTTTCTGTACGAGACAGACATGGCTGAAAAATGTGATGGATTTCAAACAGGGGGCCCGGGGGAAACTCAAGTCAGCCTGACCCCCTGAGCGGAGGTCGTTTCGAGGTCAGCTCTCTGCCAGGGAAACAGGTGAGGCAGGGCTGGCAGCTGTCTCCCCGATGTTGGAAATGAACAGGTGAAAGGAAGATCTGACGTTGTCCTCCCCTGATGTGTGGCAGGAGGCCGAGCCAGCTTTCTCACCTCCCCTCCGAATCCCACTCGCTGTGCTGAGAAACAGCTGAACGAACCCCTCACACTCCCCACACCAACAAAACAGAATGTGTGTAAACCTACGGATTAGATGGGGGCGTATGGTAGATTAGGTAGCACAAAGTCTTTCAATAAAATAGCAAAGCTGCAATTTAATGCTGGTTTATTTTCTGCAACAGAGGGTCTGCTAGATATGCGTAGGATATTTATCATCCCAAAAGTGGCAAGGAGAGTTCGGAGGGATGTGTGGCCTTTTATTAGAGAGACGTTTTAAAGCTTGTCTGTGGTTTTTGAGGTTGCCTGAATAGTAGCACTAAAAAAAATGATGTATAGAACGAAAAATATACATTAGTATATATTAGAGCTAATATATATATATATCTTGTTTAAGAAGAAATATTCTGTCTATTTTTTTCCATTATAATCCTGTGAGTGCTGCATTACACATATTTCAGTAGCTGATTATTTTAAGATGTGTTTGCAATATCAGTTGTGTAATGTGCATAAGCACCTTTTTTCCTATTCCCCCAACAAAAGGGTGCACTTCAATAGTAAATATATATATATATATATTATAATTTGCAATGGTTTTGTCTAGTTTAACAATATTCCTGTCCCCTATAACCCTCTAACCTTCTCAACCCAGAGATATACAATGGACAGTGACAGCGCAGAGGATTCAGATTAAGGATTAATGCACACGTTTGCAATCTCCACTGTAGCCAAGCTATACTAATTAGATTAGTCCACTACTACTCCTGGCCAATTTGCTTTGCAATAGAAGATGATGATGATGAAGAAGAAGAATACAGGCTTGCTGCTCAGCCCTTCTGTCTAGTCCCATCATGGCTGGCCCTCAAGGCTAAGACGGTCTCTGTGGCTTGACCTGGCAGTAACTAATGAATTAATTAGACCTGGCTTGAAACTAATGAGATGGTGGCCAGTGTTGATCCCAGTGGAGGGAAGAAGGGGGGTTTGGTTGTGAGGGGGGCAGGAAGGCAGGGGGAGGGGGCTGACTTTGTTGACAACAGGTGGTGGAAGGAAGAGCTTTAAGGCAGCCCCTGGGTTAATGGCCTGTGCATCTGTGTGGCTTTTGTGTGGCTAAAATTACAGAAGGACTGACACTGCACTCGGAACACAACAGCTCTCTGGTCTGACGGTTCTGAGTAATCACATTATATTGGAGCTATTGATCTGTGCTAGTTAGACTGACAGAGTGACATTTAATAACCTTTATCTATCTATCTATCTATCTATCTATCTATCTATCTATCTATCTATCTATCTATCTATCTATCTATCTATCTATCTATCTATCTATCTATTTATCTACCAACCAAGCACGTATATGTTGTTTGTAGTAGAATGCAGCAAGAAAAATGATGCATTATTGATATGTAAAAAACTTGTTCCAATAATTGGATGAACCCAAATCGTTATTGGGTTTATTGCAGAGAATATGGATGGCACCATGATCAGGGTATATCAAAATTATATAACCAGTATAACCATTTCTGCTGCCCATGGTCAGTTTGTCAGATCTCCTGTGTGTGGGTGTTTGGATCAGCCTTGCCTTTGTCCTCTTTGGGATGGACTGGAAGACTTTAGCAGAATGTAGCAGGATTTGGAAGGATTTTTGCCTCAGTGATGGTTTGTTTTGGCAGCACACAGCTATAATGAGCCAAGCTCTGGCTGCCAGCAGCTCCCGTTCAGGTGCGGTCTGTCCTGGTTAATAGATCAGGAATGTGCAGTGCTGAAAAGCAGGAATGTGTTACAGGATTGCTCCGTGTTTCCGTGGGTGATTGATTCCCAGAGTCACGTGGCCTGCAGGCCTGGCAAACAGGCGGGAAGGAGGGGCGTGGGGATGTGATCCATGCCAGCCTGGCACACATGTGCATTGACAGGCCTTCTGGGGCTGGGCATCGCGCCAGTCTTCCACGCATACCAGTGTGATGCTGGGATCTGCCAGGCCATTGATGCGGGTCAGCTTCAGATCTAGTGTACTGTAACATGTATCCTGTGCACTGCCCTATCTTTTTAATGTGTTTCCTCTATAACTGCATCTATCCATTCTAAACATGTTCTGCTATCCTTTCCTGCACCCCCATACTAAGGCTGTCTGCTCTAATGCTGTTTCTAATACAGTATAAGGCTACATTGCACTTAAATCTAATGAAGTCCTGAATATATTTATAACCCTTCCATCCACTCCTCAACTCTAATTTGAAGGATCTGCGCTCTGATGCTCAGATACATGGCTCCTATGCCTTTTACCTATCACCAGCATCTTTTGATTATTCCTGGTTATGGTTCTGTAATAGAGACTGCCAAAACACCCCATTTATTTTCAGTCCTTCAGACATGACACTGAGTGGGTACTTCTTAAAACCAGATTAACATTCAAGTGGTGCAGCCAGAATTTCTAGGAGTACTGCAGTGAGCGCTGAATTATATCCGCCAATCCATAGCACTAAAAGCCTACTTGAACCAGAGGGCATTGTTTTTCTTTTAGCTTAAGGGCTTTCAAGCTGGGTCTGAAGGTGCACCCTCCAATTGTTAACTGATCGAGGAAGGTGTGATTAATCTGCAGAGATACAGGGCTGATTTATGGTGTTTGTCTTTGACTTGGAGAATTGGAACCACCCAAGTGCTGATCTATTCCGTTGGGATGGTAATGGATTCGGGCTGATAATGCACATTTGAGTGATGTAAAATACGAAGAGGGTAGGCTTTTGAGGATTCACTGCAGTAACGTCTAAGCAGTGTCCTCTATGATTGAGTAGAACGTGGCAAAGGGAAGACATTAGCTTTGAAATTGCAGGCGCTCTGCTAAATGTCAAGACCATTTGCATTTACATTCAGATTTTTTTTCTTCCATCAGAAATATTCCAGTGCTAACCACAGGTGATCCCCTCCAGCTCACAAAGTATGTTTACTTGCACTGATAGCAATATAAAGATAATAAGAAAAATAGCAGATAGACATGCCGCAATTGTACCGCTAAATTAACTTTTAAATACTTCTCATTTTAGTCAAAATGTTTTTGGTCAAAATGTTTTTGGTTGGTTTCTTTTAAAAGACCACACCGTGTGCTCTGCCTGTCAATGAGCAGGTATACGTATCCCTCCCACCCCTCCACCCCCCTCCTAAAAGCAATACATGCAGACTATTACTAGATTCAAGTAATCCTCCTTTTACACAGACAATTGGTCCATTAGCTCTTAAAGTACTCGGCCACACGCACAGGATTAGACAGCCTCAGTAATGGGTTTATTGCTGCTACGCTCTGAATACAAAAGAACAATAGCAAGGGCTGAAGGCTTCCCAAAGCCTGGCCATGAATATGGCAGGTTTTCTTGTGCTGCATTGATTTGTTTTGTTGGAACGTCTGTCCCATTGAGGTGCATGAAGGTCTACAGTTTTGGCGGGTACTGGGGTCACCAGAATTGAAACAATTCATCCACCCCCCACAAATCCTGATATCTCTTTAATTTAGTTTTTGTTTTTTCACTTTATTTTTCTGCGCTAGACCAAATAGTGTCTCGGCTAAGGCACATATTTTGACAATTTTTTTTGTGTTGTTCGGTTAGCTATCGTGTTTTGACTAGGCAGTAATGTTGCTGGCTTCAGTGGCGTAAGAGGTCATAATATTTTGAAAACTTGATTATCCAGTTTTCCAGACTTCAAAACAAGCTTTTGTTTAGGGTAACCTGATTGATTCAACCTAATCACACATTTCCCATTATAATAATTACTGCAGTCAGTGAAAGTTAGAGAGACGGATACACAAGACTCTTGCTTCAGTGCAATGTTGTATTTTTAGAAACGCTTTAGGTGGAACTAAAAGCTCTTAAACTAGCCTTTCTGATTTGTTTATTCCCAAGATCATCTAGCTTTTAGGATTAGGATTAGATTCAGGGTTAGGTTCACTGATCTTTTTATACAGTTCAGGTCACCGATCTCCATAGTCAGTACTCGACCTATTGTCGAGAGCAGATCTTCTAGACAACGCTCTAGTAAGTCCTACGGACAACAAACATCGTTTGCTACTATATTCAGCAAAGAGGAGACATAACCAAGTTTTGTTTGATAATGTGACAATTGGTTCTGAACATCAGTCATTTTAACTATAACTCCAAGCAAACGCTTGTTAACTGGTGAACAGCAGGAGTGTAGAACTGGATCACAGATTTTTTGTTTTTCTGTTTAAATGGTTTATAGCATTAAATGCAAATTTCACTGACTTCTTGAAACAGTCTCCAGTGTAGCCAATTACAAAAAATAAGGCTCTGCCCAGCTTTACCATGTGCTAGCTTTTGGCAGATACACAACAGAACCATGTGGATAGTAATTCTGAGCATCTCCAGCGTAGTCTACAAACTGCTTGAAGGAGCTAGTTGATACCTATCTCTGTCCTGGTTGCTAGACCAACCCAGCATGGCTAACAGTATGCCCTGGCATACTCCTTGCGGGAGGAAATTAATTATTTACGCAGGTGGGGCGCTGGTTGCTGGGAAGGTGGAGAGATTAACCTCACACACAGAGACGCACCTTCTGTGGACGTCTTAATGAGGACGTCTGGATGATTATTTTTGATAGATGCACTGCATAGATTTGCAGTCAAGATAAATAGGTACAGACTGAAATTGCCACAAAGGCTGTCGCTTCTTCTTCCAAATTATAAACCACCCTTTAACGCTTCCAACACAGCTGCTAGGTTGCTGGGTTTGGTCCCACTTGGAAAGACTGAAGCTGGATTTTATACAGGGTGGTTGCCAGAGTTTGGTTTAAGCTCCAACGCTCCTGGGCTAGGAGATATGGGCTCGGTTTTAAGCAGGGTTAGGGTTTGGTTAGCCACAGGCTGGGTTTTGAAAATAGGGGTGATTCGAGAATTCAAGCAAGCCCCTTAGGCTCGGAGATCCAAGGCTAGTTGTTGAAAAGCTCAGTCCTACATCAGCGCAGAATAACGAGCTCTAGCAAAGTGAGGCATAATTTATAGGCTTCAATTTGCAAGCCTGCCATGTCAGGGGGTTTTGAACTGTAAGGGATGGCCGTGTTGGGGTTTTATGGGCAGTTTAAAGCATAGCAGAGTGGTGAGGTAACTTATCAGATGGCTCTTCGACAGCTTGTCTCCCGAGTCATGCAGGACTCCTGTTTCTCCTTTTCGGGAACAGCTGGAAACTTGGGAACAAGCGTTTGAAGTTGAATTTTTTTCTCCTCTGCCTGACAAGTGTAGCATTGTCAAGTGTATGAGGACCTGAGGTCGAAGCTTCAGGTGCTAGGCTTTGAAGAGGCCAGCTCTGAAGGCATTCACTCCAGCTTTGGGTTACCTTGCCGGCAGCGGTGCAGAGCAGTGGAAGGTTTGGCCTAGACTGAAGACACACAATGAATGTTTGATTTAGCTTTTTTTTCAACAGCTGCTTTTGTGTGCATGTTGTTATGTATAAATCAAGGCCGTCTTGGTAGGCAAGCAAACAATGTTAACAATTTCACACACTCACTCACATGTATACACTACACAGATACATCTGTACTACAATCCCACAGTGCACATGCACACAGGATTAAAAATAGTTACCATTGTGGTCACAGTCAAAAATTACAAAAGCATTTTATAAATAAAAAAATGTACAAAAATGATTTGTGTGCAAGTACCTTGACATACAGACACTAACCTAGATACCGTCTCCAATTAAGACACTTCTGTACTGAACGTGCCAGGCATACATTTATAAAAGAAAAATCACAGCAAAGATGTGTACACACAGACACGCAGCACGCGCGCGTGCACACACACACATACACACACATACACACAAAAACACAAACACACACACACACACACACACACAGAGAAAAACACATCCATCCAGTTTGGGGACCCGCTGCTTATTTCCCACTGAAACCCCTGAGGCAATCCTTGGCCAGCCTGCACAGACGAGCCCCCTGCTTCCTGCAGCAGCACAGGCCTCATTATTCAACCAGCCCTTTCTTTGATCCTGTTTTCATGGGGAGGGGGGGTGTTAGAAAACAATGCGGGGGAGTTCAGAAAGGGACAGATGTCCAGGGAACACGTGTCTCATAGCGCCCCCCCTCTTCCCAAACCTGAGGGGGGTTGCAGCTCAGGAGGCACAGTCCTGTGTGACAGCTGTGCTCAGTAATACAAGGATAGCTCTAAACAGGACCAGGTTGGGTTTAAATCAAGGCGAAACTAGAGAATACCAGCCCCAGGTAATTTCAACCTGAACAAACTGCTTTCTTCCCCTACGAAACACCTGTGTAATATTCTCAGACGTTGTCAAAAATCATAGGGTACACATGTAGCTGTAATAAGAGGAACTGTACTGTTACGATACACAATGACTCATAATGAAATCCCGTAAGCTGAGGGCTTTGTTACCCCCAATGGTACTGTTTGAACAATAAAGGGTACAAACCCTGTTATAAAAAATAAAAATGCGTGTTCCAATGCGGGGTGAGGAGGGAATATGCAAGTCAAAAATATACATAATAAGGCACTTTCTTGGTCTTGGTAGACTTATGGTCGGATGAGGATCATTTGCTTGTGAAAAGCTGACAAATGCGTGAGCATAGCATCCCAAATTGAATCCCTGCTCCTGCTGATATTGAGTCACAGTATCCCTTCATTTGTATTCTGAAACGGTACACTGGGTAGCTTGAATACAGATTCCACTAATGTAAACAGGAGTATTCAAAGCAAAGTGTCCAGAATAATGGCACTCCTAATAAGGCTGTTCGCCTATATGTTATTGTAAGTAATTGCTCAGAATCCTAATGGAATAGCCGTGTATGTAAACACTGCCTCTGCCAGTCTCAGAGTGTAAGACCTTTGCTCAGAACTGCGTCTGTAGCATATGTTTACTTTATGTTAAACACTGAGTATTGGCACAGTGCTGTGAATTAAAAAAAAAAGACCATTCCGGCCTGAAATGGGTTGATTAATTCATTAACAGCAGTTGCAGTTTGGATCATTTTAGAAGTAACACTTTTATGAAAAGGTTGGAAGAAATATATTGACAAATGTTTACCGTCTTTATTATTTATATATTGCGGCTTCTTTTGCTATTTTTGTATACCTGACAATGTGGAGAGTGGTGTGTCAAAATGCAGCCCAGGTCCCTTTGGTGTGACTATCAATGGTATTGTGTTGCCCTGCTGGAATGTCACAGATTGGCCGAGGCATGGGGAGGGTGATCCGGGTTAGTTAATCCTGTGAAAGTGGAATGTGCCCGTTTGGCCCTCCGGGGAGAGAGGGAGCGATCCATCTGCTCTGTTGCTACCCTCATGACGTTACAGGTTATTGATTATTGATTGGGCTGGGAGGAGACTATCCACTCCCCACTGCTTTGTCCTGGATGTCTGCCTGTGTGCCAGCCTGTTCGTACACCTGGAGATCTTACAATTGAGATGGATATAAGAAGATGGATGTGTGACTTGAATGAAGGATAGAATTGCAGCGTCTCAGAACGGTTGCATATGAAAATGACCAGTCGTAGAGACAGATGTAGTACAGAGAGGTATTGAGTCGGACACAAGCCGATGTTAATTCAGTTGTTTCTTTTTGGCCTACAGTTGCTAGATGGGAGTAAAACTAAACAGCTGTTGTAGAGAAAATGACATGTCTGTTTAATTGAATTCTGAAGCAAACGGTAGCAAGTTCAGATTTTTAATAGACAAAAAAATATAATTATTAAACAGGCATTGCTTATTGCAGGTGTACTTCCTGTATAATGCAATATTTTTTCTCCAGATATTTATATATGCTGCGACGTACAGTGTGTATAAACAGGGGTCACACAAATGTAAATAGATGCACAGGTCAGGCGTGGAAACAGATGAACAGATATACTAGATAGATACTTCAGATGGATGGAGAATGTACTCAGAAGAGACAGCTAGATAGATGTTTTAGCTGATTGTTTACTCTGTAAAAGACCCTGCTAAAATATTAACGTGGTATTAGATGAGAAATTTATTTATTTATTTATTTTGGGGGTGCCAAGGGATTTGTTAGCGAGAGCCCACGGTAGCTTCAGTGGGGTGGGAGGACTGCCTTAATTGAAGTGGATTGGTGGCCTGCCGGGGATTACACAGGCTTTTTTGTAGTCAGCACAAGGGGTGCCCGGGGACAACAGGTCAGGGTCAGAGGGCATCAATCGCCCCAAGGTTTTGTGGGTAATTGCCGGGGCCTAATCAAGCTCCCTTTGCCTTATACATTTTCAGTTTCAGGGGTGGTTAGGGGGTTGGGGGTTTTGAACCCAACACACGGACCTTGTATTGACAATGACAGGTGAATAGAGGTTTTCTGTAACCTTTAGGCACCAACATTTTGAGTAGATTGTTTTTTTTTGGCGTTATTGGTGCTGTACCTATAAAGGCACTTCATTCTTTATAATTTTGTCAACAGCGGCAGTTTCTTTGGGTAGTGTGGCTTAGAGGTTAGGGCTGAGGGACTGGGGGTGGCGGGAGGGGGGACAGTGTATCCTAATGGCTGGAGGTGAGGGTCTGGGAGACACTGTAGCCTGGTTGACTAGAAGAAAATAATCTTCTAATGAGGATAAAGAGCTGTAAAGTCTTTTGAATAAGAATCTAAATTAATTTGTGCCTAATAGAGGCAAATTGACGTTAAAAACTTCAGTAAAGGAAATTCTTTACAGTATTGATTTTGGATATTGTAAATAAACTGTGCATAATAAATGAGAAAGTAAATTACTTTGAATTACTGAGGAGGAGTATAAATTATATGTAATTGAATTCCCAAGGCCTGGCCTGTTTCATAAAATCAGCACAAAAGAAAGAAAGAAATAATGAAACAAGTGTGTTTCTTACTTCAGCCTTTTGCAAAATAGACATGATTTTAGACATGATCGATTCAAACCATCCAGAGATAAAAGCAGGAGGCTGAAATCCTAAGGTACACCCAACCTCTCCCCAACCTCATTTGGGACCCTCACCAAAATAGCATCCCGTTGACAAGCAACCATTAAAAATTAAACTGATTTTCCTGATCCACATGCGTTATTAAAGGGTCCCTTTGTCGCTTGGCTTTCCCTTCATTAGAGGACAGGGCCACATTAATCAGTCTGGGCGGTCCCTTCGTGCTTCTGTGACATTGTGGTGACATTAGCTCTGTAATTTACTCTAATGAACCAACCCCCCTGTCTCTCTTTCACTGCTGTACAGTGGACTGCCATTGATAGCTGCTTTCCACAGCGTTCTACTCACACCTCCTGCTCAGCAGAGAACCCGCTTATACCAATAAAGACTCTAACTGCAGCCAAGCTGGGATTGCGGGGGGCCACAGGGTAATTAAGACACCTTACAGTGCCCTTAGACAATTACCATCCAGAACCAGCCTCTTCATAAGTATACTTCCAAAAAAAAAAAAATACTTCTTGGAAAAATTTAAATTGTCTGTTTTTCATTACACACATATTTAATATTTGATTATTTGGAACCAATTTATTTGGCTTGAGATTGTTAGCTCATAATGTTTGCATAGCCTGAGGCACTTTTTATTAGCATAAGCTGAAACTTAATATTAAGTATGTATCACAATCATATCAATAATTTACAGCATTTTAAAGTTTGTATGGCCAAGAACCTTTCTTTGGTTATTTTTTTTGCTTGAAGCCTCTATAATATTCATATTAAAGTAAAAAACTGACAGAAATGGGGAAACAGCGATAACAGAGCCGAACAATTTGAAAGATAGAGAGGAATACAGATTAAGGTCATAGAAATTCAGTTACTGTAGATCTGATAAATCGCAAAATAAAAATGGAATTTAGATGGAGTACGGTCGATAGAATCAGCCCTGAAGAAATGTGGTGAGTGAAATGTGACTCGGAGAGAGAGCGAGAGAGGGTAAGCGTCAGACAGGTCTGAGTTTTCTGTGTGCGTGTTAGAAAGAAGGGGTCGGTTTGGTTGTCAATTATTCATCAGGTTCGTGTCGGACTGGAAGGTGTTAATTATTTATGGGTCCTGATGGTTAAAAACAACAGACAGGCAACAAAACATGGGAAAGGGAGCTAACTGAGACCAGAAGGATGGCGGAGGTCTTCAAAGCAACCTCTCACTGACTCTCGCTCCGAAATCGGTGGGAGAACATGTTCCTTCAATTCCATCTGGGAGCTCTGAACATTGCAAATGAACCAAGTCCAATTCTGCACAGTGCTAGTTCTGTCTTCCACCTCAAAAGCCAAATCAAAGGGGTTTCAATGGGCTTCCTCTACTTGGAGAGTCTCCTCTCCCGGGGCAGAGCAACTTGGTCTGACCTAACCTGGGGCGTATTGTGCTGGAGGTGATCTTAGCTCCAGCAGGAGAGCTATGGGAATAGCCTTGCTCCTGAGTTTCTGCAGGGCTTCTGCTAAAGAATTCCTTGTTGTCTCAAGCCGGCAAACAGCCGATTGCTTCAATCACTGGCTGTAGAACAAAGTGATGCAGCCTCGCTCCATTCTCTAGCCCTGGTTATTTCGATCCCTGTTATTCCAGGTGGACTTGGGGAGGAGAAATTTATAAGCTGAAGAAACAAAGTAACTGCCTGGAGGAAAATTTGAAAACTAATGAAAACTCTTTCCAAGACACACAAACACAGTTGCTACACACACACACAAAGTATATTACACAAGTTTTATTGATTGAGTCAGTACTTTAGGAACCTGATCAGAGGCTTATTGGTTCAATATAGTGATTGAGGATATGGTTGAAGCACAGACCTGGACTGGAAGAGACAAGGTTGTCTATCCAATGCCCAAGTCAACACAGCAAAAGGGAGGTTGTTGTTCTGAATATAGTGCTAGCAGTACAGAAGGTGGAGTAATTGGTCTGATCTCTATCCCCTCTTGTCCTCTCTGTCTCTCCAGTTCTCCGGGATGATTTCCGACTGGCCCCCAGTGACGTCGTGGTGGCGGCGGGAGAGCCAGCGGTCATGGAGTGCCTTCCTCCGAGGGGCCACCCAGAGCCAACCATCTCCTGGAAGAAAAACAACATCAAAGTCACTGACAAGGAGGAGCGAATCACGGTGAGCCAGGGCCTGGGCTGGGGTGGTGGTTTCAGAACATTAATAAAATACCCTCATCTCAGCTTTGATAGATCTCTCTATATGCCCTCTTTCTCCAGAGAAATCTTTGGTCACTGTGGTCACTCTAAAAATTGTAAACAATGTAAAAAGCAGTGCTGATGCATCTGTGTCTCGTGTGGTTTTCAGATCCGCGGTGGGAAGCTGATGATCTCAAACACGCGGAAGAGCGATGCTGGGATGTACGTGTGTGTGGGCACCAACATGGTGGGGGAGAGAGACAGCGACCCCGCAGAGCTGGTAGTGTTTGGTGGGTATCGGACAGCGTTTAACTGCTTCATCAATGCAAAGCACAGGCCTGCTCCAAGGGTATCTGAATTTGAATTATTTTGCTGGATAAAAAAATCCAAATAACATATTTACGGAAACCCTGAACTGCACGGAAAAAAAAATCTTCTACGTACGAGAAAATCCCCTTCATTTTTTTTCCCCACCGGGCTTCCGTACATATCAAACACATAGCAGAACATTGTGTTATTTAGCATCAACAAAAGTACTGTCTGCAGCAGATATTACCCCTAATCAATTGACAACACTTAATTATTACTGCATACTGTAGTGCCTGTTTCTGGAAATGTTTCCTTTTTTATTGACATTAACCCTTTTGCTTCCTGTTCTCTTGCGCCCCCTGCAGAGCGGCCAGTGTTTGTGCGGCGCCCGGTGAACCAGGTGGTCTTGTCGGACGAGACGGTGAACTTCATGTGCGAGGTTCAGGGGGACCCCACACCCACGGCACGCTGGCGTAAGGAGGAGGGGGAGCTGCCCAGGGGGAGGTGAGACACATAACAAAGGAGGAGGAGAAGGCTGGCTTCTTAGCGGAGGCTGCGAGCACTGCTTAGTGGAACTTTACTGTGTGCATCCTGTGTTGTTTACGTCACCAGTCGGTTTGCGATGCAGTGGGAATGTCCTTGTGGAGGACACTGCTTGCCTTCCCCGCTGCGGTCTGGTTTGAATCCAAACAAGAGACTGAAGCAGCCTCATCCCAGCACTGACCATGGGGGAATATCACAACTGTAAAATGAGTAGCACAGCATTTCAGAGCTGCTTTATGTACAGCCACATGCTTCTGCTGAAACCTGGGGTGTACTTCGTGAAGCGGTATACACTGATGCATAATCTTACAGCACATCGTCATCGTAGAACTGGAAGTGGCTTTCTTCAGGATGTTCAGGATTGCATAATGCTCAAGAGGTTTCCATTCAAAATGATTGATCTGGGTTTAATTTAAGCAAAGTAGCACAGCGGTTCTAGCACATTTCTTACCCTTGCTTTTGTCGCACTTTTAAGGTTTGAAATTCGGAGCGACAACAGATTACAGATAACCCAAGTGCATGCAGAGGATGAGGGCACATACACCTGCCTGGCAGAGAACAGCGTGGGCAAAGCCGAGGTGTCGGGCACCCTACAAGTGCATGGTAAGACACTGGCATAGTGCCCACACTACTTAGGGCAGGGGTGCACAAGTCCCATCCTTGAAGGCCTTCAGGTTTCAAAGGTGTAATTAAATAATTAAGTGATTAAGACATGTCAGGAGGTTAAATTGGTTTGATTAAGTAATTTTGGGTTTAGGTGGAACAAAGAGAACAGCGGGAGGGCTCAAGAGCCCAAGGGCCTGGAATTGTACTCTCCTGATTTAGGGAATAAGGCCATTACATGAAAATGGTACATTTGTTACAGTGATAAATCATTGTCTGATATTTACGACTTATCCGCTGTAACAAACGTTACATTTTCATGCAGCGGTCTAGTCCAGACAAAACATTACTTACAACAAATTCATTGTTTTATATTAGTTAATTCAATATGTTTCATTTTTTTTATTTTATTTGTTAATATTCCAAACATCTGTTTCATTTGCCATAGTCCATGTTGGCACCTCAAACATTTTTTTTAAACGCTTTGCTTTTCAAATCAAACCCATCTCACGGTTTTTTTTCTCTTCATTTTCTCTCCATTCCAGTCGGCCCATTCCGTAAGTAGCCATTTCATCTCATCTGTGTACTGGTGCATGCTGGGGATACTGGTGGAATATCTATAAGGTCAAGCCGTTGTGGTCACTAACGGGAGGGAGGTCATATTTATTACACAGCAAAAAATATTTCCCCAGAGTGCAAGAAATCCATAGATTAAAAAGAATTTGCTACTTATTCCCAAACCACAGTCACAACCAGAGATATCCCTACAGAAGCTTATAACAGAGCTAGCTTCTCTGTCCCATAGCCCTTCTGGAGACAGGGGCCTCAGCAGTACAATCCTTATTGAAACTCTACATTCAGACTAGCCCCAGAAGTCATTGATCCTACCCCATTAACAACCGCAACAGACCGGCCTTATATCTGTGCATGTCAGAATGTATTCTTTATGTTGAAAGATTAAGGGTTGTATTCATAAAATATTAGCATGTTGGGATGTTCTTTGCAAACCGCTCTGTAATCATTTAGTAGTGCTCTTTCAGGCTTTGTGAATTTTGTTTTGCAAGTTCATAGTGGGAAGACTGTCTAAAGACAATTTTGGCTATTTCGTGTACAAAGTTATCTCAAAACCCAAAGACGATAGTGCCTCTTTCCAGAATTCAGGTCAGCATTTAGTGGGGATCTCTCATTTACATTTAAAGGGTTATTGAGGACTCATATAAAGAGCAAGGAGCGTGAAAATAATACATGTGTTTTTACTTCAAGCGGACAGGTAATCAATGCAAAGCAGCAGTGGGTTTTATGTAGGACACCAGGAGTCTAAAGTGCCCAGATAAATTAAGAGCTGAATTCCTCTAAAGCTTTTTTATTTAAATAAGGCCCTGTGTCTTTTAAAAAGGGTGATATCATAGGCCTCCTAATGTGTTTTCCTCACATTTTTGTGTAACTGGGGTTTTGGTTTATTTATTTCCCTCAATCTTACATCGTTTAAATTGATTTGAAGCTGCCTTGTCAGCTGATGGGCACTATATTTAGATTCTGTTGGAAGACTAACGTCTAATTGAGACAGTGATTTGGTCTGGTTCAGGGAGAGTTGCGGAGGATTGGTTTTCCTTTAAAGCTGGGGAAAAATACATACAGCACATAACGAATAGCTGGACTGGACTGAAATAAAGTGCAGTGGATTGGTACAGATAGCAGTGAAGCTGATCTGTTACTGTTGTGTACAGTATCTGCTCCTTTATTTCACACATGTTTTTTTTTTTTTTACTGGTAATGTAATTCAATAAAACAAACACTACACCTTAACTATGTTTTTACCATGTATACCCTGATTCTATATTGCTTTACGATGCTTCTCAGAATCGGTAAAATCTGTGTGGGACCTAGACTATTGTGTTTGTCTCTTAGTGCCAGCTGTGAAGAATTTAGGGCAGTAAGACTCGGACGTGTATGAGAACCACTCCAGAATATGGCTAGATCCTTTAACCTGTGGGCAAAGTATGTGGTCGTCATGCCCAGGGGCAGAAAACCGCACATCTGTTACACTGTATGATCTCCACTATCCCAGCATGCCTCATTACAAATCCTCTGCCTAGCAACCACAGCGAGGTTCTGCGATCAAGCAGATTCAGATTTAATCAATGTTTTGTTTTTTGTTTTCTGGCAAGGGGGATTGTGGGGTCATTGGCACAGTGAATTCAATTTCAGGATTATCCATCACATTTTGTGTAAAGTGTTTTCTACCACCCCTCTCTTTGAGGAAGATTATTATAAGTACTTTATACAACTGAGAAAAACAGTAGTCCCGGACTAGTGTATGAAGTCTGTTTCCCTTGTCCTTCAAGCACACATTGTACATGCAGTTCAATATCCATTTCTGTAGTGTCCATTGTGTTTATAGTGAATCTCCCCACATAGGATTGCATTGAAACACATGATCGCTGTCCGCTATTGCATGTTAAAGCACAGATAAATAGAAATTCTTTGACAAGCGATTCAACGAAATGTCTTTTTTCTGCTTAGATTTACACAAAACCGTTCATCAACTACACAATCTGGCTCGATAACCACCTGGCGCGTTTGCGTTGCTGCAGAACTTCGCTTCGCTGAAAATAAAACACTTTGAATAATGTATTCACGGTGTCGAATCATGTGGACAAAGCCGACGCTTACCGTGGTACTTGCTGAAAACCTCCCTGAGAAGGAGGTACTTCGCAGTATAATCCCCGGATTCTGATAAGGGGGCATCGTAATCTGCAGGATAAAAACACCCTGACAGTAAGAGAGAGCCGCATGACCTTACAGGTCACACATCCCACAAGAAGCAGACATGCTGCTCAGTCTGGGTCCAGGAGGTGGGGCCCAAACCCAGTCTTCATAATCCGATGCTGAGAGCAGATTCAGAGGACAGGTTCAAACAGCAGGTTCAGTAGATGGCAAATGGCCAAGTCTGGTCAGCTTGTACCTTTCACAGCACCCTGTGCTGTAGCTTTTACAACATATAGTTAAATAAGAATAATTATACATTATAGGTCATTTTAATGCAAGCCATCTAAAACAAAGTATCCAACCCAGAGAATTGTAAAATGGCTGTATCACATCAGTATCAAAGCCTACTCTATATTACGTACATTTATCATAAAGGGCTGTTCTATGTGCTTCAGCATGTTATTCACAAGTGCTGTGTCCCAGAAGCCCAGTCAGACTGCCAGCTCAGTACTGGCCCTAAATCCTCCAGGAATCAGTTTTTAAAAAAATGAAAAGCAGCAAAAAAAAGAGGCTACTTGCCATAGCTGGTGACGTCAGCCTTGTAGGAATGCATTTCCAACGCCCCGTTCATGAAACCGAAGTTGGTGCCCCCATGGAACATATAGAGGTTGATAGACAGACCCTTCTGGAGAATAATTTTTATTATTTTCTACGTACCCCTCTTGCTGTATAATCAGTCCGGTATTGCAAGGGATGTGCGGAGAATGTGAAAGAATCTATTACCCCATTGCCCGGAGTCAGTGACAGGCAGACTGGAGAGGGGGATTAGTGTGGTTTTATGAGCCTGGCTGGAGAGGTCACCAAGTAGAGAGGTCACTTTATGGAGAGCAGAGCTCCTAGAGCGCTGACCCCAAGGTGAGGGTGAGATTGACCTCTGGCCATCGCTTCTGCAGTGACTCACTTCTATATGAGATGTGTAATATGTGTAATCACACACCGGTGTGCTTTGAAACCTGCCAGCCGAGCAGTAGGGCTGCGTTAATAACATGTAACCCTCTGGAAGTAATGCAGACTGGGATTGATGGTTTTGATATTCTGTTCATAAAAGTCTAGACAATTCCCCTTTTTAAATCTGTATTTCAGAGATTCAATTTTAAGAGACAAACATCAGCAGGGTTTAGAGGGATCGATAGCTGGGGTCTGTGCTGTTCAATAATGTGCTCTAACTGTAGTCTTTATATATTGAAGAATGCACACAATACATAGCAATGCATTGAGCGAATAAATAAATGCATGAGTTTTTTCGGCTTACTAAAGCTCCATTTGCTAATCATGGTATATTAAATATGTACTTAGCTGGATATCGTCCTCTAGGGCAGAAACAGAAACGCTGTAGATTATACAGTTGATTGTCTTCTTAGTATTTTCATTTTCATGTGGGTGTGTGCGTGCGTGACCTGTGTGTCTTTCGATGTGTTCTTAATTATGAGTGAAAGGGAGAGGAGGAGCAGGTACAGGGGCAGAGGAGGCGAGTTTGCAGTTAGAGGTGAAAGGTGATAGAATTATGCATTCAGATCGCCATGAAATAGACAATTGCTCACAAGTTGATCAATAGCAATCAGGTGGCTCGGGAGACAGGGGTGAGGAGGCAGCAACTCAGGCATGGATAGCAACCCCCTCCTCTTCTCTCACACACCCTCACCACCACCACGGAGTGCAGCCTCTCTGGGTGGGTTTCTGGAAGTGCTCTACATGGCAGATCTTTGCGTTCTGTCTTGTATTGATGCCTCTGGGAGGCAGGGGAGGAAGATAAGGCCTGAAGACTAACATCTGCAAACCCACACCATTGATCATCTTCTTGAAAAGGGCAGGGTGCAGTGCTGGAGTGCAGTGCCTTCGCTAACGAGGGCTACTTCAAAATCCCACCGCTTCTCTCTGTTCTGATCTGATAAACTAGGGGGTTTACGCTCACAACAGCCCACAGGCTCGTGTGCATTAATACAGACACTCAAGTTTCTGACAGCACCACAAGGCATTGCCTGGATACCCAGGATAGATGTGTTTTGTTGTTTTTTTAACAAGGGAATGACAAGAGACTCCTTAAAGAACATACAGGCAAGATGTCGAATTATTTTTAGTTATTTTCCCATAAAAATTTGAATTCTAAAATACATGAATTGTCTGCACTGTTTATTTTTTGAGTTAGGTAACTTTGTTAGGCCTCTTTTCCTTTCTGATTTAGAGTAAAAGGTTTTGAGAATGCTTTGGGCCCCAGTAACTAGCCTGCTCCCTGTACTGGTCTAGCTGTAACTAACAGGGTCCCTTTCTCTCACAGTCCCTCCCCAGATTGTGATTCGCCCACGGGACCAAATTGTGGCTCAAGGGCGGACCGTCACATTCCTCTGCGGCACCAAGGGAAACCCCCCTCCCGCTGTGTTCTGGCAAAAAGAGGGGAGCCAGGTAAGGGTTAGGGGTTGTATATTGCCCCCCCAGCTATAGTGTCCTTTGGGTCATGATTAAAAAGGAGTTCGGAGTGACTGGATGTTAGAGCCTGAGTCAGGCAGGGGGAGTGGATAGCAGTTGTATATTATCAACAGCAGTAGACAGAGAGAGAGGGTGGAGTGTTACAGGGTATGTTTCTCATGTACAAAAGGCTGGCAGCCTGCTATATATAGTCTCTGACTGACTAAGAAAGAGAGTATTCAATTATAAAAGCCGATAGTAATGGACAAGTAGAATTCTGCCCAGAGGCGACTCAAAGCCTGGAATGATGGAAACAAGACATTCTAGCTGGATTCTTAAAGCTGGGGCTTGGAATGCTGAATGAATTCCAGACTCCACCTTCTTTTATTTTCTTTACCATAACCTTCTCACCTCGCTTTTTATTTTTAGGATAAGGCTCTAACCTCTGACTTTTGATCGGCAGTGAATCGATTCAAGGCTGCTGCTGACCACCCCCACCACCCCCGTACCTTATCCACACACATCAGATCTGACAAGACAGTGTGTGTCAATGTATCCAAACACATTGTTCTGATAGCCAGTCAAAGATGCCATGTCAGTCCTTAGTCCTTGGAAATCCTTTAAGAGCAACCGCAGTGATTCATCTCGACCCTCTCATACTGATAGCAGTCACAGCGTCAGTATTATATTTGAATTCTAGTAGTGGGGTCCTACTTCAGTCTGGGGCGAGACTGAGACCCGGGGAGGTTAAGTGAGTTTGCTCCCCCCCACCACCCCCCTCTACACACACACCTTGAACCATTTAACCCCCGCCCTCCAGCCAGAAAGACAGTCTTCACCTCCTGGCTCCTAATCCATCCTTGTACAGTCAGACAGACAGACAGTCTCCAGTGCTGTCAGGTATGTGTCTCGTTCGCTCCTAGCTCACAGCGTTTCTTTTTTCTGTGTGCTCAGATCCTGTGGTTCCCCAGCCAGCCCCCGGAGCAGTCAGGCCGCTTCTCTGTGTCTCTGAGCGGAGAGCTGACCATCACTGGAGTCCAGGCTGCTGACTCGGGCTACTACATGTGCCAGGCCATCAGCGTGGCGGGCAGCATCCTGACCAAGGCCCTCCTGGAGGTGGAGAACAGTGAGTGACGGGTGGCTAGGGGAGATCTTTTTTGTTCCTGCGCCTTCTCTTTTTAACCCAATTAAAAAATCAAGCTGAGTAAAACATTTTTTTTATGCAAGACTATTTGTTATTATCTTGCGTAGAAAGCTGGTTAAAATAGCTGGGGGAAAAAAAAAGTTAGATTTTTTTGATGGGTTTTCTATCCAGTTACAAGGAGGTTGGGGGAGGAGGGTTAAACAGTAAACTAACCCCAAAGCTCCTTTCCCTACGGACTGCTGTGTAAAAGCACATTAGCGTGTTATATATAGGCTTAGCCCTGCAGTGTGAAGGACATCTCGGCCTGAGGGACAAACCTCGCAACTCGTTTTTATAAATTGCTTGTTGGACGTGCCCTGTTTTCAATGAGGAATGGGCAGCCGCTGCCCCAGTGCAGTCAGGACTCATTACGCCTTGATTTCCAGCCACTTCAACCCTGTCAATGCACGCACAGGCAATACCACCCCCACTGCCTCTCACACGTCTACTGCGAGTGCCATACAAATTGACACATGCATGACCGTTAATCCGATTCTTTCACAGTCACTGTACATTATTAGAAATAGAAGCTCTGCTATAGATACCTTCCCACACAGAACCCGACTGACTCTGCCTGTCTGATTGGAATGATCACGACTAGAAAATGTAGCTGTTTCTCTGGAAAACAGCAAACAGCTACCGTATCTGCTCTTAAGGAAGTTATACTGTAAGTCTGACATGTACATGATTTCGTAGGACAGTTTACTGTATAGTATCATTAGCAATTAGTGGTATTTGGAGCAGTTTAATATTATCAATATGCCACTTTAGATTAGCAATATACTACCCCTATAAAACAATTGTGTAACAATATACTAAAACATCGGTACCATTTGCACCATTAATTCTTCTGAGCAACCATTCCAAATAATTCAAAATTACTTACAATGTGAAATCAGCTCCTACGTCAGTATGAACATACAACAAGGATGTGCTCAAATATCCGAGGCCTTCGCTTAATACAGGGCTATACAAATGGTTAACCCAGTAACCTCTCCATGGGTTTATGAAGACTCTTTTTAAATCAAGTACTGCTGCACGAATGCATCACTGTCTTCTGAAATGCAGACACAATATTATATTATGGAGACACAGAGCATTTGTAAAAACCTCAGAAGCATAAGTGAACAGGCCATTTAAAATGAATAGCTCTTTCAGGCAGCGGCCCTTAAAAAAACACAGGAGTGAGTTGCAGGTCTAATTAAAGGAGGTAGTCCCTGGCACTTGTTAAGACCATCTGAGGTACTAATGCATCTTAGAGTAATCAATTAATACCTCCCTTTAATTGGCTTTTTACTTACGGCTAATCGCATGCTCATATTTCCATAACTGCTCGGCCCCAGCAGAGAGCCATGTGTTTGTCTGAGGCTCTTGGAGATCGATTTAAGACAAGCGGGGCAGCCAGAGGAGCTGAAATGGGATTAGGCCGTTTGCTGAGACATGCGTTAATTTAAAGGGACGGATACTTTAACCTGAGTCCCCTTGGAGAGTGTTGGATAAGGAAAGAAATGAAAAAAAGCATTGTCAATCTTGAAAAAAAAAAGCTATTAAAAACCACCCAGTTGGATATCTCAGCCACGTCTAGTGCTGATTTTAAGATGGTCAGAGAGAGCAGCCCTTTCTGATCATCTAACACTGACAAAAAAACAACGAACTACAGTCAGACCTTCAATAACGACCACTCTGGGGACTGTCTGAAAGTGGTATTTAGAGACAAGTAGACTTCATGTACAGTCAATTTAACACAGGGAATATATCACATCAGCATCTGGTTCTACTATATACTCTCTCTATAGATAGATATGGAGAAGACCTGTATAATGATGTGATGCAGCTATCTGGAATTTCTTCATGGCTTGTATGTGATTGAAATCATGTTAGGATGCGCTACACTGTTTAGTAATTCTTATTCATATAGGGTGCTGTGTAAGATACAATAGGTTATGCTCCACTCACGTCATCGTTACATCATTTTCTGTACCCCGTCAGCTGAATCGCATCCCTTTCTCTTGCATTCAGCCCCATCAGACCGCATCCCTCCGATCATTCGCCAGGGACCAGCCAATCAGACGCTTGCTCTGGGCGCCAGGGCACAGCTGCAGTGTCATGTGATGGGCAACCCCCTGCCCAGCATCCAATGGGAGAAGGACGGGCAGAGAATTCTGGGAAATGACGAGCACATCCGCCTGATGGAGGACGGAACCCTGCAGATCACAAACCTACAGGTACCGGAAAGATAACAGATAAATCAAAATAAATAAATAAATACATAAATAAAGCACCACCAATAGGAAATCGTATGTTAGTTAAATTACAGACAGGTTTGTTTTTTTTCCCATGTCAGTGTCTATTCAGTATATTGAAAACCCTGTTTGTTTATTCTTCTATGTTTGTATAAAACATCTTCCTAGCTGGCTGTCGGTCCAACCTAACAAACCCCTCCCCCAGGACCATTAACTCGCTTGCAGTGTGTATGTGTGTGGTGGGGGGGGGGGCGTTGGTTGGCGGCGGCTGACAGCTCTTTTGGGCATTACACTGCTGTAAAAGTCTGCAGCTCTAGAAAGTGATGCTATTAGGCTCTGTGGGACACCGAAGATGCATTAGCTTTGCTCCACCATGGGGAGAATGTGGCCAGGAAAAGACAGGAAACAAGAGAGGGAATCAAAATCTACCAACCCCGGCTGACTCCCCCCACATCAATTTTTAATGAGCTGTTTAGCGTGCGGCCCAGTGCTGCTGGCCGTGAATAATGTACCAGTGCCCGCTGCTTTACCCCGCACACACGTGTGCTACACCCTCCCTGTGCGGGCAACCCTCCAACCAGCATCTCCCATTTAGCGTTTGCCGTGAACGGGAGACGGGATTGGCTGAAGCAGTGCTTGAGAGTCTTTCCAATGAGGTCAGTTCTGTTCCTGGGAAAGGAGGGAAAGAACCGTGGCAAACGCAACGTTCGACCAACCTGACGTCACATGTAATCTTGGAATTGAGTCTACTGCTGTAATTAAGATTTCACCATATCCGTGAAGTGGAACATAAGACTGGCTGGCACACCCATGCTAAGCAGGCTTGACCAACTGGCTGCCAGCCAGCTTCACAGATTCCATTTGTAGGAAAGCTTGTAGGGGGGGGCAGCCCAGCCCACATTAATGGGTTAAACTATCGCTATTGATTTCCAGAACCACATGCAGACAGACGAGGATCCCCCAGACAGTGTTTGAACCTGTGCAGTTCCTGGCCCTGCGAGGAGTGAATATGCTGTTTACTCAGTCAGCTGCCAGCTTCATTAGATCTCTTTCTCTGACAGTCCTAACCTCTTCCACTGTTTTAAGCAATTTCAATCCTTGTTTTGCGCAGAGCCACACAATCAAATTTTAATCAACCCTCCCCCCCTCTCTCTCGCGCTCTCTCTCTCTCTCTCTCCCTCTTACTGTGCATTTCAGATTTGTTTCCTTCGTGCAACACATGTGAATGCTAATCTATGTGTGTTCGAATCCCTAGCCAGCGATGACCACAGCAATATGCTAATGTCATTATTTCTACAGCCAAGGTCAATACTCACAACTCGCTAACAGTACTGTAATGTGGACCTTATGCACAGATTGCATTCAAATGTCTGTCTGTCTGTCCGTCCATCTGTCAAACCCTACATGGTGCACATGATAACTGCCTTGTATTTTCACCAATGTGCTCCAGAACCAAAGGGTCTAAACTTTCTCTCGACCTTTCAGATTGCTTTTGGGTATAAACCGATATTACACACATTTGCAAATATTTCCAGTACGTGATTATGGGGACCCTCCACTTGTGTGTGCGTGGGTTCTCTTGTGGAGTAAGAGAATGCCAGCTGATACAAAACTAATATGGCTTCTAAGAAGACGTGGGGAAACATTCTGTAATGGCAAAAGCGATCACACAAAAAGGCAGGAAATGAGGCTTCCAATAAAATAGTGATGCTCATGAGCACTTTTATTTAACAAAAATGAAACAAATTATTTTTAACAAATAATAACAAGTTTCAATGGTTGGCTGCTTTTTGGCAGAGGCCCACTCCCTAAGCCCCAGCCTCTACAACACTTTTATACACATCTGCCTTATTTAAACTAAATTGAATAATTGATTGATTGGACCACCAATTAACTCCCACAGTTTTCTCCATTCCATCCACATTCTCACATGGAAATTAAGTATTTCAATCAAGGCTCAAACTTATCCCTTTGCTGGGTCCAGTTAACACACACACACATTTAACTGAAACACTGCTAGACATTTATACCAGGCATCGAGATACTGTTACTGAGGGGTTTTCAGCCCGTCACTGAAATGCTCCTCAGCATGTTCTATTTTCATTGCTTTCTATATAAAATCCTTTGAAGAGAAGACTCCCATACCAGAACAGCTGGGTGATAACCAGGAGTTATTATAAAGTTTTGTCCCTCTTTGGAATGAATGATTCTTTTGTGAGATATTGATGAAAATGAGAAATGTGTATGAATAGACTGACTGTACTACTTACTGACTGGACACTACTGTTTGATACGGTCTGGCATTAAAGCAGATTTGATTGCGTTTTTATCTTAATACTGTACTGTGTGAGAGGGAGATCCCCATTTCAAATCCTTTTTTTTATTCTCCTCATTAATACTTTGGAATAAATCTTCACATTTATTATGTAATAGGAATATGAAATCCTATTTGGACCCTGTTTTAATCATGGCGTGTTTCGCTGTTTGTTAGGTTAATGATTCTGGAATGTTTCGCCTGTGCTTCTCTTTGTTAGGTTAGCGATTCTGGAATGTTCACCTGTGCTTCTCTTTGTTAGGTTAGCGATTCTGGAATGTTCACCTGCATCGCGTTGAGCTCCAGTGGGGAGACCAGCTGGAGTGGGATCCTCACAGTGCAAGGTAAGCACAGGGGATCCCGAGGATCCAGAGAGGATCCATTGACACTGTAGCAACTCTGAAGCCGTTACAATAACTTAACACAATCATAATATAAAAATGAAACATCGGGTGTATTTATTGCACATCATAATGACACTTTGTTTTCTTTGTATTGTCATCAAAACATGTTAAATGTAGCTGGATTAGAACAAATAGATCAGCTATTACCATTTAAACATAATATTTAGACATAATCAGAATTACAGGTATTAAACAAATAAACCATAAGAGTGTTTATTTCATTTTTGAATGGCGCTAACACAATCTAATCGATTACTTTGCTGTTAACTAGCTCAGCACTCTGATACAGTTTTTTTCCAAAAAAGAAAAAAAGTGAAATCAATAGCAAAACTGGGACGATTCAACAATGTTTCTGTTTCTGGAAATTAAGGCTGAAAACTGAGATGACCTCAGTTTTCCTGGGATGTCTAGTAACCCTAGGCGCAGCCCCACATTAATGGGTTAAACTATCGCTATTGATTTCCAGAACCACATGCAGACAGACGAGGATCCCCTAGACAGTGTTTGAGTCTGTGGAGTTTCGCTGATGTTGCAGATGGAAAATAAATGATTTTCTTGATCTTTTACGGGAACAATCGGGGTGGCATTGGGGAATCAGAAATGTTTCAAGTTAAAAGCATCAAGAGCTAATGTTTCAAAATGTGCAAAATACAGACTTACCCCACAGCGCTAACATAACCGTTTATTTGGTTGTTCATTGTACAGGTTTGTATTAAAAAGCAAGGTTTTCACCACCTACACGGGTGAATGGTGTAGATACAAAATAAATACAAAATCTAGATAATATCCTGTTGTAAAAATGTTTATTATTTTACCCTTCTGTTTTTCTTTGTAGAAAGCGGAACCCCATGGGTACCCCAGCCCTCACAACCAAATCTACTCCCCGGCCCTCCTCAGAAGCCAGTGGTTATGGACGTGACTCGGAACAGCGTGACTCTGACATGGCAGCCCACCAACCACCAGGGGGGGGCCCTGGTTACCTCTTACATCATCGAGGCGTTTAGGTAAGCCCCGCCCTCATCCATCCCGCCCCCTCCCGCCCAAAGAAGTGCATTATATTTTCACATCTGCAAAAAAAAAATAATGCTCTCCAACCCCATTTCTAAAACCACGTTATTATCAGAACAGTTTTGCAACCCCCAGCCCATTCTGATTTTGTCCTTTTTGAAAACTCATCTGCTCCCCCTGCATTAGTCCTGTGCGTGCCTCTGCTGCATTGTCGCCTGTTAATGCAGACAGTGTAAAATCCAGCATGCTGCTCAATGAGCTCAGCTGATGCCCGGTCCCTTAGTGGCTGCAGGCAGTCTCCATACAGACGCTCATTCTTTATAAAGTGAGTGTCGGATTCAAGAGCTAGGAGCCAGACACGACGGACAAGAGCTAACACCCATGTTGTCTTGAAGTCCCTGACCTTTCCACATTCAGAGAAAGGGATCCTATATATATATATATATATATATATATATAAGCAGCTTAAGATGAGTAAATCCATCCAATTCAAGCAGACGACCGTTTTGTCTTCATTGCCTTGAATATAGTTAAAATGTAAAGCTGTAGTTAATGTTAGCATTAAAGTACTGTATTTATTGGAGCTTCAAGGTAATGTTGCATTGTACTCACTCAAAATACATTTTATGCACATAGTGTTTAAATTGGAGAGTAAATTAGTCAATGATCCAAAACCTTGTCTGTGCACGACTGAGTGTTGAAAGTTTCCAATTGGAAGTGATGATCGTTGCAGGATGGTGTACTCTCAGAACCCTCTCACTCCCCTCTTGCAGTGAGAGGTTTTGGGCAGAGTGTCAGCTGTATTAATCCTCTTGCTCTCGGAGGGACTGGCTGGCTGTGTTGCACCAGACTTCATCTCATTCCGATCGCCCTCTGGGCAACAGTTAGCACAGTGCTGTGTCCCTGAAATTGATTCTTTATGTATAGCCGTGGCCTTTATATGATTTTTACAATAACATTTCCTTGCCTGGAGTGCAGGGGGGTCGTGGGGGGTGTATTATTTAGGGGGTCATAGCTGTCCGTGACACCTTGTTATGGAAATTGGCAGATTTATTGCGTCTCGGTCACAGCTGGGGGAGGTTGTTGCGGTTTTTTTTTTTGTTTCTGTTTCCGCAGAGTTGATTGAGAAAGTGACCTTGGATTTATAGCCTGGGTTCAGGTCGGCACTGGAAATATTTAATGTACCAGCAGATTTATCTGCTGTAGTCTAATTGCACAGGCCAGCAATAAAGTTGCTTAGCCACTTTGTGTTGTGGAAAAGCTGTTCCTCCATCGCACTGCACTGAAGCCTAGCAAGGGAGAGGTAATGCTCTGGGACTTCCATCCTGAGACAGATATAGCAGGAGTTTTATATCAATGTTTTGTTTCAATTCATTTAACATGTGTTTACTGGACTAACTTCTAGATGTTAACCATCTCATTTTAAGTAATCCCAGCAAAATGCCTTTTTCCCATAGATGCGGCACCACAGTCACTCTATAGCAACCCTATATTTGAAGACATTCAGGGATCAATCCACTGCCACTGATAGAACTCATTTTATAGGGGTGTCCACCTGCCGCTCTTTACAACGTAATTAGCATTTTAGAATCTTTGTATTCTTTCGGGGCAGTGGAAACATCTCAGCCAGTAATCTCAGTATTTTGTTTAATATATGTGCTTGCTTTTCGAAATAGCCAATCGGCAGGCAGCACCTGGCAGACGGTGGCGGACTTTGTCAAGCTGGAGAAGCACACGGTCATCGGCCTGTCCCCCGACACCGTCTACCTGTTCATCGTCCGAGCGGTCAGCAGCTACGGCCTGAGTGACCCCAGCCCCATCTCCGAGCCCGTCCGCACACAAGGTACTCATTTGGTTAAAAGTCACATTTTTTGTGCCCAATGTGAGATATTTCTAACAACGAACACTACAGAGGTTGGCTATGTCGACAACTTTCTTCCCTGAAAATTGCAAAAGCAGAGACGCAAGTAACTTCTTGGTGTGGTCAGCCAGTCACATGCAATCTTTCAGACACAAGTAATCATTTTGAGCACTGGCTTTTTCCAAGTAGCCGCCGCACAAAGTTAAGTCCAATTAGCCAGATGGAGTCGAGGCATTTTGGATGACGACTGTTCCCTCTTTCCCTCAGACGTGAGCCCGACAGGGCAGGGGGTGGATCATCGGCAGGTGCAGAGAGAGCTGGGGGAGGTGGTAGTGCAGCTGCAAGAGCCAGTCGTGCTCACAGCCTCCACCGTTCAGCTCACCTGGACTGTGAGTATCAGCGTGTGCGTGTCCGCGTGCACGCTCGTTCTTGCTGTTGCTCTGAGTGTCTGTGTTTGTTGTGTGTGTGTTTGCTTTACTGTGAGAACGAGGACCAGGAAAACCTGATTAAAACAAATCTGTAAAGAATCTTTGTTTGTTGTAGTACAGTTCTTTGAAGCTATATGTGCGTTAAAAGAGCAATAGAAATGCAAACTGCATTGCACTGAACTGCATTGAGCACTGCTGCTGCAGGCCTCCTTGCTGACTCTGCTGCATCTCTCAGGTGGACCGGCAGTCTCAGTACATCCAGGGCTACCGGCTGCTGTACCGGCCCAGGGGCAGTGCCTGGCTGCTGCAGGATGTGAAGGCTTCCCCGGAGCGCAGCAGCGTGCTCACCGACCTGAGGAAGGGCACGGAGTATGAGGTGAAGATCCGGCCCTATTTCAATGAGTTCCAGGGCATGGACAGTGACGTGCTGCTTGTCCGAACACCTGAGGAAGGTGAGAGGGACTTTTCCAGTTTGCTTTAGTAACGATCCTCTTGAATTTTCAGGCTGAGGTTTCTTCATTTCTTTGTGTTTTTTTTTTTTCCCGGTTAGCTCCCAGTGCCCCGCCCCAAGCTGTTACAGTGGTAACCGTAAAGCTGAGTAACAACACCAGCATTAGCGTGTCCTGGGAGCCACCCCCAGTGGAGTCACAGAATGGAATCATCCAGGAGTACAAGGTAGGCAGGATAGGTCCAACACAGGAAATGTCGGGGGGAGCGGGTGAGCAATGGTGTTGAAAAGGTACAATCAATCAGCAGCCATCTTGTGACCTATCAGAAGGAAACAAATGCCATCTAGCTACAGATGGAAGTCTTGCCTGTTGCAGCAGTGTAGCAGGAGCTGATTGGGTGTTAATGTCCCTGCTGGTGTTCCTTTGTGTTTCAGATCTGGTGTCTGGGGAATGACTCGCGGTTCCACATCAACAAGACCGTGGACGGCACTGTGCACTCCAGTGTGGTGAGGGGGCTGGTGCCGGGGGTCCTGTACCAGGTGGAGGTGGCAGCGGCCACGAGCGGAGGAGTGGGAGCCAGGAGCCAGCCAATGGCCATCCTCATTAGTGAGTGCCACACTCTTCTGGCTTTAGATTTAGAACAGGAGTGTCCAATCACGGTCCTGGAGGGCCATTCCGCTCCAGGGTTAACAAGTATCATGAGATAATTAACTATTTCAGGGTCTGGATGGTGGTTCAGTTAAACAATTTAGTGTTGGAACAAAGACCAGGAGTGCAACTTTGATTTAGAAAGAGATTCTAGCCCAGCAGTGTAAAGAGATCTGGATGCACATTTGGTGTTAAGCATAGCAGTATCTTGTTGATCTTGTTTGGTAGCTGAAGCACTGTCTTCAGACCCCGTGGAGCCACTCACTCTCCTCTCTGTGTTCGCGGTGTTTATCAGAGACCCCCTCCAATCAGCCCTCTGTCCCGGTGGAGCCGGGTGGGAACGTGAGCCTGGCGGAGCAGATTACAGACGTGGTGAAGCAGCCAGCCTTCATCGCGGGCATCGGGGGCGCCTGCTGGGTCATCCTCATGGGCTTCAGCGTCTGGATCTACTGCCGACGCAAGAAGAGGAAGGAGCTCAGCCACTACACCGGTAGGGCCTTTCAGACGTCTCCACTGAGACTGGAGAAACCCATATTCACCAGAAGCACTTGCAATAACAAAAGCAAAAGCTAGGTCCTCCAATATGTTATCTGTCGCAGAAAAGCTGGATGTCTTTGATGATAACTTCACAGGTTTCACAGCATCTGTCTGCCCTACTCTTTGCAGTTCATTTAGAGGTTTAGCAGTCATGCTCGTAAAGGAATTGGGTATCTTTCTTGATTAGACAGCAAGTTTCACAGCTATATTAACTGTCAATGTGCATGCTCTACAAAAGAGCCCTTGCTAACAGTTTGCATGTTCTTGCTCTGCAGCTTCCTTTGCTTACACCCCTGCAGGTAAGGACGCATTAGATTTATCTCATATTTATACATGCTGTACTTTATACAGCTTAATTAAACAAAGTTACAAATATAACTGAACATATTATAAATAAAAAAACTTGACTATGTTTTTGCATAGATATTGTATGTTTATATCAATATTTATGTGTTTTTTTTTTTATTTCTACCACAGTTGGATTTCAACATGGAGAAGGATCTGGTCTCATTAACGGAAGGTAAGCTGTAAATATGCTTTAAAACCCATCAGCATGCGATTGCCAGGTATAAATCTGAGAAAGAGAACAAAGAAGTAACTGCTTCCATTGCTCCTCCTCAGACCGGGCATGCTTGGCACCAACATGGGCAACTATCCTTGGCTGGCAGATTCGTGGCCCACAACGAACCTCATGCACAGCGGGAAGGAGGCTTCTGTCAACTGCTGCACCACCAAGCACGACTCTGCAGAGAGATATTATAACGGTAATCCAGACAGACTCCCTGCTGTAGAAATCCCTCTCACACTGCACTGCCCAGAGCTTTTCAATGGGACTGTAGCAGTGGGGCAGTGATACCACAAGGACAGCTGCAATGATATGAGGCACAGGGAGAATAGTACCACAGCGACACTTCGCCTGAGTGAGATATATATTTTTTTTAGATAAGAGAAGAATTAGGATACATTTTTTGGTGCAGCAGAAAATGTATATAAGATACAGTAGCTTTCTTTAAGAAATGGGAACGCTAAATATGGTAAAGTTAAGTAAACAGTAGCAGCTGAAAGAGGAGATTATTATTGCCAGGCATATCTGAATTTTGCTCACGTCTCTAGTAACAGGACTGACCCCCAGACTCTCTCTCTTTTCAGACGCTGGGATATCCGATTACATCACCCAGACGGAGAAGTTCGGCTCCGGGTCTAATGAAGGACCAATCTACAGCACCATCGACCCGACCAGCGATGACCTGCGCACGTTCAACATGCCCTACTCCCAGCACACCACCCCCTACGCCAGCACCCCCGTCATGCCCTTCGGCGGACAGGGTCCCTTCACCCCTGACCAGGAGGGGGGGCTCTGGATTGTCCAGCCTGGTCCCTCGGGGGCCCAGTACGCACAGCCGGACCGAACCCGAACTGAGAACGGTACGCAATGCAGACTGATAAAGCCTGTCTTCACCTCTCCCATATATAGACCCCAAGGCTGTGGATAGCACTGCTTTATAAATTAATAACTACTTTATTACAGCATCCTATCACGAGACCTCATTCTGTAGCAATTGTTTTACTTTCCAGTGCTACAAAACCTACACCATTTTACCACCGTTTAAAGTTTTGAATAATTGGAAGTTATGTGAATGTGGCGTCATGCTATTTTATTTTTTTAATTCTTGGTATTAGTGTTACAACAGAATGGAAATTGAACTCCTCTGTTTGTCTACATGTTAAACACGCGTGTGTCTCTGTGTTGGCAGCGGTGAAGCTGGGGAAGCAGAAGTCGATGGGGAAGCCCGTGAAGACGCCCTCCCTGAACTGGGCCGAGGCCCTGCCGCCCCCGTCCGCCACTGGAGAGCTCGACCCCTTCTCTGAGGAGGAAGAGGAGGGGGAGGATGAGGAGGACGGTGAAGAGATGTGGTAAGGGTCTGACACTCAGGACTCACACTGGGGGTCCTGCACCCTGCTAAATGTACAGTATGTAGTTCACATATACAGCCGTTACAGACCATTTTGGCATTGTCTTTTTAGTAGAACCTTTTCTATTATCTATGATGACTCATTAAGGAAAGTGGAAAAAAAAATAGAAATTTGTAAATTCTCTCAAGATCTCGACTTAACCAATTATGTTTTTCTATGTCCTCAATGAACCACCATCATCATCTTCTATTATCTGCACCTCTAAAGGTGTTTTTTAGCCACAATACCAGCTATATTGCTGCACGGTCCCATCATTTAACTCCTGGAAATTCATTTAGGTGCTAAGGGGTTACATTAGGTTTCTTTATATGCCCTATTAATACATGTAGCTTTCATTTTTCCCCATTCAGCAGCAAGTTAACACTCAGATTGACTCTAATTAATAGCATTACATACGCAGCTGGCAAGGGTTCAGAGGACCCGAGGCTGGTGCGCAAGCAAAGAAGGTTATCAGGTTATACACTGAACCTCCCAGAAACGCCCCTGGCAAGAGCTGACACTGGAATTAGATATATTAATTAGGGCTTTTAAGATTTTTTGACAGTTGGATTGTATTGTTTAGACGTCAGCGGGGAGTTAAGAGAGTCAGACAAATCTACTTATTTGCTCTCCTTCATAACGGCATTTACCGACATCTAGCGTAGAGCATCACTGAACACAATACAAGAGTGCATCCAGCCCATGGTCAATATAACATCTCTTAAAGTCCATGTTTAGCAATAAGGGCTAGCATTACAACACTTAGCATGTTGGCAACCAAAAAACAAAAAGGAATGTTTTTAGCCTACTAAAACTGCACTGTAGCTACTTAATAATTCACTGCTCAATAACTTTTAACAAATGACCAGAAAACTAAACCTGGTGCGCGTTAAGCTTAGGCTAACAATCTGATCAGTTAGTAAGAGAAGTTGACAGTACCTGCGCCTTCCTTCCCAGGATGAGATTGTGATGTCTCTTTTTACACTGAGAGCCAGCATGGTAGGAGTAGCTGCAGGGCTAGGTGTTAATAGACTGTCCAGAATGGAAATCAATACAGCAGCTCCTCAAATCCATCGCTTCGTATCCTGTCGACCTTTAGGGGTTAAAAGGAGCTGACTCCATTCAAATCATTCGGTATCTAGGTCTAATGTTTTTTATTTGTTTATTTATTTTTTGTTCATACCTGTTTACAGCTATAAAAAAGTTCAAATGTATTTTTTATATATCTGTATCTATGTATTTATCTATCTATCGATTGATTGATCGATAGACAACCAGCCAGACAGACAGATAGATAGATAGATAGATGGATGACTGAATGTTTCATCCATAATTACAATGTAGAAATACTAAAAGAAACTTAATAAATTCAATGACAAACAATGCCTTCTAGTAGAAACGTTTGTCATTGAATTTATTTCCTTTTAGTATTTCAGAGCTTTGAAGGTTTGTATCTGGATGCTGATAGTTCTGTCCCCCCCCCCCCCAGCTCGGAAGGAGATGACTGGTCCCCCCCGCTGCCCGAGCGCACCTACCTGATGGAGAACGACTCAGAGGACGTGCCGCCCCCCCCGCCCCGCGGCGAGGCCTCCTCTCCCGCCGCCTCGTACGGACAGCAGTCCACGGCCACGCTGACCCCCTCCCCGAGAGAGGAGAGCCGGCCCTCGGAGGACATCCCCCGCCTGCACCACTTCGACATGGCACAGCTACCACGGTGCGTGGGCGTCCACACCAGCCACGGAGAGCACTACTGAACAAAATACATCACTGAACGAAATCCTAGCTTCTCTGCTTTTAAAATATATCTTACTAGTAAATATATATATATACCCCCAAAAAGGGTTAAATAGATTTGGTAACGCAGTTGAATACAGGTTTAATAAGACTGTTTACATGTATAAGTGTGGAATCAGTATACTTCATTAAAATTCAACATGAAATCACGCTAATTTCAATTTGTTCTTTGTTTGTAGGAGGCTGCCATGCGGGCCTGTCCCAGTTCCTCGAGCCCCCAGCCCGCCCCTCACCCAGTCCAACCCCAACCTCGCAGCGCTGGAGGCCAGCCCTGACACCAGCCCCGTGCACAGACCCGGGCACCGGCGGGAACCCAGCCAGGGGGCAGCACACAGCGCAGACAACCTCAGCTCAGCAGGACCAGGTCAGGGCAACGGGGCTTTTACCACACCCTTTGCTTTACCTTTTATTCTAATAACTACGCCTTTTCTGTGCCCTGCTGATACTAGACGCCTCCTGCTTCATTAATAATATGTGATGATTGCATGTTGATCGAGCGTGTCTTTCTCTTCAGGCCGGGCGCACAACACATCGAGCGACAGTTGCCACACTCCTCCGGGGCAGAAATCTCGAGCCAAGAAGAAGTCCTCAAAGACCAGCCAGTACCGGAGAGACATGAACCAAGGAGGTGAGTCACAAAGTTACAGAGTTACTGGTGAAGGCCAGAGCCGGTCTTTATCCACCTTATCTTGGGACTCAGTATTAATTAGGGTCCTGGTTTTGTTAGCCTTAAACAATTGAGAGATCATTATTTATGTTATTTAGGTACTTTTAAGAAGGAAGCGACACAGTAATTCAAACGTAATCCTCATACTGTTTGTGATTGAGGGGGAGGAGGATCAGAGGGGTTCTCCTCACTCGTGTGATTTGCTGTCCTGTTTGTAAATGATGACGTGTTTCCTCTGCTCTGTGCAGCACTGCCCCCGCCCCCCGAGCCTCCCCCGGGTGATGAGCTCCCCCAGCCCCTGCCTGTCCCCGGCCTGGACTGCAGCCGGACCTCGCTGGAGAGAGACGGCAGCGCACCCTCCTCCATGGAGCGGAGACCTGAGCACCTGAACCACCACAGGAAGGCTTCAGCATCGCGGCACAGAGACGGTAAGAGCAGCCAGGCTTTCAGTCTGAGGGATTGCTTTGCAAAGCTTGGAAACTACTAATGCAATCATACACCGTTTAAAGGGAATATACTTCGACAATGGAACCCAATTAAATAAAAGAGTCTTTACTTAAAATAAGTTATAGCGTATAGCAAATGATAAAACTCTTAATTTAGGGGTGGTCCACTTGTCCAAGCCAAAGAAATCCCAAACAGCTGGCCTTGTTTTTTTTTTTTTTTTAAGTATTTGGGGATTTATCTGAGTAGACAAAACACCAATAAGTAAACATCTTGTTATTTTTTCCCACCCCTTACTGTTGCCGCCTCCTGCGGTCTATGCGTTTTTTTAACTACTGTTTTTTCGCCTACAGAAAACGACATCATCCCTTACAGCAAACCCAACTTCCTGTCCAGGGGTCAGATGTCCAGCAATTGTTCCACAACAGGAAGTTCTTCTTCTAGAGGGTCAACAGGGTCACGGGGTCAAGGGGCAGGGAGGAGCCGAACAGTCGCAGAGCGGAACGAGGTGAGACGCGGTCGCTTTGACATCAGTGTCCGTGTGAGAGTGTGCGACAGAGCTTCTGTACAGGAGGCAGCTTGAGTATCTACCAGGGCTTAGTCTGCGGTGTGTCCCTCAGAGATGTGTGAGAGATGGAGGGGAAGAGAACACCTCTTATTACTGCACGTCAGTCTAGCAAACCTCAGTCCCATCAGCTGGAGGATTAAAAGCTCAGTTTCAGGTTATTAGCAGACAGGCTGGGGCAATGGAGACATCGCCTCCACCCTAAAGGGATCCCAGCTTGGCTGTGAGGCTTTGTTACCTGTCTCCTGTGCTGTTACTGAGCACCATATTCCTACCCTCATAATCCCTAAATCCCACCAAGCCTTTATTCTCCATTCTTCTGTCAGTGTATTGTTTGAAGAAATGTACGCTATACCTTTTGGGCGGCGCAGAAAAGAAAAGGCTTTTAAACCTCGACAATGTTAAAAATGTTCCAAATGATTCCCTTATTCTTTTTCTGTGTTCTGTTTTTGAAAGCTCCCATTACTGCACACCAGATCTGAACTTTTGAACCAAGAGATTGCACTAACTGCGGATCTTAGTGCAAGAGAATTTCACTCTTCTGCTGTATAATTATAATATCTGTACCGGGATGCGAGGACTGGCAAATATAATGCACAGTGAAGACTATAGTAAATTACAGAGCTAGATAGTCAATCGTGAGAAATGCATAATGAATGCATGGAAAACTAAATGCAAGTGACCGACCGCATACTTATTGTCTCCCTTTCCCCACCCCAATCAGACAAAGCCCTCTGGGGTCAGATGGCACAGGCTCAATGGGGTTTTACTCTGTGTCATTATCCTCAAGTATCACTAAAAGGCTTATCCACGGGTTCACTGTTCCCCTGAAACCTGAAGTATACTTCAAAGGTAACTGTACCTGCCTCTCTGTGCTTCACCACAAGCCAGACCGGAGCTGTGCTCACGTGAAGGCTGACGTCAAGAACACTTTAACAGGGATCGGATATCTGGACGCTCACCTCCGCCCCAAATCAAAGGTCACGCAGGCCCCCGTCGCTGCTGTGATGTGCCTTGCCTCTCGAGTTTCCACAGGGAGCATAAAAGCCAGCGCACACACAAAAGGTTCCACCAGGGACCCCGTTTCAGGTTACGATCTTCCTGTCACGGCGGTTGACTTTATCTGTTCCACTTGGGCAGAGCTGATCAATAGGCCCTTGATGAAGGGGATTCCTTTTGTTCAGTCTTGGTTTGTTTTGCACCCACCCCACCAACCACCTCCTTAACATGTAATCCCAAAAGGATTAACAAAGCAATTTAACTCTCATGCCTTGTGGTCAGTGAAGGACACGGTGACGGTATCTCTCATCTTTCTGGACAGTCTAAACTTGCTGTACTGGCTCGGTCTCCAAAGTTGGCTTTCCCTGGCTCTAAACTCCTCCCTGCTCTTTATTCCTGTGTCCAGAGAGATTCAGTCTCTCACAGTCATTCATACAGACAGAGGGGTTCATTCGTAGTTTGATTCCCTCAGCTCTCAGATGCTGAATTCAGACAGACAGCCTCCTCACCTTTAACCATGTCTCCTGTCCATGTTTTGCCTGAGGATCAATGGCACTGCCAATCTTGCACCTTTCACAAGCGCTACATTCATCCCAGAGCTGTCCGACCTCTCACCTCTTGGGGGCACCTGAAAGAGAACTTTAAAGAAAAACTGTTAGATCCAACTTTGTCACAAAAGCTTTGGAATAAGATCTGATTGGATAATATTTGCCTTGAGGTGAAGCTGGGGGTCCAAGATTCTCCAGTAATGACATCAATCCCTTCAAAGCACAGTTCGCCGTACAGTCCCAAAGCTTAAATCCATAAGCCAGTCTACCCAGAATATAAGTCCAAGCTGTTTTAGTAGCTTCATCTGCATGATAAATGACTACTGACTTAAAGTGCATAACTTGGGAACGAAGATATTGATTAAAAATATTTTTTTTCTCTTTTCAGGAAATGAGATAAACTGAAGTGGAGGAACACACACACACAAAAAAGAAATACAAAATAAGCAGTTTATGTATCTCAACAATCCAGAGATGGCTCGTAGATTTTTTGGAATATTCCCATCCTTCCTCCACAGAAAAAAAGAAGAAAAGAAGAAAACTGTACAGGATTATTATCTGCCTTGTTTAAAAAAAAAAAAAAAAGTTCTGGACTTTCAAATGTTTTTTTTTTAATTTATGATACGTTGCGTGCATCTGATTCCTCACATCAACATGTATATATATATCAGTCTTTTTGTAAGGTTTCTATGTGGTTTTCGTGTGCAAAGAGACAAAGAAAGAATATATTGTATTTATAAGAAAGAGAACATGTCTTGGCTTGTCTGATATTATAAAGTTCATGTTTGGATGTGCCAATTTTTCGTAGAAAGTATGCATTAAAACGAAAACAAAAAACTGCACTTTGTCGTAACGAACAACGCAAAACGATATTAAAAGCACAAACTGATTTAACCACCCAATCAGATTCCACATACTGAAAGGGAAAAGCCAATCAAAACTCTCGGAATTCTGCAGCAGCTGTGTCTATCCGACTGTCTGTTAATCAGAATACAATCAGAACAGCTAAAAGAGGTTGAAGACATTGACCATGACTTTTAGTTGAAACTGTTGGCATTGAATTTACTACATTTCTTTTAGTATTTCTAAAGCTAAAAGGGGGCGGGGGGACTGCTGGGGTCCTGAAGTGAATTGTCCAATCAGGACGAAGAGGTGTCACAGAGCAGCTGCAGAGCACAGACGTGTAAAAACACCAAAATTATCTGTACTGTCGACTAACTTTTTGGTAGTCGTATTGTTTTGTAAAAATAAAATAAAATTTTAAAAAATACATTTGTTAAGCTATATAAAACTGTATTTTATTGCAGCGGCATACTGCGTTTGGAAACTAGAACCCGTGTCAGTTTGTGGTTGTCGTTGTAGGAAGCAGTGTGGGTAGAACATTTGCAATTAACCAGTGGTGTAAAAGTAACAGCCACATTCCTCCCTGTTTGAATCAGTGATTGGGTTGGGTTTGTAAAGATCTCTGATGTGCTGTGTGGATGGAATGTACTGTATAAATACTGTATCAGCTCCATACAGTTCCATACAAGAGCTATAGGACCTGGGACCACAATGTCACTTAATCATTAATCCAACATGAAACAAAGTCATGAAGACAAGAGTCTACCCAATGACACTCAATCACTCAATCACGTCGACTGGGTCTGCACAGATGGCAAAGGCAAACTTCAGAGCAGTGTGTTAGAAGAAAGAAAACAGAGCAGGAATAATTAAGAAAAAGGTTCACCATGCAAACTGAACCAGACAACAGGGCTTGAAAGAGGACAGGAGACACACGGGGAGGTAATTATCCAAGCTATCTTTATCTTTATCCCTCCTCCACAACACCTGAAGTAAAGTCCCTTCCTGGACACAGATTTCAGCTTCAAAGCAGGTATGCAGTACCTTGAAGATGGAAACAATTACTTTTAATTGAGGGCTTAACACAGTGGCTGCTAAGTGCGAGCGGGCTTGAGCAGGCACCACAGCTCTGTAATGCTGAACAATGGAAGCTCGGCTCAGGGTTATTCTTCCCATATCGAAGATACTTAACTCACGTGTGAGACAACAGTGGGATTTAGCTAGCAAAATCTTTTATTTTATCAAACAAGCTTAAATAAAAATGAATTTGTATTTGAACCTGCAAAATAGTAGCTTTTCAGGATTAGACTCCCAGTGAAGATGACTCGTGTAAGACTGTTGTTGCTCTTTTTTCAATGCTCACGTTTAGATGGCTTTGAAAAAGGGATTATATTGTATCCCAAAGAGATCGACTGCAGTTCCACATGAGAGATATACATGAGGATACATCTAAATACCAAAGTCTGCAGAGTAATGTATTTTAGCTATTGAATTAACGTAGATGCGATAAAAGCCAAACAAGTACTGTATGGGTAGAATCCATGCAGTTAAGATTGGTCAGATATTGTTTTGAGGTTTAAGAATGTAAAAATAAAACGTAATTAAAAAGACACAACACCCACAGTGATTGCTATCCAATCCTGCTACCTGACCTTCTCACTTTTCCAATCACAACTTCCAAAAAGCTTGTCCATCGCTCACTAAGGGTTGTCAATTATTCACCCAAAACCATCCAAGTAAGTGAGCAGGGGAAGCTGCAGTGAGCGCTGTGGGGCCCGTGAGTCACCGAATTGCTGTCAACACCGAAACGAATTCTCAATTACAGCCATGTTCCTGTGTGCACTTCAGTGCTGTTGCGGACAGGAGTCTGGTGAAGGCAAAGGCCTGGCAGGGCGTTTCCATTGCATTCGCTAGGCGCATGCGATTGACTCGGCAGGGTTGAGTAAGTAAGCCCAGTTAAATGGTACCCCTAAGGTCCGAGCCTTGTTCCCGGTCCAGACTGCAAGTCTCTGAAATGCTGCTTTCCCTCTATCTGTCCCTGGGCATCCTGGGAGCTCTGGCCCACAGAGGAGCTTATTGCTGTTCTGCACCGCAGTGGGAACTCAGCCCTGAGACCCAGCCCTTGTGACTGCGTGAGAGAGTGAGTGTGCTGGCTTCTGCAGGAAATCTCCCTCTTCCTCTCCCAATAGTGACTCACGGCAGCTAACTTTCGTCTTTGCTTTCAGCTCGAAAGCAACACAAAGAGAGCGCCTAAAGTTCCTGTTACACGCCTGACAAAACTATTACAAAAATGTATAGCAGTGTTTTTTTTTTTTTGTTTGTTTGTTTGCTTTTTTTAATACCAGTAAGGTATTCATACAAGACTGCACACAAAGAAAAGATCAATCCATTCTCCTCTCTTAAGACACCACAGTTAATCCTCCCATTCTCAACTCAAGCATTAGAACACTTCCTCCTCAGCTCGAAACGTTTACATTCTCAGCTCTGCTTTGTTATCTCTACCCTTCCATACTCAGCTCTCAGCACAAGAACTTGTGTGACCTCGCCCCAGGACTCAGAAGAGGGCGGTGGGGTGAGAGAGAGTCTTGCACTGCCCCCTACAGGCAGGGAAGAGTGCGTGTTCCCTCCTTTTCCTACCCGCGAGACACCCCACCCTCAATAAATCACCAGCCAATTCATTTCCGCAGTGACAGCCTGTGAAGCCCCATTAAACTACAGATAGACATATCAATCTGAAAGGGGCTTTTGGGAGCTGCTGTTAATGGGGTGGGGAATTAATTAACCCTAAAGGAGATAGCACTGACCAGTCTGGCTATAAGATAGAAGAACAAATCAGCAAGGTGCAGCTTATGGATTCATTTTTTCTCTGTGTTCTCCCGCTCTATTTAAACAATATGATATGCAATAAGCTTAAGCAGCTAGGGGGGATATGAGAAGCTAAGCACAAGAGCTATTGCAATCCGGTTCATAATACTAGATCGGTTGAGTATCTTATTGGAAGAAGTCACTGTATTGAAAACTATTGGGCAAAATAATTAAATAATAGAAACTCACAAGGCAATGTCTGCAATGCAGTCCATATGGCAGGTGTTAGGGGGATGGTTAGATGTCGATAAGCACTCACCACAGCTGGTAAAGGTCGGTGGATCCAGGCTTTGGGTTTGAGTTCAGTCTACACTGTTGAAAAGGAAATGGCTGGACGCAAAGCAAGGAGGTTTTGGGAAATGTAGCCTCAACCGTAAAATCGGGGCTGGGGGGGACATTTAGGGCTTGTTTTGGTTTAACTCAAAAACTTACGACTGACTATTCTCAAGCAACCTTTGCAAAAGAATCTTTACCACATGCGCATGCACTTGTCAATGCTGTCTCCAGTGCCTTGTGATTGCAGTATATTCGTATGCAGCTGCCAAGTTCCTTTAACTGTTCTGAGCTTTTTGTGAGTTTAACATGGTTTGGGAGTATGGATCTCTGTTAGTCTCCTAGTGTGTTTACTGTTTAAAATCCTTCTGGAAATAACAAAGTGGGGGGAGAAAGCAGAATTCGTTTGATCTTGTCTGATCGAAGCAGGTCAGTGGATTAAGAACACGCTATAAAAAGCATGTTTTTTTTAGTACGCATTTTACACAGGAAACGGCGTGAGGCGTGAGGATGTGCCAGGGAGGGGAGTAACGGATCCCTTTAGGGAGAGTGAGAGAGGGGGATTCAAGGAAAACAGGGAGACGCGGTTGTGTGACGTGCTGTGTATTCATCTCACTCAGGATTATTAATGTAATGAGTTTGGTCTGTCTAAGCCAGGATGGAATCAGCTCCCCAGGGCAATTTTATCAGTCCCTCATGAGGCTGTGGTTGCCCCTCGCGCTACAGGGTTGATGGGATTAGAAGTTGATGATATGATGTTTTTTTTCTGCCCTTCGCACCCTCTGTATTACATAAATTAAAATGAAAGAGCTTCCCTGAACCCTTCAGAAGGAGATTGGAGGGAGTCTGATGGAATTATTTTTGTCGCACTGAAGACTAAACTCCTTTATTGAGAATATATGAGAACAGGACACTTTTTTTTTTCCTACATATATTTCTACACTACCTCAGACCTGGGAGTCCCGTGAGGTTCCATCGTCAGCTATGTTAACATACAGCGCTACAGCGGACTGAAAGGGTTCAAGCTTAGCAGTGTTCAGTGTTTCACTAAATACAACAAAGTAATAAATAAAGTAACAGTAAAACCAAGCCATTCCCAATCAGTGCAACGGACTGCACTACAGTAAACAAACCGCCATTGGTTCCAGTTTGCATCAATTGTCAGTTAACATCCTACAGAACGCAGACCCGCCAGTGAAATCTAGATATCTTTTATTTACATCAATAAGGCCACAAGAGAAAGGGTTAGTCGATTCACAGCTGAATGCAGAATATCAATTTAGTACAAACCTTAAAAAAAAAAAAACTAAACACAATGTATGTACAAAAATAATTATAATATCACTATCGCTGTAAAGCATTTAGCCAATTCATCTTAAAAGAAATCCAGTTTTAAAACCCAGATTAGTCATTTTCTAGTGACGTAGTAACTCTCCTTGTTCAATAAAACCGTTTTACAAATACAAAACATATTTTACTACTACAGTAGTAGCCTCTCTTTATGTAAACATATTTCCTGAAGACAGACTATTCCAAGTATTACACTTTTTTTCAAAATATATATTTTTTCATCAGATTTTTCCTGTTACATTTTGTTTTGCTCCTGGGGTAACAACAACAACAAAAAAACCTATATTAAAAAAATAGTTTCAGGATCTTCTTCCTAACGAAAAAAAAAATCTAACAAAAAACACATTCCTCAGAGAGCAAACGAACGAGATGGCTCAAACAGGCTGGCAAAATCGGACAGGAAACTGTTCAATCGTTTTCTCGATGGGGAGTGTGTTGCTGGTTGGGCGGTATGAGGTATCTGTAATGAAGTGTAATCTCAGTGTTGATGAGAGGCAGGCGTGGTGGGAGGGTCCAGAGAGCAGCTGTTATCCAGCTCCCTCCCCTCCTGGCTCTGTGGCTCCTGTCCTCCGAGACAGGGAATATCGCGCCTCCATCTCCTCCACCCACGCTGTGTTCCAGTCCCACACTGGCAGCGGCTCCAGACCCCCAAGAAAAGGCTCCCGCGCTGGGTAGAGACCACTCAGAGGGGAGGCTGGGGGTGAGAAGTCTGGAAGGGACAAGGACAGAAAAGGAAATACAGTTGTTTAAATTCATATCCCCTTCAGTCACTGCGTGCATAAATGTTTCCAATCTTGGGGACTGAAGTTAGAACCACTTCCTCTAGAGATTCCCCAGCATTAAAATGCTGAGGACACCCCTGCCCCCCTTCCCCCACCTCCCTCCCCTGCCTGAATGAATGAATGAAGATGCAGCAGGAGATAGCGTCTGACCCCAATCAGATTGCACATCCACTGCAGGTCACAATCACAGACCACACAAGCACTCAATGCACACCACACACTGGAAAGCACATTGTCGCTTCGAGCTGCAGCATGAAAGTGTGTGTGTGTGTGTGTGTGCGGGTTAGACAGCACTGCATCCTTGTGTCGTGCCTTTTCAACACATCCCTTGGCAATTCATTTTATTAGAAGGTAAGCAAACCGCTCAGTGATCTGAAAAACACTGACGGTAACTTCAGTTACCACACTCAACCATCGACTAAGAATGTAAAACACTGAACTAATAAACAATTGGAAAAGCAAGTTTTAGCAAAAGCTGCAATTCAATAAACACTCCATTCAGTGCTACAAGCAAGAGATATCAGGAATGGAAATAAGACTCCTATTGCACAGCAATTTGTCCCATTCCAGTTTTTACTATAAGCTTGATCAGCCACAGTGTAGAGGTAACAAGCTCAGGTGTCCTATTAAACTCATAGTAAAACCGGGAATGGATCAAACTGCTATGCAATGGGAGTCTTATTTTCATCCCTGAATATGGTGATAGCTTGAGGCTTAATACAAGAAAGCGAGCTGATGATGGGTCGACATTAACTTAGCTGGAAGCGAGTTGTTAAAGTGTAGTTTTCCTTATGAACAGACAGACGGTGCGTCGCACAAATCTAAGAATCTCTTTTTTCACGTGGGACCCTCCTGCTGCGAGGATCAAAGGTTTAGCTCAGAAAAGTTGAAGAGTTCAGTTTCTGGATTATTAAACTCAACACTTGATGAAATCATGAAAGGGCTAACTTGAAAACTGAACTATGAATGTAAGGATTATCTTCGGGATGTTTTAAAAATGCTTTAAATCCCCCTTTTACCAATTGTTTGGATTTCTGTAGCTTGTTTAGCTCGAGTTGCTTTTATAGTGCCTGTCATCACTCGCCCTGCTTGCTGTTTTAGTCTTTATCTTCGCTTCCGCATGTCTGGTCACATACGAATAAGGCTGACATTCTTTTTCGAAGTGTTTCCTCCATTTGACTCGACGCCTTTATTATGTAGGGGGAAAATTGGTGAACAAGATAACTATCTTGAATCTTCAGCAATGAAGACCTTTCAGATTGCATTTGGGTATCATCCGATAACCTGTTGATTTTATAAATATTTAAACTCAAAAAAGACGCAAAGGGTACACTGGAGACCTAATGTTTAGATCTAATGCGCTACACATTATGGGTGGAGCCTCTTGAATTCTCCACCCCTATCTGAATTATTCATGACCTGTTCTGTACAGCCAATCACTGTCTAAGAGCAATATTACTGTAGCCCCCACATGGATACACTCTGTGCACAGTTCAAAGGTCAGTGACAGAAATCTTCTCCAAGCCCGACTCTAATACATACATAGGGATTTGGCTGTTAATGCCTGCATGGACTGCCCTATATTAAATTGTACCAAATGGGATATTAAAACTGGAATGAAATAGGATTATTAATGTGGCTAAAGCCAGAACACAGCTGGGGGAACAGCTCTGTGGGGACTAGAACCAAAAAATAAATAAAATAAATCAAAAATAAAAAGGATAAATCAGAGAGTGGGAGTGGATTGCTGTCTGATATCAGAGACAGTATCTGAGTTCTGAGAACACCCTCCAATATATACATCAAGCAATAAAGAAAACGAGTTTACATCCTGGGACAAGTTTTACAACCACAAGTTGTTGTTCGGTCCTTTTTTGTTTGGATTTGCTGAGTTGGAGGAATGGCCCCCTCTCTTGATGACGGGGATGAACCGACACACTATTTTCTCAGACTGCTGGTGGTCCTGCCAGTGTTTTCGATTGGGGTGTGTGCTGGGATATGGAAGGCATACTCTTAGGCTGTGCATGAATAAAACAAGCAGCTTCATCTGCCTTGCAATGCACGAACCAAGGCAGCAGAACAGTCATTATATACAATTACTCAGAAATGTAACTGCGTTCACAATCTACACAAACACAGTCAATTCAAATGAATAGTAAAAACAAAGTCTGAGAATGAAGTAAGAAGTCACAGGCACATGTACCGAGCAAGGAGCTCCACCTAGTGGCACTGACTGGAACTGCTATCCAATATGAGGATGTCTGTTTGGCTATTTCTGCATTGCCTTTTTTCTTTCATTGCCTTTTTTTATTGTCTGAGGGGATGTATAACCTTCAAATAGGGAATTAACCATATTGTGTTGTTAATCAGATAACATCACAGTTTAATCTGTACTTCTATTTGCCACAACATCTAGTAAACTGTGCCAAGAATCAGGGATAAACACTAGCCCATTTGTTGTGAAATCACACATTGTTTTGAGGGTGAAGGAGTGCAATGATGTTAAACTCCAGGAGCTTGTTTATTATTGAGGTGCTGCAATTGAAACTGAGTTTTGTTTCACCCATTCTTCCGTTATGTTCTTGTTGTGTTTTCTTTCGTTTCTCCAGTATATCTTCACACAAAGATATTACAGCTCTTCCTATATGCATTCCCCTCCTACCTGAGAAGGCTCCTCCCCCCAGTGTTTCCGCGGCGACGGCGAGCACTCTGGCGAAGTTGGCGTCGTTCATGAAGGATCCGTCGGAGGAGCTGATCAGGCTGGCGCGGGCGCTGGGGGCGTTCCCCTCTGAGATGGAGCCCCAGCCGTTCCACAGAGAGCCCTCCCATTCGCTGCAGCAGGACGAGGGGGTGGGGCAGCGACGGGGGGTGCCCCCACGTGGGCGGAGCTGCCGTGACCCCGGCACGTCCAGGTCGTCAGCAAGGTCTTCCGCATCCAGGTCAGGGGGCATCGGCCCGCAGATGTATCCAAAAGTGGGGGTCGGGGAAAATGGGTGTGGCAGAGAGGGAGGACTGTCCGACAGGACACTGCTGAGAAACAAAAGGGAGAGAGGGAGAGAGGGAGGTCACAATCAAATACAACCATGAGCCAATCATTCTCCTTATAGACAGCATTAAATAACTGAGAACCAAAGCGAATACTAGTAAACCAAATAGTTTTCCCCTTTAAAAGTTATAATACTATGGAGCTCCAAAATACTGGTAGGTACTGTGTGGACAACATCAAAATACCACTGAATAGAATAAGAAAAGACATTTAATGAAGACATAATAGTTTTCTGTTGCGCATCCATAGTACAGTTCTAGAGTGCAGTATGCGTCAGCGAGGGTTCATGGGGAGAGCTCTACCTGCAGTCCTCAGCTTCATGCCTCAGCTCCAGGTACTGCTCCACCTCTTGAGAAGTCAGGGGGCCGTCGTTCTGCTCATCGAGGGAGAGGGAGAAGGACGCAGTGGAGAAACGGCTGTAAGACAGGGTGAGGTAAGAGGGGTCATCCCTGGCAGGGATCTCCAGGGGTCCTGGACCAGCTCCCTCCAACAGCACAGAGCCTCCTTCCACAGTCAGCTTAGTGGACCTGCTGGAGCTATGGGGAGAGCAAACAGCTGGGGGTTAGATTGGATTCCCCACAACCACACTGCCTTCCAGTTTCGCAGCTCTACTGATAAGGACACACTGCCTCCCAGTCTCTCAGCTCTAACCACTAGACCACACTGCCTCCCAGTCCCTCATCTCTAACCACTAGACCACACTGCCTTCCAGTCCCTCAGCTCTAATGATAAGGACACACTACCTCCCAGTCCTTCAGCTCCACTAGACCACACTGCCTCCCAGTCCCTCAGCTCTAACCACTAGACCACACTGCCTCCCAGTCCCTCAGCTCTAACCACTAAAGCACACTGCCTCCCAGTCCCTCAGCTCTAACCACTAGACCACATTACCTCCCAGTCCCTCAGCTCTAACCACTAGACCACACTGCCTCCCAGCCCCTCAGGTCTAACCACTAGACCACACTGCCTCCCAGCCCCTCATCTTTAACTACAAGGAAACAGTCCCAGTCCCTGAGTTCCAGCACCCTGCCCGGGTTCCTATACGAGAGAGAGAGAGCTTCACTCACTCCTCCTCGGAGCTCAGGCTCTGGGTGTCACCCTCGAGCTCAGGGAAAGGGGGCAGGGCCGGTGGCACATCAATCATCCGCAGAGAAGCAGAGTAGTGCAGGATCTTGGGTGAGCCGGCTGACTTTGAACCCACAGGAAAACCACCTAACAGGAATAAAAAAATAAAATAAAAATGTACAATCTTGTAAAAACAAATAGCTTTTTATTTCATATTAAACAATTGAAATGAATTGCTGTTGTAATGTAAATCATTTTATTCAGAAAACAAGAAGCTTCATTTTTAAAATGTGCATGTATTAAAACAAAAGTACTTTACCATCACCTTGTGGCTACAATGTCTAATTACAGCGACTGTGCCACTTTCCATCCCATTAGTTTGTTTGGTATGAGGCTGGGTAAATAGTTCTGGGCAACTGTATCAGCAAAGCATAGTAAATGCATACTGAAACTTATAAAAGTGTGTCTGTATAGACATGTGGTCTTTCAATCCATGTGGTTTGTTAAACATGGGGTGATGCATATAGTACAGACAGGTGGCTCATCAGAAGACCTTACCTTTAGCGATGTGGCACACCCTGGCAACGTTGGCTCTGGGGGCACTCTTCAGCAGCTCAGAACATTGCCACGTTGGCACCAAGGGAGCGCTGTTCACAGCATGCAGCTCTGGGGACCCAGAAGCAAAACACGGTGAGTCTCTTGCACTGGCACAAACAGTTGCTGATAAAGACTGACACAAAAACTCTGTGTTCTCTTAATATTAAATGAGGTTCAGTTTGAGAGCCAGTGTGTTGCAGGTCAAGACAAGTCAAAATACAAAAGTGGGCAGACCATAATTCTCCTCACCTCTTTTGTAGTTTTTCTCCCAAGATTCCTTGAGCACGCCCATGTTGGGCTGGGCAGGCAGTGCCTGTTTCCATGGTAACCGCTGCCCCTCCCCGTCGGCGCTGCTTTTAAAGACAGGCTGGGAGAAGCGGGCAGCATCGGGAGTCTTGGCACCGGGATGCGGGACCTTCGGGCTGCGAGTCGGGCTGCTAAAGGTCCTCAGTCCCACCCCAGAGAGGTCCACGTAAAAGGTACCGTAGAGACCGCAGTTATCAGGCACAATGGGGACGGCTGTCTCTGGAGGGCAGGGGTCCTTCTCGTTCTTCGGCAAAGCTGCAGGCAGGAGCAGACCAAAGCAAAGGCGGGTTACCAGACAATAAAATTGCGGTCAGCACAAGGGCAAAACACAATCTCAAGCCTCTTCTTTTATTTAATTTGCAGGTGCTTGACAACAAGAGGAATAGCAGAATAGCTCTTGTGGCATTAAAGCCATAATATTTTGATACTTGATTAATACTAACGGGTGTGCAGAACATCTTTAATCTTGGTTAACTGGGTAGCCTGTGCGTTATTCAATATCCCTTTTAAACAAAGCGCTGTTACATATTGTTGGTACTGGTTGTCACTGCATGCAAAGTAAAAATGTCACTTAAAGAACTAATCAATATCAAGGTTTTAAGCAATGTATTACATATTGTTTTGTGCAGAAGTTTAAATCAATAGTTCTCTTTGCTTAGGCTGTGCTAAGCTAGATCACTAGGTCACCAGATCACTCGATTCACTCACTGGTCTTCCTGAAGCCAGGGTTCTCCTTGCTCTGGGCCCACAGTCCGGGATAGCGCTCGCTGCAGGGGGCTGACTTCCAGGCGCTGGAGCTCCAAGGGGAGTCAGGAGCCGCCATCCTGCACAGGAGAGGAGCGTGTTACACACCCTGCAAACACTCTGGCTCACAGCTTCATTGAGAGCGCAACACGCACCCTGCAAACACTCTGCCTCACAGCTTCATTGAGAGCACTACACTCACCCTGCAAACACTCTGCCTCACAGCTTCATTGAGAGCGCAACACGCACCCTGCAAACACTCTGCCTCACAGCTTCATTGAGAGCGCTACACTCACCCTGCAAACACTCTGCCTCACAGCTTCATTGACAGCGCTACACTCACCCTGCAAACTCTGCCTCACAGCTTCATTGAGAGCGCTACACTCACCCTGCAAACACTGTGCCTCAGTGCTTCATTGAGAGCGCTACACTCACCCTGCAAACACTGTGCCTCACAGCTTCATTGAGAGCGCTACACTCACCCTGCAAACACTCTGCCTCACAGCTTCATTGAGAGCGCTACACTCACCCTGCAAACTCTGCCTCACAGCTTCATTGAGAGCGCTACACTCACCCTGCAAACTCTGCCTCACAGCTTCATTGAGAGCGCTACACTCACCCTGCCTCAGTGTCTCATTCATGCAGCTGGACTTGATTTGAACTGTTTCTTTGGATTGATCTACTGTATCCTTACTCCGTTCACCACCCATCTCTATGAATTCTGTGAAATACTCCAACACCACCCCATCCCACCGCAGTGTACCCCCAAAAGACTGTGTTTGGGCTGTATGCCCCTTCATTACCTGTGTTTGATAATGAGGTCTTCACTTGCCATTCTGTACAAACCTGGGGACAGAGAAGCAGGATTAAGAAAGAAAGCCGCTGCATGTTATGTGTTTGCATGTCATACTGTGCGTACTGTACAGTGGACTGAGAGCTTAAACGCTTCCCTTGTTTTTTCTCAAATCATCAAAAAACATGGGAGGGGAAATCCTCTTGTCCTGGATTGGTTGTGTTAAATATGATCATTTAGCAGACTGGATTGTTACCTAATGAACTAGATCTTAATTCATTCATTCACATATACACATACCAGGGATCACCCATTAGGTCAGCTTCAATTTACCATTCATTCATTTTGTAGGAACGGTTTCAGAGACAGTCCAGTCAATCCTAAGTCTGGTTTATTGGAGCAAACAACAATTACAGATAAGTAAGAAACAATCTAAGATTCTCTCTCAGATATCCGGGAGTGAGATGACTAAGGACACCACCCCAACAGGCTATTTGCAATTTTTGCTCAATGCTTTCAAAACAAGCCTCTATTTATGTTGACGTCACGGTTGCCAGGGTAACGTCCTTGCTCCACACAAAATGGACTGAGCCTGATCGTTAAGAACATTGCTTACTTGCTGAGGTGTGGTGGGTGTGTTTGACCCGGGCTTGCCGGCCGTGTCGTCGGTACAGACACACCGCCGAGACCATGAGAGCCAGCCACAAGAGGGCGCCAGCGCTGCCGATAAACACAGGGCCCCGCACAACCCTCAGAACCTGATCCAGGAGGCCCGCGTCGAGGGGTGGGGGGGCAGCAGCCTCCATGGTGGGCTCTGGAGAGGGGACAGGACAGAGTCACTGAAACACACTGCAGAGTGCAAGCTCAGGGCAGACTTTACTCATTACACAATGATGGTAGACTGATATTAATATTTTGACACACACACAAAGACATTAGCTATAACTTGGTTAAGTAGAAAAATGCTTTCATCAAGAACACATTAGCTGGCAGGCTGGTCCGTTTGTCATGATTCTCTAACAATGTAATTAACTAGCGGACACTGACCCATGAAGAGGAGGTGGGGCTCGCTCAGCTGCCCCACTCCAGCTCCGTTGACGGCTGCCACACTGATCCAGTACTGTGTGTCAGGGTCCAGTGCTGTGATCTCCAGGCTGTGAGTCCCGCTGTCCACTGTCCAGTTAGAGGACAGCTGGCCCCCCGAACGCACACACCACACCTGAAACACATTGCAGCATAGCCATCCCTTCACTTTCAAATCCCTGACAGCATTGCAGGGAAGACAACTCCTATTGCATAGCAGTTTCACACATTCCAGGTTTTACAATGAGCTTGATTAGAAACAGTGTATAGGTAACATAGGTGTGTCTTATTAAACTCATAGTAAAACCAGGAATGGATCAAACTGCTATGCAATGGGAGTCTTATTGCCATCCCTGCATTACACCACATGGAGCCACTGAATCAGATTGTTCCAGTTCCAACATTCTGTTACCTGGTTAAAATCCTAATCATAGAAGATAGAAGACGTGAATGAAATATTCTGCCCACTGCTGTCAGTGTAAATGTTATTTGTTTATTACTGACATTATTGGAGTTTTTTTTTCCTTCCTGTATGTATCTACGTTATTCTGGTGGAACAAATAAAAATGGTTTTATTATAAAACCAATTTTAAAATATTTTCATCAACTACCTCTAGGGGTCGCTGTTACCTGGTAACTCCGAATGATTCCATTGTGCGCCTCATGAGGGGGAGGTTCCCAGCTCACCAGGACTGTACCATTATTCTCTGCGGACAGCGTCACTTCCACACCCAGTGGCGGAGCGCTGGGGACTGACAAATTACAAAAACGTGTCATTATTTACATTTGTTTTACAGGTGTTTGATTCAATTCAGAGTTCTTATAAAATTTGAAAAACTATTCAGTGCTTTTTTATTTTTATTTTTTTTAGATCATGAGCCCACAGGTGCACAAAGGCGAATGCAGAACTCACAGTGTGAGAGGGATTCTCCCCGCACTCCACTCAGCAGGTCTTTTTAAATCAGAACTCTCCCTGGCTGGGTACTGACCCCAGTTACTCACCTTGCTCTGGGATGCGCAGGTGTTTGGTGTTGCTCTCCCGCCCGTACAGACCTCCCACGAACGGGCGCACCTTGAACTCGTACTTGTACCCCCTCTTCAGTGGGCCAATCACAGCGCTGCGCTGCACAGGAAACTTCCTCTCTGTCCAATCAGAGCTAGCGGGCATGAGGGAGCGGTACAGCACCTCAAAGCCAGACAGGTGGTGGGGCTCCGACTGCACCTGCGGGGGAGAGAAAACTGCTTAGAAGCTTCAGGACAGCACGAGAGAGCTGATTGGTTAGTGACACTAAAGGGGCGGAGAGAAAACTACAGATAGACAGACAGAATGGCTTACTTTCCACAGTATGTGGGCTGCGTTGGATAGGAGAGGATGCACAGTGACGCTCTCCAGGTGGATGCGCAGCATGGACAGCTCTTTGTGCAGGTCCCTCTGCCCTGTATCCAAGGCCTCTGAAAGAGACAAAGCCCTAGTCACACAAAAAGGCAGAGGCACCTACTGGAGCTTGAACTTCATGGCTACGAAGGCCAATGGGACTCAACATGACTTAAGAAGGGGGCGAAGGCTTATTACTGTGGATCTGGCATCACAGGCTTCTTACCCTGAACAGCGAGGGAGGCACTCGCAGAGGTGGAGCCCACTTGATTGGTAGCTGTACAGGTGTAGCGCCCGGAGTCCGGGGCTGTGATGTAGTGTATCCGCAGGGTCTTGTCTGGATTCACTTCGTACCTGCACAGGAAACAACCGAAAACACAGGTGACAAAAAGCTTAATACCATAGCTCAGGATTAAGAGTACTGGGTTTGTCTCTCCCCATTTCCCCCAGGTTTCCCTTACCTCCCAGAGGGTAGCTGTCCCTGCTCCTTGCTCCAGCGCACAGCAGGCATGGGGTCCCCTCGTGCCTCACACCTAAACTGCACCGAGCCGCCAACCTTCACCGTGGCATCACTTGGCTTCCGGGCAAACACTGGTTTCTCTGCGATGGACAGTAGAAAAAAAATATATCAGAGCATCAACAACAAAACATTCCCTTTGCAGTACTCTAAGCCCCCTAGTAATAATAATGTTGAAATGCTTCCTGCTCAGCTTACCCAGCACAGACAGATGCCCCACCCTGCTCTCTCTCTCTCCTACTATATTCCACGCCAAGCAGACATAGACTCCAGAGTCATTCTTCTGGGCGTTCGCAATAACAAGCCTCCCGTTCAGGATCTGAAATAAAGACCAAATCCATCAGATACTTCTTGGGTTGGGTATTCAAATCTTTGAAACCATTTAACAGAAACAGCAGTCAAAAGGCAGCGATAGGTTTTGACTTTGTTGTCTTCGGGGACAAAAAAAAAAAGAACAGATGAATCATTGCAAACAGGAATAGGAGCCTCTGGTGCCACTGATAATAAAGAACCGAACTGCGTTCCCCTGCCGTGCCCCTTCCACTCACGTTGTAGCGCTCCTGGGTTCTGTTGATGAGCGCCCCGTCTTTCTTCCAGGTGATGTTGGGCTCGGGGTGCCCTTTGGGTGGGGTGCAGTTCATGACGGCAGGCTCCCCCACAGCCACCTCCACATCGCTGGGATGAGCACGGAACTCATCCCTCAGAGCTGCAAGGCAAACATCGCAGAGTCAGGGGATGCTGGAGTCAGAGGGAAACCCTTACAAAAAACCCACCTGCGAACAACCTTCATAACCTTGGATAGATATTTGAGGAATTGTAGTCCAATGGTTTTCATTCTGTTTGGAATAGTGCCAAAGTTTCCCCCTCCTGTTACAAAAGCTACCAAGAAAAGCACAGTTATTTAAACTGGCAATCTGAATTGGTTCTAGTTAGTCTTGTAAAAATATCACATCTTGTTCATCTGGTCTGCCCAGTCCTACCTGTTTTGAGTAATTTTATTCCAACCGCGAGGTTTGTGAGAGAGAGTTCCACCGATTAGTCAAGATTAGTCCGTGGGCCATTTACTACCCCCTGCCCCAAAAAACAACAACACTTCTAATGCAGTCCAATTCTCTGAAACAACAGTTAAATAAATTAGCCCTGATTAAAACTAATTAAGGCAATGAGCTCTGGAATTCATCATGCAGTGGACACAGGAGGGGAACTGGTTTCTTTTCTAAACGGTTTGTGATCACAGATGGTAATTACTGAGTGTTTGCTCTGTGCAGGATCACAAACATGTGCATCCACAGGGCGTGGCCCCTCACACAGCATAGCTTCTGACTCTTTTAGACCGGTTTGTTGGGTCAGTGCTTCTTTGTCTCTGATAGAAGCCAGCTATCTTCTTTTAATGCAGCCACTGACATGTATCTGAAATGCACGTCATCCACGTTTACAAAGGATCTCTGCTCTAAGACTGTCTGCGATTTAAAGGAGAGCAAACCACGGTTTGAAAATCCATTTTCTTACCTCCAATTAGCACAATGAATTTCAGCACTTTTAAATCACCCTTTACTTCTATTGGAAATTTTATGGTTCTTTCGCTTGTATTTTATAACTGCTGCAGGTGCTGCTGCTACCTGGTACCTAATCACTTCATGTGTCGCAGCGCAAACAAACATCCTGAATTAACTTTCTCAGCACAATAAAAGAGGGAGCACTTACAATGCTAACAAAGCCAACAAGGGTTTTAAAGCATGTTTAGGCTCAGATCGAGGCTGCAGTAGCCGGTGCTAGCTCTGCCCTTCCCTGTTACCTGCGATGTAGAGTGTGGCGTTGCTGGTGGCTTTGCCCAGGCTGTTGCGGGCTATGCAGGTGTACACGCCCTCGTCGGAATGGCCCCGTCTCCCGGGTACCACGCGCAGGAAGAAGAGGTTGCCGTCGGGAAGCACGATTGCCGATGACTGGCCCCCAGGCCTGTTCGTCTCCAGCGGTGCCCCATTGCGATGCCACTCTATAACCGGGGGCGGATTCCCCTCTGCACGACAGGACAGCGAGGCTGGGCTGTCAGCCTTCACCACGAGATCAGAGGGGTGGTGCACAATGCGAGGGGGAGACTCGTCCAAACGCAGCCAGGAGCCTGAGGCAGGGAGGGGGAGAGGCTTACGAGAGACACCTACACATAAAGACACTATAGAACACAAGTTCTAAGCTTCTGCACCACTGTAAAAGGGGCACTGTTATTATTATAGGAAACAAACTGGTAATGTTGCAAACAATACATACAGAAATTGTTACATGATTTATGCTTGTTTTTTTGCAGCTTTCTGCTTTATTACAACAGCATAATCTTGAAATGTCTGATATTATTGCTGAGATGTCTCAAACTTATATTATTATTTGTTTATTTAGCAGACGCCTTTATCCAAGGCGACTTACAGAGACTAGGGTGTGTGAACTATGCATCAGCTGCAGAGTCACTTACAACAACGTCTCACCCGAAAGACGGAGCACAAGGAGGTTAAGTGACTTGCTCAGGGTCACACAATCAGTCAGTGGCTGAGGTGGGATTTGAACCGGGGACCTTCTGGTTACAAGCCCTTTTCTTTAACCACTTGACCACACAGCCTCCTATATGCAACTGTGGTCTTATTTTAAATGATTGACCAGCCTGTGTTTGAGAAGTACACATGCAGTTTCCTCTTTCCTGTGCTGTGGACTGTTGTGATAGAAATATATTTCACTCTGCAGGAAATCCTTTTATAACTCCTGTGAGGGTTTAGCTCTCTTGAATTATTGGGTTATTGAGCCACCCTTCAACAGTGTACAGTCCTGTCCCTCAAGGACCACCACAGGTCCCTGCAGCAGCTCCTGTTTTTATTAGATTTCAAAAATAAATAAATAAACAGATTAATCACTCAACCCCCTGCGAGTGTGCCTGAGAACCCGCTGACCCTGCCTTCCCTCACCCCCAACAACAACAGGATGGTTTCAACCAAGATAAAAAACAGGAGGAAGAATAAACGGAAAGACGAATAGACAACAGGGACAGCAGGACATCCTTGGAAAATGAGATCCAGAATCTCAATGGGTCTGCTCCTCTCCTGATCATTGCATAGTTCAAGTTTATGTCTAGCTTGTTTGAGCACAGGGAGGCTGTTAAGCACGCACGACTCTAAACGCATCCTTGAGCCAAGAAGAAAAGTGTCTGCGGCCTGAATGAAAGATATTGGATAGCTTTCAATACACACAACGTTAATCAAATGAAATGCAGGGCAACTGATGTTTTTAAAAGCTGCCAGATACATCCTTAAATAAGCAACAGCTGAACAGACATTCTCAAAGTAACTCACAACAATATGTATTCTCCTATCTTAAGCAGTTCCATATATGTTCCATTCATCAGACTCAACTTGGATTCTATTGTTTTGGCTACGTGCATTGGGGGTGGGGGGGGGAGGTTGTACTTCCTGAACATACCGGGTATGGAGCCAGAACAAGCTCTTTCCTACTGAACAAAGGCTGCTTTCCACAAACACATTCACAAACCAACAGGACATCCGTCACCTGCGCTGTAGGCGGCGGGAGCGACCCTGCTATTACTGGAACCCGGACAATGTTCTTATTGTCTGCCCTGTCAAAACATGTCCATCACACGTGTGACCAGAAACAATGACCCAGGCACTGATGTGACGTGGTCATCGTGGAACACAGTTCATCAAGGGGTTCTGGAGCCCACGTTTTCTCAAAGTGGAAGAAGAAGAAAAGTAACCGATGAACTGAAAACTCACTCATTTAATCACTGAATTAATTATTACTTATCTGAAATCCGCACTGCTGCCACTGAACACTCGAACTTGAACTGTGTTATATTAGCTGGCTCTCAGTTCATCAGACGAGTTAAACTCCCAATCACGACTTCATATATGAAAGCATATGTATCAGAGTCTTCATGTTGCTCTCAGCTCCCTTAAGAGCTGTATTGCTGGCTCTCAGATTGCTAACCATGAGTTCTTTGCACTGGATTGCGTTGGCTGATTCTGTCAGTCTATGCTTGCATTAAATCTCCTGGCTTAGACATGTACAGTGTGGTTATCAGCAGGCTACAGAATTCTCTATGCCCAATATTGAGTTATTTATATGGAAATTGCAGGCTATTCTTCACAATAGCTGTTAATGTCACATTCCCAAATGCTCTGACAAGGCTGACTTCCCCTGAACACTAAATTACCCTCAACCTTTGGGAATTGGAGAATGATTCCTGTTTACCCTCAAATAAGCTAAAGTACAACAGGCTCCTGCAACATGTCACTTTTTATTGTTGAAGGAGGACAGGATATGAATCACTTACACATGTTTTTGAGATATATGCACCAACATTGTTTTCCAACATTTAAACAAGTAAATTAATTGAATTGTGATAGCCAGTACCTATTCCATTGTGGGACACTATTAACATTATTAAATACAGTACAGTATCACTTTAAGCAGTAATATTATATATATATATATATATATATATATATATATATATATATATATATATATATATATATATATATATATAAGCAAACATGAAAATACCATATTGAATATTAATAATTCATAAATGTATCCGTTAAATAAACTAATAAATTAACTTTTTTTTCAGAGTTAGAGACAAAAACACTGCTGTTAGTAGTTTAACAATAGAGCTGAAGAAAAATGAATATTTATAATGTATAGACCTTAAAATTCGTTGTATTATTAACGTGTTTTGTGCCGCTAGCTATTGGCTGCATCAAGATCAGAACAAATCTGATTGAAAAAAAAAAACTTGAAACGTTCTTAAAAGATTTTCACACACAACATCACAAAGTTGACCCATATGGTCCATTGCATTACTGCGAACATCAACCGCCGCTGAAACAATGCTCGGCTCTATCCCAGAACAGATTGGATGTAATAAACGGGTTAAATTTTAAAATTGTATCGCAATCTGCAACATTTACAGTGATATAGATCATCAAAGGGATCTACAGTAAAAACTAAATCTTCCAGTTAAGTTCGCATTACATCATAGTAAAACTAACATTGCCACAAAGCAGACACAGAATTTAAAAAGCGTTTAGAGAATAACATGTTATATATAGCACCAGAATTTAAAATACAACATTAAAAAAAAAAGAAATTAAATATTTTTATCAAATCAGTTGGTTAACTACTTAACTTACCTTCAGGAGTCAGAAGAATGTGCCACAGCATGCAGAACCGCAGAACCCAAAACCCAAGCATTCTGTATACTTCAGATCTTCACAGTAAATCAAAGGTGTTTATTAACTTATTGATACTTCTGTCAATGCGCGTCTATCATTCTCCGCTTTCCGTATCAACCCAGGCAACATTCCATTGCTGCTCGAATCAACGCAGTGGACGCGAGGCAGCAGGTCGATGCGGGAGGAAACTACACCTCATTATAACTGCCATCCACTGTTCCTTTAGTTTGTGTGAAAGTTTTTTTTTTTTTTTTAATTATTGTGCGGCGTTTTTTTCCCCCTTTTCTTCTAAAGTTTAGTTTATATGTCCCCTCCCATTTCAGCTCGTCCTCGAAAGACTTCGCGTTTTCTTTAATATATTAAGCACCGAGTCCTGACACTTGAGGACGCTGTATACGTGATGGGCCCCCCTTCTCCTTCCCTCTCCCCCGTGAAGTTAGAAACGCGGCTATGTTTTTTTTTTTTTTTTTTTTTTAACTCTTTAATGCCCCATCATTCACACAGTCCGGAATTCGCCAAATAAGCTAAATCGCTCCTCGTTCTGTCCCATTCAGAACATCCGGTTACAGACATAAAGTATTATTTTCTAAGCTTTTGACCCGGTACGATTTTTTTTCATAAATATATAAATAATCGCAAGAAATTAGCCTCTGCGCTATATTGCAACATTGATAACGTGGTAAAAATAAAGTTTGGCATTGTAACATTGATGCTAAAAAACTGAACACAAACTACAGTATCCTTACATACAAATGTAACCATTTCTTTTGCGTTCATTTTAAATGTTTTATGTACTATAAATGTATTTACTGGTATGTACCGCTCGTTAATGGTCGCATTGAAACGTTGCGTGTGATCCCTTTAATTCTTCAAATGAATAAATAGTCGAGCTAAACGTATCACCCCCTACCCCAAGGCTACACGGTGGGTTAGTTGCTGAGTTGACTTGTCGTTCATTTGCCCATTTTAAAAACTTTTTTTCTTCACATTTTGACCCCGAGCCCTTCATCTAGTTTTGAGACAGAAGGACTATACTTCCACATACCCAAAGGCTACTTCAGTCCGACTGAGTTGCTTCTATTCATATATAATGAATGGCTTAAATAATGAATTATTATTTCATTAATGAATTATTAAAACAGTCAGCTTGTCAGCTGTTTTCCAATATTTCATGCGTGAAAGGGTTAATCAATGATGCAGCTTACATTTATGTTTTTGGTGTGAGGCTGCATGGAAAAATCCATAAAGAACAAGACAGTCATGGAAAAGGTTGGTATCCAATACAGACCACCTGTTACCTTACCCCTCATGCAAAATGACATTACAACTGATGATCACTGATGGACTTTTTTTTATTCTAAAAGTAACTGCTTTTCAGTGGCTTGACAACAACTGAGCAGGATTGTTACAATTTAGTTTTCCGTATTGAGCAGAGCAAGCAAACTGCATTTTTGACATTTTGGTTCTTATTGCAGAAGAAGTTCTTAGCCAATTCCCCCCTCCCCCCTGGCTTTGCTAGTCCTAATGTAACAGATACAGTACACAGTACGAGGCAATTTGCATAGACAGAAAGAGATCAGAGGAACAGAGAAATGAGTGGACGCTGGGGAGTGCATCCTAATTATCCCACCGCCTGTGCAAACACAGTTGGCTGAGAAAAAAGCCTGAATTCCAGTAGTTCATTTTGTTAAAAAGAACACAGAAATAAAGTGTTGTTTAGTGAACTGTCCATTGTGCCCCTCAGAAAGAGCCAGCCCCTATGACGGATGTTAATACTGATCCAACAACTCGGACAGAACACTCCTACACTGCCAGCTTTCACCGGCCAACAAAGGCAAGTCAGAGGCGTTGAAGAAAGATCCCCCCCGACTCAGAGACACTGCAGAGGAAAAAGAGGGGGTCATTACAATTTAAAATCAGGCCTGGGGGAAGGGGGCTGACCCGTTCATTTGAGGACAGCGAGAGAAAGAGTTTGAAAGCGTGCATGTGTTAGGGTGCCATGAGAGACAATGTGTGCAGAAATTCATTTGGTTCAAATGACTCTGCAGCTAAAGTGGCATTGTAAAGTAATAATACAGCTCCTGATTAAGGTGTTATTGGTTACCTATGTAGCTGCCCGTTTTTTTTATAATAAATAAAATACAGTGGTTAATAGAAATGTACTTTGACTTTTATGTCAATTATGATGCCATCAGTGCACGTATCTGTTCCATTGAGAGATCAGGGCTTTTATTTAATTCACTCCCATTTTAAAAAGGAAAAAAAATGTATTCTTCCCAATTCCCAAGAAACCAGACAATGTGAGGATATTGAGGGGGTTTGCCAAAACAGAAGGGAATCTGTGGTACCTTAATGTAAAGAATAAGATGAAGGCACAAGTCCTACTGTTATCTGGATAGGGTCCTCTGGGCTCAGGGTCAGGGTTAGGGGTTAAGGTCCTATTTAAGGGTTTAGGGTTGGGGGCTGAGGTCAAGGTTCAACAAGGCAACAATTGGTTAGTTCTTTATTTGCATCAAACAAACCTCCAACAGTCAAATAAAACATATCTGAAGAATCTCCTTCAATGGCACTATACGTTAAATGCAAACAAACCCCGCACATTGTTCTGCATTTCATTTAGGCACCATCTTTAAATAGAAAAAGCACACAACTACTTTCCCTAGTGCTTAAATAAATGCAGACAACACCAAAAAAAAAATGTTTCCATTAAAAAAAATCCATAACTATAAAACACTCAAAAGTACTATATTTTTAAATACTAAAAGAAACTAAATACATTTAATGACAAATCTTTTGACTAAAGTTGTCTTTCTAAACATTTAAAAAGTTACCATTACTTATACATTATTAGAGCCTAACAGTAAACTGTTCTATCTACACGGCCTTGCTTTGCTGCGCACATACAAGCTGTGGTCACTTGGGTTGGAAATACTCAGTTCTTGGTGGGACTCTCCTTGTGCACTGATTTGTTCAATACAGCTTCCTTACTACATGCATACGTGGTTTGCGTTCAGGTGGGTACTGCCTGACACCTTGTGGGTGTCACAATCCTATTGATATTACTATATTGGTTAAGTCTTTTCCGAGCGCAGGTAGACTGATCATTAGCAGTCATGGATATAAACAGACTCATTGCTTAGACAGTCATGAGGCACATTGCATACTCACTGTCTAACGATGAGCGTTTGGGTTATAGCCATTAAAGTGGGTGCCAGTGCCACTGGCTCATACCTCGTGCATCCGAATGAAGTGTGCTTTTAACACGCTTTCATCTTGCCTTGTGCCATGCTTTCCACCATACTTTCCAGCACACCATATGACAGCAAAGCCTTTTCTTTTTAAACCAGAAAGGTTAGCATTGAGAGCTCTGCCAAAAGTTATGAAAAACAACCAATTTCTCCCAATTAATCCCTCACATAAGAAATGTAATAATAAAGTACGGTACATGATACATTATGTTAATGATTGCTAAATGTATCACGCTCTCTGAATAAGCAAACTCTACAGATTACTACTGAAGATAAAAATTACTGTAAAACATGTACTTATTGTATTTATATGTCCAACCATGAGGGCTGTTTAATACTACTACAGTACAAGGAGTTTTGTGCTATGAGTAAGTATTCAACTCAGCCCCCATAAGGAAACATGGCAGAGTCCTAAGATGCTTCCACCAGTTCAGTACTCTAAGACAGTGGTTCTCAACCCTGGTCCTGGGGACCCACTGTGTTTGCTGGTTTTCATATCAGCTGAGCTCCTTAATAAACCCTTAATAGAACTGATAATTTGCTTAATTAAACCCTTTTCATTGATTTCAGCTCTTAAACAGTTGCAGATTTCCAGTTAGCTATAACATTTTATAAGTAACTCAAACTCTTCAACTGTTTAAGAGCTGAAAACAATTAAAAAGGTCTAATTAAGCAGATGATCAGTTCAATTCAGGGTCTAGTTAAGTAACAGTTGGATTGAAAACCAGCAGACACAGGGGGTCCCCAGGACCGGGGTTGAAAACCACTGCTCGAATTGACAGTTTAAAAGTTAATTCCAGGGGTTGTTTAAATTTCAGAGTAACTAGATTTCAAGTCAGTTAGGTTTCCTTGTCGCAATTTCAGGCACCTGTTTAAACAGTCTCAGCAAACTGTTTTAAACACACAATGCTCTAGCAGCACGCTCTCTGCTAGCTTCCTAGTCAAGAACAGAAATAAAATCCAGTGAATGCTGGAAATCCTCAGTGCAAGTAAAACCAATGTTACCTGTATGACATTTCAATTGTACACCGCAGTTCAGCCAAATAATCTATAGCACTGTGCATGGGCCGTATTTTCAATGAACTCCTATTTTTTAAATAGTTAAAACACCTGTTCATTTTACACAACTAGACACAAACAATTAAGTTATATTGCAGCTACACTTTTTTTTTCTCCTTTCAAAAAAATAGGGGTTAATTAAAGAATGGAGAAAACGCTTTGGAAATATGGACCCATGCATTTGGAAAACTCTTGTTCTGTTTGTACCCTTAAAATAATTGTATTCCTCTCAGAAAATCTGCCTTTGCTTCAAAATAGGGCCCTAAACGTCATACTGTTCACCAGTCTTGTCACCTGCGGTAGACAAGGCATCTGTGGTTAATGCTGGAGCACCCATGGATGAACTAGAAATAACATAGCTTAATGCTCTCCCTCAAGTTCTACTAAATGTCTCCGAAGTCCAGCATTACCAGTCTTCTTCAGTTAGGTAAGCACTAACAGGTCTCTCTTCTCTTCGGCCGTTATCAGAGGATACACAAACCATCAGTTTTAAATAATGTAGTCTGTCCTCTCCGTGAACATGCTTGCTAAGATATCTAAAATAAATGTTAAAAGTCATTTCAGGCAATAAAAGAGGTATTTAATTCTACTAGATCCACTGTTCTTGTCCTAGTACCCTGCCAACTTGGCATTGTAACAAACCCTCATTCCTGGCGACCTTTTATCAAACTTTATGACCAAGGGTCATCAGACTGATACGAACACACTGCAATTTCATTTTAATATTTGAAATGTCTCGCAATTCTTATTTTGGTCCTCTTGCCAAGGACGGTACTCACCCTTCTTCCCGTGGGCCCGCTGCCTCAGGTGGGGGAAACGGGGTGGGCGCTGCCCAGTGTGTTCCCTACCCAGGCCCCTGGAGTCCCTGGACGGTGCCAGTTCTGGCGAGCAGGTGCACTGACAGTGACATTGTCTGGATCCATCTGCCCAGGTACAAAACCACAAAGTGGAAAGAAGCAACACCCTATGCATTGTTAGCTGTCTCTCTGGCTCACTGTAAGATATAGGGGCTCAACAGAATTCCATGCACTCTCATCGTCCCAGTCTTTGAATCTTAAGAAGCAGCACTGAGCCCATCCACTCTGTCTCTGACAGCCTCCGTCCCTCCCTGTGCTAAATTATTTGGAGATTGTTATAAAGCATGTTTTTTTTTATTCTTCGTCTGCTTTTGTATTCTACCTCCCTCTCTCACTCTCTGCCTCGCTCCCTCTCTCCCTCCCTCCCTCTCTCTTTTTCTTTTCGAAGTTAGGAAACAATGATTGAAAAACAAGTTTCAGACACCATGCTGTGAGCGGAGCTCAGTGAAGGAGACCAAGGGTCCTGTCTTCTCCAACAACATCTGTGTCATTCATTCTGCACGGGGGGAAAGAAAATAAGATTGTCGCCAGGAATGCATATCGTCATTGTTTTCGCTTCGGATCTTTCATTAATTATTTGTTTAATTCATTATTTTTTTTTTATTTGGTTGCTGGCACAAAGCCATTACAGTTTATGTTGCTTGAGCTGCAAAAACTGGCAATAAAATAAAAAAAATAAAAATAAAAAAAGTATTTTATGAATCAATTTTTACAACTTATCAAGGCCTGTGTCTCCACTAGAAACAGGGGAGTGTGACGGCCTACCCCCCCGCTCCCCCTTTCCTCAGCTAAAGACGGGTTCCCTCACAAAAGGACATCAGGGCTTTAGAAAAGGCATGTTTTCAAACAAAATTGACCGTCCCTGATAGATTTAACTGCTTGTCGGCCATGGTCTTTGTCGGTGGGCCTCCGGCTTTTGAGAAAATGAAAAACAATAAAAAAAAGGAAATAAAAGGAAGATGTGAAACGGGATTGAAAGAAACAAAAATGAGACTGAAACATTTTCATTTGTCAGAGTGGAGACAGTACATTTTAAATGGTGACAATTACAATTATTAGAGCCCTGCATTTCAATTATTTGATGTCAAAATCACAGTTCCACGCAACAGGAAAAAAAAAAAAATCTACAAAGTGCTCTTTTTCCTTTTCCTCCCGCTGTTAATACAAAACTGTTCCTTTCGTCTTCCCAGGGCGCCTCTCAAACTCATCACCAGGAACGCAATTAGCCCAGAGAAATTTGTAACCACTTGCCTGCACAGTGTGGGACTCATCCATCATCTTGCCTTCTCCATAAAACCAGAGAAAACAAAAACTTGTACTTTCTGTCACAATGTTTTAAGTCTTGTGCCCCTCACTTAGTAAAACAGTGATTAACAGCGCTGCATGCTGAGTTTTTACAAGCATGTCCTGGCACTCATTTCATCCCTAGCACAGGACCTATAGTATGGGAAGCAAATGGCTAACTAGGCGCACCCATCTCCTCTTCCTCCAGTGGGAGAGGTACGGGACTAAATACCTAACGAGACTTTTATTTTCATGTCATTTCTATATTGCTTAAAAAGCCAATCTCCTCTCTCAAGAGAAGAGCAATGGAGAATTGTGGGTAACCCTATTCTGGGTTTATTCTAGTAGGGCGTTCACTTCCTCTTCACGAATGAAGCAAGACACCAAATGGCTGACCTGGGTTGCCAGTCTCCTCTCTTCAGAAGGAGAGCTTTAGTACAGGAGCAATGGGGTTGATCTGCTCAATCAGTTTAGAGTTATGGTGAAGCTTTTTGAGCTGGCTCAAGGAAGGTAGAAAGGAAGGCCTGCGCTCCACCATTAGAGGTCAGTAGACTCTAGTCCTTCCTCAGCACTCAGAGCAGCTGTCCCTAAAGTAGACAGCAATGTCTCGGTCCAGCTCAGTACCCCACTATTGGATACTTTATTCAAAGCGCTCTGACATTTCTAACCGGCCCCGACCCCTTACCCTTCACCCCCTACTAACAGAACACAAATCCTTTCCCAATTGGTGTGGTCTGGCCCTTTGTGCGTGGCTGTGTACCCCCTGCGTGGACGGGGACAGGTTTTGGACAGATACCCCCTTCGCTCTGCGGGGCTCCAGTGGGTTAGCAGAGAGCCACGCTTCACTCCCAAAGGGGGAAGCAGGTCCGAGCAGTCAGGGGCTATTGGGGGTCAGCCTGACCTCTAAATTGGACCTTAATCTTCCCCATGGGGGAACAGGCTTTCCCCTAATCCCCTCCTGGGAGGAGCGTAGAGGCCTACAAGCTGCCTGGCTGGGATTTGTTCTTGGGTGACTGAGGTGCTGACAGACCCCTCCGGCCTGACACAAAGGGGGTAATGGAGCGGGACAAGGCTGCAGTGAGAAAATCTACACTTCTCTCCTCCAAATAGAGGAGCCATCGCCCTGGCAACCCCTACAGGCCTGACGAACACTACAGCTTTCACACTGATAATAGCGCAGAGTAGTAAATAGCAGAGAGGGAGATTTTTATACACTAGGCAGTTGGTATGCTGATTCCCAAAAGAGGGGTTGAGCATTAGGGAAAGGAAAGATGCAGTGTTTCTACAGGACAGAAACACCCCCAGGATTGTTTTACTAAAGAAGCTATGATACTGGGGTGTGAAATTGGACAATTATACAGCTACAGGATCGTGGTTGTATTCCCGTATCTGAATTTGGTGTGTGGGAACTTTAATTAAATTACTTTGGGATCGAGACCATCATTTCACCCGCTCCAATCTTTAACCCAGACTTCTCGAGATAAAAGGGTAGCACTTTAATAAACCCACTGAGGTCACTTTTAGGAAATCAGTGAATGCATGTCAAAGGCGTCTTGTTTTAAAAAGAAAATGTGTCAGTTTGTGGTTCATTCCTGTTGAGTTTGAAATCTTCCTGGAGCATTGGGCTCTGACGCTCTCTTTCCTAACGGTCAGTGTTTTGACAAATGTATGAGCTGCATCCTCTTTTTTCATGTTCAGTCTGAATACAGAAAGATAAAAGCAATGCTGTATGCAATGCTATTTGGTCATGTCAACAAGGCCTACCTGAAGCTTTACAATGGGGCTCCATTCCTTGAGGGGATGTCCGGTCCATTAACACACTAAAGGGGGCAGGAAAGAGGAGTGGGGTTCAGGAGAGGCAAGGATAGGGCTGTAGTCTGGGGGCTGGGGAAGTTGTTCTGTAAAGAAAAACAAGCGGCCATAGAGACAGGGGCGGAGGGCTGGGATTCTGCTTGAGTAGCTGTCAATGGTGGCTCTGGTTGTTTAAGGAGTTGGTGGTGTGGTGGTAGGGGGGGCAAGGGTGTTGAACAGAAAGCCCCCCCTCCTTCCCTGCCATATACCCGTACACCACTCTCCATCTCTCACTCCTTCTCTTTGTACACCCAGCTGGCGGCCCCACAAAAGGGGTCCCGGTTGGGATTACCAATGAGCCCCCCATCTCCAGAGTCGCTTTGTTCCACCAATTTTCCCACTCCCCGGAGAGAGAGAGAGGGGGGAGAGATTGAAAAAAAAAAGAAAGAGAGAGAGCTGAATCAAGAGAAGCCAGCATTCCCAGGGACGAAAAAGAGCAGCATCTGCCAAAAATTTTACGTAATTTCCTTGGTTGGTTGGATTTATGGATCCCGGAATTCCAAGAGGTTCGGGAGTTTGTGCTGTTTTTCTTTCATCGCCAATATCTATATCTGAGTATCTTGAAAATCACAAAGAAAAAGAGGCTGAAGATATTAATGACCTTACAGTATATACCTGGTCAACCTAGTACCTGTCACTCCCTGAACTCTAACCAGCTCAAACCACTAAGCCACACAGCCTCCAAGTCCTTGAGCTTGAATACTAGGACACACAGTCTCAAGTTCCTCATCTCAAAACACTAGACTCCAGTACCTGGGCTCTAACCACTCAGTTCTAGGTGCTGCTGATCAAACCTTTGAGCCATACTACTGTTCCGCCAAACCATCCAGTTTAATCAATAGTTATACTGCCTCTTAGTCCATTTAGCACTAACCATTAGCCACAATGTTCCCCAGTCTCTGCCTTTCACCATTAAGTTTGAGTTGGCTGATGTTAAATTGCTTTAAGAAAATACCTCCCAAACCCCCCAAAAGAATAATCTGAAGTGGATCGCGATGCAGAAAGGTCTCTGTGCAGAGATGTGGGCTGGAACTAATAGGATTGGATTTGATTCATTAGTTCCTTTTATCCAGCCTGGTTGGAATTTCACTCCACGTCCCGTCAGCCTTCCCCGAATTCATGAGGCGTTGTGGGGTGGGGGTGTAGAGGAGAGGGGTGGTGGGTGCAGCGAGCTCATGTAGCTCATGGTGCTGTAGCTTGGGTTTCAGCACTGAGCGGCGATTCTGTCTTCATTTCACCTCTATTCCCCCACTGCTTTATGGTGCCACCTGCTGGGGGGTGTCCTAGCTGGAGCACTTGCAATCCACCCTCTGCATGTCTAGAGTTAAGAAGCCTTCACTTACTGAATCACATGTCCTACTTGTAACAGTTCTAATCTAGTCACAGTCAGCTACAGTTCTGCTTTGCTGCTTCATATCAGCAAGGCTATGCTGAACCGTCCTACCCAACCATGCAGTGGCGTGAACGGAAATAGTAAACAGCACAGATTTACAAAACGTTTGCACATTATATTTTCAAACTTTTAAAAGTTGTATTGCAACACAAATGAAAGGGGCACATAAGGTGGTTTAAACATTAGGAAACTAGGCTCTTCCTTTTTAGAAAAAAAATGTGCATGTAAATAACAGCTTCTTAGATGTGATTGTATGCAACTCGTGAGTTAGCTTAGACGTAATGGCACTTACGATGTGTTACAGATATTCTGAATCTATCTTCCATCACCCTTGTATAGTGCCTGGGAGTGTTGTGCTGTTGGAGGCACTGTCTTTCAGAGGTGAAAAAACTGCCTGCTTTGTAAAAATTTACATTTCAATAGAAACGAGTAGATGCAATAAAACTGGTTTAAATCTTATCACTCTGACAGAACAAAGCAAGACTCCCCGTTTTTCTATAGTGAAGTGACTATTCAATGTCTTCATAAACAACTTTTTTTTATCACTTTGTCACACTTACACCAGTAAATTACTTGCTGAGAACACTGCTGTTAACACCAGCTTCAAGTGTTCACATTTTAAAGCCTATTATTCGGAGATCCTTTGGTTTCAAATGGAGAGTAAACAATATTAAGTGGAGAAGATACAACAGTACTACAGTACATATCACTGCATCCTATAAATAAGGAGCAGCAACAACATTTTGTATATAGTAATATGTAATATTAATGCTATCATTGCAATTAAGTCACTTTAAAAATGAAAAACAAAACTGGTTACTTAAGTCTACGGAATACACCAGATGACAAAAGTGTGTATTGTTATTTTCTTTATACTCAATTGGAATAAATATTGGTTTACCTGTCACACACTGACGTACTGTATTTATGCACAGTATGCTATGCAGAATACAGCATATGTTTTGTCCAGATGTCTCCCAGCACCACAACATGGGACAATATGTTAACAGTGGTGACTGTGACTGCTGTGGGCCCCAGTCTGGGAGCAGGGGTGTAGGGATGGGGGGGGGAGGAGAGGGGAGGACACAGATATTAAAGAATTAGACTGTGATCTTCTAAGAATCCCCCCCTCCCTTTTTCACAATAGTTAGTCTGTTTCGTGGCAAGGAATTCAATTTTGATGGCCATTCCTCCTTCTCTTGCATATTAATGGTTTCTCAAAAGGGGACATTGCTCAGAACTTAGGGGCTGTGTTTTTATACAGGGGTGTCGCAATCTATAGACGCTCAGGCTTGAGAATTAGACAAAGATGTTCAAAGCATACTGACTAGACTAACAAACGTGTTTGCAGACCAGTTGAGTGCTCCAACTGGCTAATTAACTAAAGAATATCCCTGCACATAGTCCTACCCCTAATTTTACTGTCCTGTGATGCTTTTCTAACAGAGAGCCAGACCACAGTGATATCTGTAGCTATTAAGCATTGCACTACGCTGCTGTTCCGAAACTAATACTTTATGTAACCGGGAGAATAATCAAGTCATTCTTCTTCAAATATTGATGGCAAAATGGTAATGAGTCCACTTGGCTCAAAAGAGCAAAAGACATGTTCTACCTTCAACAAAGTAATGTAATTAACTCTCCCAAGCACTGAAGTACACTTATATACTTTTATATTTTAAGTCGCTTAGGATAAAAGCGTCTGCTAAATAATTAAATTCTAATAAAATACAGTTTAAACTATGCTGGTGATTTAAATCCTAATAAACATATACTGCTGTGTGCAAGAAGTATAATTCAGTAGAGTACAATTCATTTATACAGCAAAGGGACTGCAATGGAAGCACAACAAAGCTACAGATTCTCAAACATTGTACTGTTAATATTTACTACAGTATATTTCAGAAAAGCACACAGATGGAGTAGCAGGCATCACAGCACAGCAAGGCTGGACAATGTGTCCAGAATCTAGTGCTGGAGTTTCTGTTGCACTCTTTACTGTGACATGACTGTGTCAGTGTGGGGAACACCGTTACTCTAACATGGGAAATACTGCCTTCTAGTGGCCATCAAGATCAAGCAACACAAGCAGGTCTGTCAGCCCCAAAGAGCAAACACAGTTTCCTCTGTAGGTCAATGGACAAAAAGAATAAGGAAAAAAAGGGGGAAAATATACAGTTTATATTTTTTTTATATAAACCCACCATGTATTAAATACAAAATAATCATTACATTAAAACATATATTAACTGTAAGCACAAAAGTAGTAAAATAGTCCTGGAACAACAGTGTCAATTATAAACTCCCCTCCATTGTTGGTCTGTGGGTATTAAGTGCTCCTCAATATCATTTTATCATTGTTTTTTGGCTTTTAAACAGTAAAATGATCACACAGAAATAAAAATATAAGAGAAGTAGGCAAATAGAAAAATCTATAGAGGATACACTTAAAACCTGTCTCACAGTCTCTGGTGACTGTGTTACTTGGAGTACCCCAATGCTAAGGGGAGCAGAGAAAGGGAGACTGCTGAATGGTCAATTCTCAGCAAATGGCTTTACACATGGCCCAGTCTGTACCTTACAGACAGAGCTAACTGCTGCTGTCTCTATGAGCTTGTGTCTTTCCCTGGCTGTGCCCCTAGTGTGCCCGCAGTGGTTTGGCATAGACTGGCTCCAGCACGTGGAAAGGCAGCACCAGGAACAGACTGGCAAGGAAAATCACACCCAGGATTGACACCAGGAAATAACGTCCGATAAAGAAGGTATCCACAATCTGTAAAGGAAAACAAATGAAAAGCATGATTCTATTATTGATAACCAGATTCATATTCCTTTCTCTAACATACAAACTATAATATAAACTATAATTGTTTTTCATGTGTTCATTTTTAAAAATACCAGATGTCCACAAGCTTTTAGAAACCCTGTCTTTGTGTCTGTCCCTGGCATTAGAGTTATGGCAAGGATGAATCCACCCTGATCCACATATCAAACTGGGTACTACTACTAAGCAGTGCTGGTCCCCCTGCATGCTGAGTCTTAACCTATGATGGTCTATAAAAACATTATTGAAGCCAAGGAGAAAATATCAGATTTGTGGGACTAAAATGATAGCTGTATAACAAAGAGCATATTGATAAAAAGGAGACCTCCTTTTTAAATTGTTAATTATTTGTTTTGCTTCCCTGAGCTACAGAGGAATTTGCAGACGACAAACCCTTTACCTGACACTGTTGTAGAATGTCAAGAAGGCTACAAGGACAAAGAAGCTTGTATGGAAGACATGCCCATTGCCACCTGATGCAGTAACCAAAGTATCCTGTGGAGGGCAGTAGCCAGCTACCACCACAGAAGTCTATTGGGCTTGCAAGTGATACAATGGTTTCTAAAAACCACGCAACCGGCAGTTAAACGTGGACAGTTGTTGTTTTTCTTTGTTGCGGGTTACAGAAAGGAGCCGGGGGATTGGAAGAGAATACTAAACTGCAGATTGCCTCCCAAAGGACCTGCTCTAAGTCTTGTGCAAGGGGAGTCTAAAACCTACCGCAGATGCAAGAGAATCTCTAGTGGATGCGATGTTCTCTCGTTTAACACATCTCACTTTTTAATTAGCCAATTAGCCGGTCAGCGAGGCTCAGAGCCAGGGCCATGTAATATTAATGTGGTACGGAGCACCCTGCCATTGGCCCCTGTCTGGGACCTGTCTAATTAGCACTCTGATACTTTGCCTGTGTTAAACAGGGAGAGGTTAGCTGTTGTTTATACACAGACTGCCTGTCTTGATTTTTATGCCACATTTCTGAAATTATTTTTCAGTGAGGATATTCGTGTTTAATCCCCCCCCCCCACAAGGGTCTTACTGAATTAATCAATGCTTTTTTTTCTTTTTTCATAATATCAACTCAATAGTTTTCCAGCAAGAACTACTGTATATAATTTATTTGGAATTTGGTATAATGTTATGACAAATAATCTGCACCTGAGTCATCCACCAGCACAGTGTATGTGGGTGTTACACAGTAGGTTTTAAAAGCTGTATTTTTAAAAAGGTACAGTACCAGCGAGTACTTACCACCACTTGTGTGACTGTAGACGGTGTCTTAGAGGCCCGGGGGAAGAAGATGAGGACCAGAGTGATGATGAGAGCAATGAGAAACACTGGGATCATAGCAAACCTGACAGAGAACAGCCAACAACAAAACAAGCTGTAAACTAAACAGGGCAGTTCCTGAAAATCACACATTCCAGATATTAGCAACCAGGGGAGTTTTGCAAAACTCATCCTGCTAATGTGTACAACAGCAGGAGAAGACATTCTTATAATATATAATATATATATATATATATATATATATATATATATATATATATATATATATATATATATATATATATATATATATATAGTTAAACATCTGATAATATATTTGTGCCAATCATAGGTTAATCGAGAGAGAGAGAGAGAGAGAGAGAGAGAGAGAGAGAGAGAGAGATACGTTCATGCCCATTTCGACCCTCAAAGTTTGGTTTCACTACTATTTCATTCAACCCTAGGCATGTCGGAGTATTGTTTCCATTCATCCTATGCATGCATTCCACCCACACTGTCAGTAAGCGATTGAAATCCGGATGCAACACTTACTTGGCCGGTCCAGAAGCCCTGGAGAGCAGCAAGCAAAGAACCAGCGCCACACTCCAAATGAGTGCAATAAGAAACACTCCGATCCCCACTCCCAGAACAGTGCCTGCCATTCTGCACAGCCCTGATCCTGCAAGCACCACAGCAAATAACAACCGCGCGGTATCGCGCTGACAACTGACTCAAAACGCAGGCAAGAACAACAGCGACTTATAAAACAGGGAGAATGCGTCGAGCAATCCCGGGCACTGTGTTACAAACTGTGTTTACCATGTTGCTGAAAAATACCGCCTGCCGTACGTTATCTTAAAAAAAACGAATTGCGGTTTACATATTTAATAATAGTATGAACTGAAAATAATAATAATAATAAAAAAATCAGTACAGTACTTATACGTGGATACGTAATGCATTTGGTTGCATTATACTGTATTATAGTTTATTTCATATGTGCTTGTGAATGTCTTTTTTTCTGTTACCAGTATTTAAAAAAAGAAAAAAAATGTAAATGCCATTGTGTACTGTGTTTTGCATATTTGTACAGTTTGCAAAAGAATCTAAAAACGGTATCTTTAAGTGTATGTTTATTTATCTCTGTACCCGTTCCTGCCGTTGAACTGACGCTTCCTGCTGCTGCCCTGGTAACCGGCGCCACCCCACAACATCAGCTCTTGCTAAAGGCTCATGGGCAAGAGAAAAGACCCAATCGTACGCATTGTTACTGCTTAGCAAAGGAGACTGGGATGAAAACCCACTTACCCTCCACACTGCAGCCCAGCATCTAACCACTGAGCTACTGAACTTCATTCCTTTCCACACAAGATTATTACAGATTCCTATTATTATTTGCATTAGTATTATGATGATAATGAAGTATTAAAAAAAAAAAAAAAAAATAGTAATTGCTTATGCAAAAAATCTTCAAGACTTTTCTGTAAATTTAAGCGGCCAGTTGCATCCAACACTTTAAGTTAGATTTCCCCTTTTAGTTCCTTGTGTTTGCGGGTGTGGCACAAAGCAGGGTAACACATCCTTAAAGTGTGAGACGCAACCAGCCCCTGGTATTGAACACAGAAACTGTTTGCAGATCTCAATTCGGGCCGCCAGGGGGCTGGCAAGCTCTGCAGCAAGAACGCTTGTCTCGAGAGCGTGACTGAGCGAGAGTACAAAGATCGGGGGGGTCGAGGGGAGGGGCCAGGAGTGGCTGACGTCACAGGCAGTGCTAGGAAGTATAGGCTGTGTTGTCAGCCCGGTGTCAGTCTGATGAAGATTGGCATTCAGGTAAGCTGTCATTCATTTTCAATGTCAGTGCACGGACTAGACTAACACCGCGGCCTCTTTCTTTTTTTTTTTTTTTCCTCTGCTCTCATTACAAAAGGCAGGACATTATTCATACAGACAGGGCTAGGGAAGAGAGGGCGGGAGAGAGAGAGGTAGAGGGAAGAAGAGAGGGAGTGAGAGAGTATGTAAGAGAGAGACACAGAGAGGGAGGGATGAAGAGATGGAGAGATGGAGAGATGTTTTTTTTTTGTTTGTTTTGTTTGTACTGGCCGAACAAAAAGGCAATCGGATCTGCACTTGAAAACATGGATTATTAAGAATGATAATAATTGTTATTAGTTATGTACTGTTTGTGATTATCGGTATTGACTGAATTCCTAGAGCATTCCCTTACATAGTTTTTTTTTTTCCTCATCTTTTCTTCGGAAAGCAAGTGTATTCGGTCAACATCAGCATGGTTTTCTTGTTTTTAAACAATGCAGATGTGTTAACTTGCGGAACAGTATTGTTTTTTAGCGTGGGATGCCAGGCGTTTGTTTGTGTGTCTGCGTAATATTTGCATGGTACCGGTATTCTTATTTTTTACATATAGTTTTTGTAATCACAGTAGGGTATGTACTGCATATTTGGGTTTGATTTCACATGCTTTATTTATTTATTTATTTTCGTTTTTTTTTGGTACAATTAAGAAATAATACATTTTATTCTACCAAATTATCAACGGTGTGCTGCTTTGTAAGAGTTTTTTTTTAATTCTTTATTGCATGGAGTTCGATGTTGTTTCTAGTGATTTTTTTTTTTAAATTGCATTTTTTATTTTATTCCAGTAGCATTGCTTTCACTTTATTACATAAAGCCGTTTTGTATTTCATTAAAAAATGATCGTTGCTTTTGTAACTTTTGACTACGGGTTTCCATTTATTTATCTGTGTTTTTTTTAATCTAGTATTTTATCATTTGTGATCACCTGTTTTATTGTTAAGGGTCATTAATGTGACATTTAGAAAAGGGAATTACATATGTTTCTCTTTACCATTATCTTAGCAAAACATTCCGATAAGGATAGCGGTTTAGTATACTATTATAAGTATGAATGTTTTAATAATCTTTACAAAGTATTGCAGAAATACTATATTTAAAATAGTTTGGAAACTTACAATAATATGGCATAGAAAGGGGTGTGGTCCGACACACCTGATCGCTATTTAAATGTTATTTCAATTTAAACGTGACACTGTTTCAAAAGCAATTCCCGTTTTGAATTTCTGTGTGGGCAAGTCACAATGGTTTAAGCCCCGAGTTAGGGGTTTATAAAGCAGCGCTTCTTAGTTCCGTTGCACCGAACTGAAAGTTTTATCGTTAAATTTTGTTTAAAATAAACACGTTTTGAACTATTACCTCCGTTGCAGGGTAGCTGCTAACTAGTTTAAACTTTGTAAAGTACAGGTTTGGTCACAGATGTGTGTGTGTATAAAATATAATTATCCTCACGGAGTCATACGAAATAAAAACTGTATTTGCAGCCGGCTTGCTTAACAGCCTTTGCTGTTGGAGTTTGTTTGACTTTGCGGAACTATTTTGCACTTTCTGTTTCTTGTCGACTGCTAGTATGCACGTTTCTTCTTCTTCTTCTTCTTCTTCTTCTTCTTCTTCTTCTTTTTAATACTGTCACGAAATTGTGTATAATTGAAATATCATTTAAAGCCATCCCCTGATCTGTAGCCTTTATTTTTTATTTCATATAACTCGGAAGGACATGCTTGCAACAGTTTCAATTTAGGAGTTAGGCTACTACTTCTAACCCATAGCCTATTACACCTAATACAATAGCCTTTGCAGAAGAGACGACCAGCATATTGCATTACTGTATAGGAACCATGAACTTTGACAAGATATTTCAATACAACGTTAAAGCACCAATAAAACCTAGTCATTAGGCTGTGTGGTCCAGTGGTAAAGAAAAGTGCTTGTATCCAGGAGGTCCCCGGTTCAAATCCCACCTCAGCCACTGACTCATTGTGTGACCCTGAGCAAGTCACTTAACCTCCTTGTGCTCCGTCTTTCGGGTGAGACGTAGTTGTAAGTGACTCTGCAGCTGATGCATAGTTCACACACCCTAGTCTCTGTAAGTCGCCTTGGATAAAGGCGTCTGCTAAATAAACAAATAATAATAATTATTATTACTGTCGGTGATAGAAATTGCTGAATAGTTTATTTTTTATAGGATATATAGGATATATATATCGCTAAACCTCAATGTAATTTCAGATGATGTACAATCTCATAATCAAATAAATAGTTATTAAATGCTTGTGAGGAGGCTGAATTCACCGCAAAACATCAGCATCGTCACTGTTTTGAAATATGGTACTGAACCCAAAAGCAAATACAGTCCCAATCCCTCTTAGTGCTGAGGAATTCTCTGTAACACGCAGCGTTTCAGAAACAGTTTCCAATGATGTGTTATTTCTGAATAAGTGTGTACCTGGCTTCACCTGTAGATGCATTATAAGTTAAAGAAATCCAAGAACAAAACAGTTACATTGCAAAAAAACAAAGCACAGTAAAACAGTTTGTGTAAATGAATGACTAGGCTGAATCCAACCCCTGAGTTAGCTTCGTGAATAGGGCCCATGGTTTTCTTTCATAACATAATCTCGTGTTGCACTACAGCAAAAAAAGGTTAGACTGGACCTGTGCTTCAAATCTATTTGTGCTGTACACTAGATGTATACAAATCCTATTGGAATATCGTGTATTTAATACAACGTACAGCAGATCCCTTTGACAGTGTACAGTCCCAGTATGGGAGGATGCACAGTAAATGGAATCGTGTTGCATTGCAGACAGTCGGTGTGTCTCAGTCCTTGCTGCTGCTCCTGAGCGAGTCACTGTTTATTTGTCATGGCTGCTTTATATCCTGTGGGATCCTGCTCTGCTCTCTGCAACACAGACAGAGCTGCTGTTTGCCAGCCTTCATTCTCCACCATGCTTGCCTGCTTTCTGTTTGTATTTGGGTGCGCTGGGGTTAGAACTCTGTTCTGTCAGGCAAAGGCAAGGATGGATGGGCAGATAACACACAACAACCATGTTTGCATGATTCCAATCTATCTGTCTGTCCGTCTGCCTGTCTATCTATAGAACTATCCATCTGTCCAACTTATTTTGTTCTTTTTGTCTCTGTCTGTCTTCCTGCCTGTCTATGTATCTGTCTGTCTATACAACTATCCAACTTTTCTCTGTCTGTCCATCTGTTTTTGATCAGTGTTTGTCAGGGGCATTTTAAGTGTGGGGTTGTGTGATCCATAATACCCACATAAAAAAAATGGAACCTCCACACATGTGAAGGGATGGAAAATGTGTCCCCCAATATTATTCATAATCCCAGTCCAACCTGAAATATGAATGCTTTCTGTTAAATTAGTGCAAATCTAATGAGAAAAAAATTCAGATTCATTTATTGAGACCATTGCTAGAAGTCGTTGTGTATTTGATCAGTTTGGTGTTGTCTCACAGGGAACAATTGGTACTTACCTTAAAGCTACAGTGCGGCACTCTTAGATAAAATGGGTTTGCATTGAACCCTGCTGGTTTTGTATGATACCCATTAAAGCAGTGCTTTTTAAATCCATTTCCTTTCCTCTTTTTTTTTTTCTAAACAGTAGAATCATTTCCCCTTTACTTTGTTTAAGATCCTGTGCCTCAATTTCATGCTTCAATTTGAAATTTGCAGATCTCTCAAGGCAACACAGTGGAAGTTTCTGTTACTTCCTGGTGTCTAATCAGGTGTTCAAAGTCACAGCATCAGATCATGTGACCTACAGCAAAGGTACCAGGATGTAACGGTTTATCTATGGTGCTGTAAATATAGTTGCATATCCTGAATTAGCACAAACAAAGTCAGTTAAGAAACCAAATATTGGAAGCACAATAAAGTAATAATAAAGATAATAATGTATTTTAAAACACTGGTTTCGCTGGATGTTTCATTTTCCCTGTTGGTTATATTGCTGCAGTTGGCTCCACTCTTGGCCGTTGTACCCCACAGCGGCTTGCAAGGTGACAGAGCTCTGAAGTGTAGAGGTCTCAGATCCTGTGAATACTGTGTTTATGAGCAACGAAAAGTGGTGCGGATTAAAAAGGAATACAATATTTCTGGTTGAAACAAAACCATTCCAATCCTCTTCTGCAGATTTGCCATTGTCATGTTGATTAGGTTTGGTCAATCGTGGTTTAAAAAAATAAATAAAACACAAAAATACAGATTCCGAAGTGGCCTGCTACAAATCTATTCCCCCCCCCCCCCCCCAGAGGATTGTTTTATCATATTTTTAATGCATGGTTTTGTGCCGCAGATAAGGGATAATGCGGATTTAAATGCTCTTGCTGCTGGGAGCCTAATTTGATGATTTGTATCGTGGGACAAGGTAGCCCCCAGGCCAAAACAGCAAATACGAAATAGTGAGACATCATTTACATATTCCAATTGACTTCATTTGTCTGTTTTTGTTATTTTGTGCAGTCCTGTGATTCATACATCTAATTAGACAGGGAGTCATTTTCAGCTTCCTTGAAACAGAAAGAGGCAGAAACACTATATAGGTTTGTGCAGAGAGCTTGCGCACAATCTGTGCAGCTATTTTATGTACTTGCAATGTTTTTTTTTTTTTTTTTAGCATAGCGCACAGTGCCACCTGCATGGTCAAATTATGTAACTGCAGCAAAGATATTCAATGTGTTTCTGCCCCTTGTGTAAAAAAGACTAACATTATGGTCTTGGCTTCATATTTTACAAACGAATCCTGAAGCTAAAGCGTTCTCAAAAACATTAAAGCGTTAATTTGTCCAAGGTAAATTTATGATTGGGGTCCATATCTGCAATAAAACAATAACTTACAGTTTATTAAACTACATTCTGCTTCCTTTAAAAAAAAAGTATCTTTAGAGAAATGTTTGAAAAAATTCAGTCCACTGTACTGTGTTTAATAAGTGCAAAGCCAGATCATTTGCAGCACAATATAACTGCACCCTCACATATATATAGAAAAACAAACAAAAAAAAACAAAAAACAGGCGGACTCCCTCACTCACCGACAGTTAGTGCTGGATAGAGATTACTGATTACCTCCTCTGTAAAACAAGACACCTATAGAACACACTCTGGTACTTAAAGAGGGTTTACCAGCACATCCCCCCCAAACACACATGCCATACTGGTACATTAGAGCAGGTCCAGGTTAAACATCATTGCACTAGGGTGGGCTGCTGATAGAATATCATTAACAGCTTGCTGCACGAAGCTAATGGAGACTTGCAGCAAACTGGTATATAGGTTTCCTCTGTGTGCATTTCAAACAGGCTTGAGAGTGTAGCCCGGCAGCTGACTGACTGACTGATCTCGCAGTCCACAGGTCTGTACCGCAGTGTTCAAATCTGACGGGCTGATATTGTCCGTGTCTGCTAAGCCTGGTTGATTCCGATTGCTCTCTAAGGGCTGGCTGCTTCAGACTCCTGTAGGACTGGTGTGGTGTGAAAAGCACTCGCGGGAAGCATTGCTCTGCCTATTCAGCAGCTCTGTCTTGGAACAACCTTCATCTTGACTTCAGGAACTTGGAAAGAGTGAATTTTTAATTAAATATGTTTAATGTAATAAAAAGGCATCTTTCTTTTTGTACAGGGATGCATTTTATATATTTATCTGCACTGCAACTGACCCCTCAAGATTTGTCATTTATATCCTTTATATGCCTACCTGCATGGAAACCTCTGGGGGTGAGAATTTCAATTTTTGGTCAGTAATCAGTGATATAGAAACAATAGGCAATCGTGTGAAAATGTTAGAACACTTTGTGAAAATATTAGAACACTTTGTGAAAATATTAGAACACTTTGTGAAAATATTAGAACACTTTGTGAAAATATTAGAACACTTTGTGAAAATATTAGAACACTTTCTGCTTCAATTAGACATCTTAAACGACTTCTAAAAGTCTCATGCATTTTACCATGTGTGGCTATGTTCCTTTTCTCTTACTATTTTAAATTAATTGCATGTTTTGTCTATTAAAGTCATCAATTAAATTAGACAATCACTAATTGGCCTATTTTGACTATTTTCAGTTACAGTGGTTTGATTTCTTGTGCACAACAAATCAAAACTACAGAAGCCGTAGGGTGTTCTAATAGATGTGCACACGACTGTGAAAATAAAATAAAATAACTGAATCATTGAATTTTTCATCATGTACCAGAATATTTTACACAATGAGTATTCTAGTGTTTGTAATTGCTGGTATATTCTGTAATGATGATTATAGTAAATAGCATATATATTTATATGTAGTGTAGTTAAAAGTATATAGAATAAAACATGCAAATTACTGTAATTAAGTTACTGTATGTATTAAGTATAGCACGATTTTGGCAATTTATCATTGAGGGGGTCCAGAATGGAGAAAATCGAATTATCAAATTGAATTATAGTTTATAAGCAGGCATCACAAATCCTTATTGTCTTAAAAAATTCCAAAAAATAATAAGAAACAACTGAAGGCTTTTTTTTTTTTTTTTCAATCCCCTAAATTAAATGAAGATGTTTGTTTCTGGTTTGATGCATTTTTTTGCTTTCCAGGCAGCTATTACTTGAAGGGCTCAGTTTTACGGTATTGTGTGTTTTTACTGAGTTTTGTCTGCGTTGCATGATGAAAAATGAGCTATTTTCTCATCGGACCATTCTTGCGTAAAGATATGATATATTTTCAAATTCAAAAAAATAATTAGGTGTAGGAATGGAGGGTGAAGGATGTGGAGCGGTTTGGAGCTGTGCTGACACGTGGACAGGGTTTCGATTCATTCTGGCAGGACTGCTGCTTTGGTGTTTGTCTTTGGATACATAATGCTCCCAATCTCAAATTGAGAAGGGAGAGGAGAGGAGAGGAGAGGAGAGGAGAGGAGAGGAGAGGAGAGGAGGGGGGGTGGGGTCCCAGCCCAGAGCATTCTTTTCCAGGCTGGAAATTCGTATTGGGTGGGGTATCAATATCATAAACCAAAAATTAAACAGTGGAAGGACTAAAGTTAAGAACTATATCCCCTCACACAATATCCCTGCTGAAAATAATACTGTCATTATCTTAAAATGTGTGATATCAACGTACCAGTTTTTCATAATTTCTCCCCGTTCTCATGTCAGCTGGTTGTTGAATTTGCTGTCTGTTATTTGTGAGGACCTTGGGCAAGAGGAAGAAAGTTCAAACACAGCATCGTTTTAAAACATAGAGAAGGGTTTGGAAACAGGATCCTGACAGCACGGCTTCCTATAAGATTAAATGAGAAAGTGCAGAGTGGCTTATGGGTTTAGATTTGCCTTGAAGTCCATATGCACCAATACAGTTCAAACAAAATGATAATAAAGTTAATCTTTCCCATATAAGGTTTTACGATAAGAAAAAGAGCACAGCAATAGGCAAACAGTTTGACTTTCTGTGGGTTTGGGTTTGAAATTCATCAAAGATTAGGCTGCAGGGCACTTCTCGGCCAGGGACCAACATAGGAAACCTACACCAAAAATTCCACTAATTCCTTGCATATTTCAGGTCTCTGTTTGAACTGTGCAGGGAGAGCTGAATGAAAACTCCTGCATCCTTTCCAATACAGAGTACCCCATAACTTAGAATCGCACGTGTGCTCTGCGTTGTGTGCAGCTATATAACTGCATTCACATTGAAGTGCGTGTATATGTGTGTGTGTGATTTATATATATATATATATATATATATATATATATTATATGGGACTTCGACACAGTATTGTCCCTCATATTCACAAATAACTCTCGGACCTCTCGGACCATGTTCTTAATTATATTAAACTTAGAGGCCTGTTCATATTTATTTAAGTGCCTTGCTTTGTTCAGTGAAGGTCAGATGCACATTAGAAATGCAGTGGTACACTACATTTAGTCTGTGCAATACTGGGTTGACTGGTCATTTAATACAGGATGTCCTCTTAATCAAGCCCCGGAAAACTAAAGCAGAGAAACGCAGAAATGACACGCTACCACTCAAGTGGAGCCCTCCCGCGCGTCCTCCAGCACACTCGCGTTCAGCCTAGTTCACTAGTGTAATGCATTAAAAAGATCTTTCTGGCTTCATTTCCTGCTGTTTTGTGTATAGTTCATCAGTAGCTAACTGTTTCTTGTGTAGCACAATCTATCCCTTTTGGTGTGTTGCTGTGTAAAGCATTTATTTTATATAATGCTTTTAAGTTGGTTAATTGTTAAAACAAACAAACAAACAAACAAATAAACAAAAATCAAGACATTATTGCTAGCAGTTCCAATCTCAGCTAGGAGTGTGGCACTCCATCATTCAACCAATCAAAGTAGTAGACAGGAGAGTGGTAGCCAATCGAAACAGCATAAAGCAGCATCAGTCACATCAGCCCAACCAATAGCCAATCATACCTGGTAAGTGCTATTCATAAAAGGATTGTAACCTGAAAATTGAAAAGATACTGCATTCTGAACTCTGAACAAAAAGAAAAATATCCTTCAAGTGCTGGAAAGGTTAACATGGGGAGGAGTCATTCTGGCATTGCTAGAGGTACACCTAAACGTGATTCCTGCTGCACAGAGCATCGGCAAGGCTACTGGTCTGGACTTGATAGACTACATGTTAGAGGCTAGGTGTGTAGCTATGTGAAGTACAGCTGATACCATAATCTGAAACGAGTGCACTGTACAGGATCGGTATGTCAAAGTAAAATCTACTGTGGTGATATTTCAATGAAGTGCCACTGCACTGCAATTGGAAAGCACTTGGTAATGGGGCAACTGCTGTAGTACTTGAAATTTGCCAGAGTAGCTCTTACGAGGAGACTGACTGACATCTTGAACACAGTTGAAGGGAAGCGCACTGTCTCAGCCAGTCCAACGACACCCTAGCTGTCTGTACAAACTGTATGTTGTACGGGGGCCTGTGATCTCCGCTCTGTAGGGTAAACCGCTTGTCGGCTCTGATTTGGGCTGTGGTTATTCTTCTGGTCTCCACAGCTTGTCGCGGTTGCTTTTCATAAACAACTGGAGCTTCAAAGTCTTTCTTGCCTTTATTTGTGAACAAATTTCTCGGGCTAAACCGAAGACGGTACTTTTTAAAAGTATAGTATAATTGAATTTTAAAATAAAGAAAACGACTTTTACCTTTCATTGACAATTTCCCAGTAAAGCCTTACAAGACAGACCGTTTGTTTTGTTTTGTTTTTGGCCTGCTAAGATAAATGAGCCTGCGGCTAGAGTTCTCTGCGTCTGACCTTCAGACGCTAGATGGACACAGTCCAAAGTTTTGTGTCACATTGTTAAACCGAATTAGGGTTAGTCTTTGTTTTTTTTCATTTTATGAACTAGCTAGATTGACTATCATTCTTTTTGAGTGTCTTTTAATCAACGTGTCAGTCTGTTACACTCTTCATGGTGAACTGCCTTGAATTGTATTTTCCAGACTTTTATCACAGACTCCTAGCGTTCTATATGTAACGGGCAGTGCTGTGTTATACACTGTTGTTATAGATTCTGACCTGTCCCCTGTCAATGAGCTGAGATGAGATCAAATGCAGACGAGCCCGGCTGTTTTGCACTGTGGTTAAAACGCTTGGTTGTGGTACGCAGGGTTGCCGGTTCGTTCGCATTTCAAAATAAATGATTTTCTTGTACAGTGGCGGTTCATGTTGGCATCGTTAGAAACTCCTGCACATTAAGTTCAAGAAGTACTTTCTGGTCCTTCTACTGAAAAGGAAAACCTTTACGTCAAGCAATCCATTACTACTGTGCACAGATAGACAATGCAGTTTGCATCAGTGTAGCCATCACTGCCATTTTGCCTCTTAAGCTTTCCATGTCAGTTTAATTAGCAGAGAGAACGAGACTAATTGTGAAACAGAATAAAATGCAATACAACCCACCCCCACCAGCTCCCCTAATACCACCAGTCATTAGGAAAACAGAGCTCTCAGAAGACCACTGAAACTGAACCCTCACACCCACCCACCCATCTACCCACGAGTGATTATTCCACAGGGAGTGCAGAACGAGACGGCAGTGTTCTCTTTCCCCGGCTCTAAGCAACAAACTTCCCGCAATCAGGGGGCCCTTTTTGTAGCAGTAGCTTTTAATTCATGGCATCATTAGCATGAGTTGTAGGGTGCTGAGACGAGCGGGGAAAGGGAGGGAGGGAGGCAGGGAGGCACAGGAATACACAGAGAGATAATAGGTAATTATCCCAGATTGTTTGTAATTGTTGCCTTGCGGCTATGTCTGATCTGCATTCGGGATGGGGAGAGGAGACTGAAACACAGCCCCTGCTGTTTATTTCAGTCTGAAGATATGTACGGCTACATTTCTTATTTTGATTGTCCTTGCTGAAGGTTTAGCAATGTGTTCAGAACAGCAGAATGGTAACAGATTCTTTGTTGCAGTACCAATAGTATGAACTAGTAAACCATCGCAATTCCATGGCACTGTATTAGTATCAGGCAGTTCGCTACTGTATCAGGACCACGGTCTGTGTCGTATTTGTTCCAGATTTACTGTGTTGCCCTTGCTGGCTGGTAATGGTCCTGATTGGGATTATTCAGAGTAATGGTATATTATAATGGTATCCAAATGGTCTATATGCTAGTAGCCTGTACATGGCAAGAATATAACTATACGCACTGCTGCTCCTCCTTAGGTCACTGTACTGTAGTGGCTGAAGATGCTTGTGTGTGGAATTATTGTTTAGAGACACTGTCAGCTGGGCTCAGGCTTTGGTTCGGTTGCAGCCGGACCGCAGGGTCTTGCACACTGACAGCACACATCAGAGCTCTCAGCCAGCAAAATCACTGGAGACAGCGCAGACCCCGCCTGCAGGCTGCACAGGATCCACAGCTTCAACATCTACAGCTCAAACTAGAGGATGGAAGCTTTAGCAGCATTCACATTCAAGTGTGCACAACAGAGCAAGCCGTAAATGTGGTTTATGGTGAGAGGCAGAGCTGAGGGACCAGGAGGTAGAGTGTCCAAGTGCTTAGATCTGAGGGACTGGGAGGCAGTGCGGCCTAGAGGTTAGAACCAGTGGACTGGGATGCAGTTGACAAGAGTCATTTGGGGTCACATTTGACCTTGTTTTTCACTTCTTGTCAGATACCACAGAACACTGGTTTTGACAACCTGTGAGCCGATAGCTTGCTGTTTCAGCTACCGATGCCTTTACCGAAAAACATCTTTGGAACAAGGGTGTTGACAGTTCTTTGCTGAAACTAAAATGTAAACAGCTGTTCTTTAAGAGGTCTGAGTCAGGGGGTTTGGTTATATTGTCTCTTCAGCAGTTTTTGGAAAGGCGTCGGCTCCAGGGTTTATACTGTAGCCTGTCCGAAGTGGTTAAGAATGTTACCCTCCTACCTTGTACAGTAAATGCCAGTGCTCCTGGATCCAGAGGCTCTTAGCTTCTAGTGAAAAGTGAAAAAAAGTGACCTGTAAATGGAACGGAGTGCCGCTCGCTCGCTCGCACCTGCCATGTGATTTTTATTTTGGAGCCGGGCTGTTTAACAATCTGGCTCATGTCTCTGGCTGTGTACAGGAGCCCTGCTGTGAAGGTATTTATAAACTGTTCCAGACATTTAATACTGCCGAACCTCGGATCAACACTCCCCTCTTGCCTTCCACCCTCCCTTAAAGACGCCATGTCCCTGCAAAGTGACTAGGGGCGCGGTTAACCCCTTCCTCTAAACTCGGTGTCCACCGGACAGGGAGGGATAAAGGGGCACACTTTGACGTAACAGCCTGATCTGTTTCTCAGCTTAGCCTGAAACCGTTTTATTCCTCCTAATGTAAAAGTAAATCATGTCCTAAATATTTGAAATGTCACACATTTTGCGCTGGAATAAAAACTTAGTCACTCTGTGAATCAGCTGACAATTTGATAATTTGTTTTTAGTATTTTTGGCTTGGTTCCTGTTTTTTTAAAAGCTTCTTTCTTTCAAATATGTGTTAAAAATACAGATTATTGGCCCTATTTTGAAGCAAATTGAAAGGAGAATGTTTGGAAAAGAATAACACAAAAAATCACAAATCACAGCGTTTAAGATGTTTGCCTTTTTAAATGGGGAATTTTATAGCATGTGGGGGCCTTACATTTTTTTTCTTTTTTAAAATTTAGTCGTCACCAATGGATTTTTTTACCCCATTTTATCCCAATTTGGAATCGCCAGTTGTTGTATTAATCGCGGTCCACCACTGCAACCCCCACACCGACTTGGCGAAACGGCGGCAGACACACGCGTCCTCCGAAACGTGCCCTGCCAAGCCATGTTTTTTCACACTGCAGGTCCACAGCGAAGCCATCAGACCTATAGTGCCAGAGGACAACGCAGATCTGAATGGCTCCACAGCAGGCCCTCAGGCACCCTGCCGGCCACAGGAGTCGCTGGTGCGCGGTGAACTGAGTATTACCCTGCCGATCTGAGCCCTCCCCACCCGGGCGGAGCTCGGCCAATTGTGCACCGCCCCCTGGGAACTCCCGGTCACAGTCGGCAAATGACATAGCCTGGATTTGAACCTGCGATCTCCAGGCTATAGGGCACATCCTGCACTCCACGCAGAGAGTCTATACTGGATCTGCCACTCAGGAGCCCCGGGGGTCTTACATTTTAAGTTTGATACAGTTTAGCCCACATGAAGAAACTATCATAATGGTCCTGTAGTATTCATAAAACTAAGCAATTCTGATAGAGAATTTCATAGCAGTGCAATGTCATAAAATACTCCTTTTCATCAGCGCTGTGGATTTTATGCTAAAGAATATCACAAAGGCTTGTGACCCCCATGTTTCGTTGCTCGACTCCCGGGACAGGAAGCTCCCAGGGTTCGTCCTGTCTGGGTAAAGAGAGGTGGGGGATGGGGGATGGGGGGGGGTGGTCCTTGCTGTGAAGGGCTGGCAGCTCTCCAAACAGCACAGCTGTAAATGAAACCGCATACAAGTCCGGGCTGCGCCAGCCAAGAGATTAGGGGAATGGCGGAGTGTTTCACACAGGCTATAAATACAGGCATACCGTGGAGAAAGATCACTAGAGTGAGGAAAAGACAGAATTAAATGGTACAGAGTGAGGGATATTGGAGATTACAGTAGGAGGCTGTCTTGCTGTGCCCTAGTGGTTAGAACTGGGGGACTGGAAGGTAGTGTGCCCTAGTGGTTAGAACTGGGGGACTGGAAGGTAGTGTGCCCTAGTGGTTAGAACTGGGGGACTGGGAGGTAGTGTGGTCAAGTGGTTTGAGCTGAGGGACTGGGTGACAGGGTGGCCTAGTAGTTAGAGCTGAAAGGGAGGCAGTGTAGTCTAGTGGTTCGAGCTGTGTGACTGGGAGGAAGTGTGCCAGCCAGTATTAAAGTTTCACCAAGTATACAGTATGCTAATTACTTTAGTATACTGTACATATTAAGAGTATTATATTAGTCTTCTAGTACACTTACACACATAAGATTTTACAGGAAAAATTAATTCTAGGTGTATCAGAAATAAACGATTTCAGGTGAAAAGGGGTTAACTGGTGCTAATCGACTTTCAATCAACGTCTTTTCTTTTTTGTAACCGTTTTAAGCTGCAGCTGCTTTTATTTTTCTTACAAACACGTTTGTGTATCAAGGGGTTCTGCAAGGGCGGAATGTGTTCAATAATAAATCTAGTAATAGGGACAGTGGAGTGCTGATTGGCTCTGCGAGATCACATGGGCAGGCTGGCAGCTGGCTGGTTCGGAGGCTGACACAGCTGTTTCTGTCAGCTGTTCACTCGTTTACTCCAGAATATCAAACCCCTACGATGCTGGACTGGGGGTTCTGTTACTCCTGCCGGAATCAACTGCATTGTCTACGGAATCCTTCCTAATGCTCCTGAATTCCGATCATCCCTCCACGGAGCTCTTGTGCCGGATCTGTAGGCAGCACTGCAATGTTGGCCCCTGTTTTGAAGTCTTTGGCTATGCATGTGCTCCAGGTCAAAGTGTGGATTGGAGTGCCCTCTTCTAGCTGATTTTTTAAAGTTCTGATCATCTCTCAAGTAATACAGTCCTGTTAAGAAGCAATCAAGATGTCTGTGGCACCCTTAAAAAATAATTTCTTGCTAGTTTTGAAACATTTAGAAGCATGCAGTGCAACATGTTCACTGGGTGCAAAGCGCAGTGAATTTCAGTCCCAGGTGTCTGTGCTCTGTGGTGATTCAGCACAGCCAGTCTGTGAAATTCCAGAGTCAGTGGAGCGTGCTGCAGCAATCTGTGGGATTGCTGGGTTCATGCAGGCACATGGAATTCCTGGCTGGATTTGTAGTGGGAATTCCGTGGTGGTTTGTGAAGGCAGGAGCCTGATCCTGCAGAAAATTCACTTTAAAAGCTGTAATCTTGGCTGTATGTCACACACGTTTTCTTACCCCTGTTCAAAAAGGTTGTGTCTCACAAGCCCATGTAGGAAATATCTGGTCAAGTCGTAGCAAAAAGAAGAAAATTCCAAAAAGATTTTGGGACACTGCCCCAGGTATCTTTATTTATTTATTCATTTCCCTTTAAAATACTTCACAACTCATCTTGCCTAGTTGATCCCATTTCCTCAAATTTGCCGCATGTGTTTTCAGAAGTGCAAGCTATCATGTTGCCACGTCTGCCATTTTGAAGAATTCAGCCTCACGTTAGAGTCATGCCCTGGGTATGTTGTCCTGGCAACAAGCCCCCCATCCCCAACCCCCCCACACCCCAGACACTTGAATTCGCTTAGACTGGGGAGATTCCTGGATTAGAAGAGCAAAACTATGTTAATGGCTACTGTGAAAAAAATATTAAATCCCACATCCCTACAGAATGACTTCAAGGACCGTATTTTAATTTCCTAAGAGGGATGAAGCATTTTTTTTGTCATAATGTCATTAAACTAACAAAATGATAATTGAACTGATTCCACATACCTGCAACCAAGTTTTATCACAGCAGTCTTCTAACATATTGAAGTTTACTTTCAGAAATGGATGCAAACTTTACACTTGCTTACATACACACGCGTGTGTGCGTGCGTGCGTGTGTGTGTGTATATGATTGTGCACACTTTGGTTTATGTGGACCAGTTGGTGGGCTGTGCATCCAAGTTTAACAATCTCCATGCAATGCATAGGAAACACTTCATCCCAAATGTTCATGATTTCTGGCGACCCATGCCCCTCAATGCAAGGTCTGCAGTGAAGATAGCCATACACGCCTGTGTGTGTGTTTGAGTATGGAGAGAACAGTTTACCTCCAATAGGAAATGAATTACACTCCATGTGAGTCAAAACAGTGTGACACTTGAGCCTGTCCCTGCTTTATGGAAATGAAATTATATCGTAATGTCACTTTATTAGAACAGAAAGGCTCTGAATAAAAATTAGCCTGTTGTTGTCACAGCAACATGAAGCCTGAAACCTCTCGGTGGCTGTTTTTATTGCTGAAACTGGACGGGAGGGGGCTGCAGCAGGGGATTGTGGGAACTGTTATTTCACAAGCTTCACTCGCGTCAGCAGTACAGGAACTGCGTGTTGATTGGTCCTCAGAGGGATATTTGTTTTTTTCTATGCGTGGAGTATTTTTAGCACTAACATTGTCTTCAATTGATTTTCGTCCACCTCAGAAATCCTTGTCAGTGCCTCAGATCTCTGTTATCCAGATGTTAGATTAAACTAATTGCATCTTTCTCTAAATGAACTTCCCCCTAAAATTACTGGAGTACGTTTTCTTTACAGTTTATTTTCTCTGAATAGTGGCTTGGTGTATCTGACAGAAATTGTTTCAAAAGAGGTCATATTTGAAGCTTGTATTGTTTTTAAACTGGGGATGTGTAAGCAAGTAATGCAAGCATTGTGTTTTCTATAAACCTCATCATTTTGTAACATTTTGGATCGATATAGCTCTTGAGTACGATTCTATACATAGCTTTAATATTACAGAGGTCTGTTTAGGGGAACGCACAGAGCCTAAGAGCAGGCAGCAAATCAAATAACATGTACAAAACGCTCTACTGTTATTTAAGAGCCTGCAGCTTCAATACAGTCCAGTATGTGAACTCAGAACCGTGGATGATCTATGATCAAGCAAGTCAAATACATGATAGAGAACTCGGTACTGGGGATCTGAAAGCCAGCAAACGCAATACAGCAGGGATTTGTGAGCATTCAAATCCTACACGGTATAGAGGAGCTGGGGATCTGAAGTCAAGTCAGTGGAGTATCTATACAGTGCTTGAGATCTGAGAGCCAGCAAATTCAATACAGACAGCTAACATTACTGGGCATCGTAGAGCAAGCAACTTCAATCTGGAGTTGTGAACGCTGTGGTCTGGGAAACGGGCAGGCTCTCAGGCTGCACGGTGCAGTGTGGTGGGTTGGTGCTGCAGAAATGCTAATGCTTCCTCTGCGGTTTGTTAGGAACACAGTGATTAGCCCTCCTGTCCCCCGGGGGGAGCCGCTCTGATTTATCCTACTATAATTTACTTTGACGTCAACAGGAAGAGCAGACCTCTGGGGGCTGCTGGTGAAGGTTGCTGCCGGCACTGAGCTCGGGGCAGCTGGGAGGATTATTAGAGGGCTGAAGTATTTTCTGTCAATCTCACTAGCCCCAACGTCCCCTCGATCTGTGTTCTGTTAGAGACTGGCACCACAGTGACCCCTGCTGAAGAAGGTGTGTTCTGTAGCTCCCCCCCCCACACCTGTTTACATACTAGTTGTAATACGTTACGGGCTACAGGAGGCACGATACTCTGCAGAAAGATACTCTGCTCCGAGTATGAGGCTGCCTGTGTTGTTGCTCTCTCTTCAGTGGAAGAGGCCGAGTGATAACTCTGTTGTATGTGTCCAGTGGGTTTACAGAGGAACCATGTGAGCGGTGAAAAGATAACTCTTGCTCTTACCAGTCTCATTTTCTCTACAGCAATAGGATTGCTCTGCACTGTTTGTTTCTTTAAGACTTCTTTGTGCAGTAAGGTTATTAGTAAACAGCATGGGGTCACTATACACCGTGAAGGGGGGATGGATAAATGATCCCTTGCCAATACTGCCACCCCCCCTCCCTCCTCTCGCACACACGCTGGGGCGCCACTGATCCCAACCCAGCGCAGCTCTCCAAAGCATGGACACAAGATACCAGAGTACTGGAAGAGGAAGTGTGCCCAGGTTGTTTCTATTCAAACCTGTGTTCGACAGTATTCAGTATCTCCTTTATTTTTTCACAGGTGCTGCTTTTGAACAAGAAAAACCAAGACGTGCAATTGGTCAAGAGAGAGACCATTTCAAGACGCTTGGATACAGAAAACTCAGTTGAGGAACTCCTAACCGTAAGTGATACAGAGTACGTTGATTTTTTTTTTTTTTTGCCTAACTCTACACAACTTTGAGGTGTCCTTTGAAAGTAATACATTTTTAATTTTACAAATGATAAAAATCTTTGTAAAATGAATTTGTTGTTAGTAGCGCAAGCCAGTGGCAGTGGTCTGTATAGATATACACTGGAAGCTTAGCGGACTATTTTAAAGATCGTGCTGCTGGAGTAGTAATAAAAGGTTAGCGCACTGGTATCAAAAAACAGGAGAAGTACATTATCTAATTGGGATAGGGGCATGGGGAGAGGAGCAGTTTCTGATTGGGTCTGGGGCAGGGGAGAGGGAGTGTGATGGGGAGAGGAGCAGTTTCTGATTGGGTCTGGGGCAGGGGAGAGGGAGTGTGATGGGGAGAGGAGCAGTTTCTGATTGGGTCTGGGGCAGGGGAGAGGGAGTGTGATGGGGAGAGGAGCAGTTTCTGATTGGGTCTGGGGCAGGGGAGAGGGAGTGTGATTGGGAGAGGAGCAGTTTCTGATTGGGTCTGGGGCAGGGGAGAGGGAGTGTGATGGGGAGAGGAGCAGTTTCTGATTGGGTCTGGGGCAGGGGAGGGAGTGTGATTGGGAGAGGAGCAGTTTCTGATTGGGTCTGGGGCAGGGGAGAGGGAGTGTGATTGGGAGAGGAGCAGTTTCTGATTGGGTCTGGGGCAGGGGAAAGGGAGTGTGATTGGGAGAGGGGCAGGGGAGAGGAGCAGTTTCTGATTGGGTCTGGGGCAGGGGAGAGGGAGTGTGATGGGGAGAGGAGCAGTTTCTGATTGGGTCTGGGGCAGGGGAGAGGGAGTGTGATGGGGAGAGGAGCAGTTTCTGATTGGGATAGGAGCAGGGGGAGATGGGCAATGTGATTGGGATAGAGCCGGGGGGAGAGGGACAGTTTCTGATTGGGATGGGGCAGACTGAGTGCGGGTGACAGGTTCGGTCGCTGATTGAGTGAGAAAGCAGCTGGGTATTGAGCACAGTTTCCCTTTCAGCAGTGCTGAAGTGGCTGTCTCAATATATTCTCTGCTTTAATCGTTCCCACCTACTGTCTCCCCCAGAGCCCCGTGGAGTATTGTTTTACAGATAATTTCGTTTGCACTAACGAGATTTTACTAATTAAATCTCCTCTCGGCTGGAGGCTATCTCTCCTGTTGAGCAGAGTGATTGTTTGTGGATCTTTTTAAGACAAATAAACATTTTTATTCCGAAACCTCTGGGAGATTGAATGAAGAGAGGTCTGGCTCAATGCTGTCCGCTCCACTGGAATAAATCTACGATCCAGCCCCCTACCCTCAGTCTTATAAATGTAACCCACGGTATATTTGCACTATAATTTAGCAGTTCTCCAGTGCCTTTCCCTAGTTTATATTATGCATTTATCATAGTTTCCCATGGTTCGCCATACTATTTGTATGCGTCATACCTCGCTTTCACTATGCTTTATTGCAGTTTGCCATGTTTTTACTATGCTAACTTTTACAAGGGTTAATTCTGTCTGATACAGCCACAGTATATATTTCAAAACCAGTTTACGAATGGTTTTCTAAATCCAAACCTGCCTCAATCGGCGACCTAATCTAATCACCCGAACTGACCATACCATGCCCCTTTTATTGTCCGTGTTTGAAGCATTGCACTACAGTAAGAATCAAGCTTGAACGTTGATGTACTGTATGTGAAAGTTATTGCTAGAGCAGTGGAAAGCAGGGCGGAGTGTTCACATTGTGTGACATCAATGCTCTCGCCTGCACTTGGTGTTGAAAGCAGAACTGACCCTTGCTTTTGTAAGCAGTCTCAGAGGGACTTGCAGGCTATTGTGGGAGCTGACCGTTGGCCTCCCTTCCTAGTAGCCAAACTTCTCGTGCCGTGCTCACAGAGGAAGTGCTTGGCGTATCTCTACCAAGCAGCCCCCAGCAGCAGCCACTCTCTCCTTACAGTCTTTTTCATCCCCACCATCCTGTTGAATTCTGGGAGGCTGCCCAGTGTTCTCCGAGGTGCCCCACCCCCACCCTGACGCCAGCCCCGCGCTATCAGGTTTCTGCCACCTGTTGTGTGGCTTAGGGCAGCGTGGAGGGAGACGGGCGGGGGTGGTGACTGGCACTGTCCCAGTAGTGCATCCATACACTGACTTGCAAACTCTGAGGTAAAACAAAGTGACTCTGATGAAAGCATCAGCAGCAAGATTGCTGCTTTCTTAGTGGGTTTGGCCTCGCAATGGGGCAACACCATACACAGTATTGCTGGTCTTCCTTGATTTTGTATATTAAAAAACTTTTTTATAGTAATATTGGGCACACTTCCAGTGCGTGCTGTTAACTGGTAGTGGTGCTATTTTCAGCGGTGTAACCATTTCAGGATTTCAGTGTCTACAGTATCAATAAACTGTGCTTTGGGCTGGGCAGCAAGCTTTCAAAAGCTGACTGGTTCCATAGTTTTTTTATTTCCCCAGATCTTTTTGTGTATTTTGTTGACGTTTTCATGGTTAGGCATTTCTCTAGCTCCCTCTTTCTTTCCTTCACTGAGCACAATTCTAATTATGTTGATTTTATTCCGCGCCCCCACCACCCAATGGAAGCTTATTAGTTTTAATATTTTTTTATTTATTCCCATTTCCTGGAGCCCCTGCTGGCGTTTCCAATTACTCCTCGCTGTTCGGCTGTAATTGCCTCCCTGTTAATGGCTGCCAGACAATCGTGCTAAATGAGGTGAGGCCGAGAGGCTGGGAGACTGACTTCATTAAGAACTAATGGGATTTTATTGGGGGGACCGAGTATCCAGCTCATCACAAAGAGAGAGGGACCGGGAGGAGGAGCAATGAGGGAATATGGGTGCGATGGCGCTTTGCCTTTTAAGAGCGTCGATACACCATTTGAACACCGGGTGGCACTGTTTAATATGCTGAAGCCATATAATCATACACGGCCCAATGTCTGTTCTACTGTACAGGTACAGTATGTATTAGCTATAATTATAGATGACCATTCTGATGGAATAAGTTTGTATTGAACAAAAAATCATTTTTGTGATCAGTATTTCTTACCTTGGTTATCAGCCCTGTCATAGTTGTTTAAACTATTTATTACACTGTACATTCTAAACATTCCGGTTTGGTGGATGAACGTTCCAATGTTTCTAATCTGATGTAGCGAAATAATGTTCTCAATGGGATCCAAGCTGTTGGCAAAGACTGCTTGTCCTTTTAGGATTGGTCTGAAAATGGACCCTTTTGAGAATTGTAATTGCCGTGTATAGCAGTTCAAACTATTAGTTCTCCAGCACTAGCTCTGATCATTCTGTGGGGGGGGGGGGAACAGACCCCTTCAATTATTTGTGAAACCACTTATGTTGTTATACCAAATCTCTGACCAGTAGCATGTGTTGGGTAGTTAACAAACCACACTCCTTGCTAACATTGAGGGAATCCACAGTGGTTCTTTGGACAAACCACAATGAAACTGTAGGGTTTAAACACAAGTAAAAGAGTTGAGAATATTGTACCTTTCTGAGGAATTGAATTTGGGGAATTCGTATGTGATTTGTTGTAATTCTTAGCTGCTTCTTCCTTCCTTCATTAAAGGATATTAAAACTGTGTTTGATGTTAGCAATTTCTCTGTCTCTTTCCCCCTCTCAGGGTAAACCGCCCATTAGTGCAGGGATCGTTACTGATAACTGTTTTATTAAAATGAGAGCCTGGTGTCCCGTGGCTGCAGCTTCACGCTGTGTCCCTGACGCTCTTCACAAACTTACACCCCTAGGGGGAAGAGGGGCACGTAATTGGGCCCACATCCGATTGGAAGATGAGACTAGTCTTCTCGGCAAAATAATATCATTTACATTTTATATTCATAAGACCCAGGATAATTAGAATGTGTGTGTGTGTGTGTGTGTATGTATGTATATATATATATATATATATATATATATATATATATATATATATATATATATATATATATATATATATATATAGGGTAATCTGTGTGTAGGAGATCACGGTTGGAAGATAATTGAAGTCACTTGAATAATCTTCCCAGCTTTTAGCTTGAATCACTTTCCCCGCTGGTAACTTCTCTTTCTTTCTCTCTCTCTCTCTCTCTCTCTCCTTTCTGCCACATCTCACTCTCTCTATCTCTCACTTATGTTTAGATTAGTGGTGTTGCTCTGAAGTAAAGCAGAGATAACACACAAACTGCCTCAAAGGGACCTCCCTCGTAGAGGACAAGGCAGCCATTCAGTCTTAGTACTCCACCATAGTGTATGGTTGTTTTGTGATGTGATGAATAAACAGAGACCTTCATCCAGGGGTAAAAAGTATATTAACCCGCTGCTCCATCCAATTTCTCTCCTCTCCTGATTCCGCATCTGTTATTCCCACTCTCCTAACAGCCTTTCTCTCAATTCAGATCAACTGTGCTTCATTAGTGTGACTCCAATTCAGTCATGTGCAGCGTAAGGTTATTAGTACACCTAAATGAAAAATGATAGAGTCCAGTGCAGGCATTGTCAAATTAACATCTAGAAAGGGAATGCCAGAATGGAAGAGGTTTGTTTCTTCTTGCAATGGGAAAGCTCTCTGATCAGAATAGCAGATGCAGGATGTTAGGCACAGTTTGTCTGCTCAAGTTTTGGACATGGTGGCCCAATCCCACTAGTTTTGCTTTAACCTTTGGCTGCCAATATATGTTCTTACTCAATACCAGCATGTTGTTTCTTACAGTTTTATTTAACGGTCGTTTTGAAGTAAATTCTGATATACTTCACACTACAAGCACGATTTTTCACTTTACAAATTCAGAAATGTGAAAGAATTTTCAGTGACAGTTGTAGAAATTAAACTTCCTTAGTACTGTAAAAATGAACTCATCATTTCATTAAAAAAAATGGTGAAATCAAAAGTTTATTTTACTACAGTAAAACCAAGAAGATGATATTCTATTATTCTTGTAGTACTTCTTGTCCTATTTGTGTTTTTGAAGTGAGGTTAGGTACTGTAGCAGCACTGGAGGCCCAAAATGAGGCCTGGTCCCGGAGTAACAGCTGCATTGCAGCTGCCGGTGGCTCCTGCTGGGGGAGAGCGGCAAAACCCTCCGGGGTCAGAGCTATGGTATGTCGGTTTCCATGGCAACTGGCTGAGGGCCTGATCTTCTAGAACAATCCTGCTACTCAGCCCAGGAATCACCGCGCTTAGCTCAGCACAGGGGAATGCGGTACTCGCCAAGCGGGAGGAGAGAGACAGACAGAGAGATTGAGAGAGAGAGAGGGGTTGATTGTGAGAGGCTGACTTGGGCCTAACAAAACAGTGGTTGTCATGTTAACACCCCCCCCAAAAGAACTGAGGCCTCTTGAGTCTCCAGAGCTCAGGATTGGCAAGCAATATTTTAAGGAGTAAAATTGATTCAATGGTCACAGTTGTGGTCTATTGTGTGTATATATATATATATATATATATATATATATATATATATATATATATATATATATATATATCAAAAAGTTTATATCGAGATCACTATGCGAATCTGGTTAGACTGAAAAATCCCCTTTTTCAGTGATTCATCTCGCCAGTAAATTAATCTGAGCTGGGAATGTCTCGCCATCCACAGGACAAATAACTCCATCAAAACCAGACTGAAAACAGACTTTTCCTGCAGTTTAAAAAAAAGCATACTGGAATTCAAACCTGTGAAAATTTGAGCCTGGCATTGTCTTGGGGTAGAGCAATTCAGAAAACTTTAGGACTGTTTGAATTGAATTGAGTTTATTCAAAGTATCGTTTTTAATCTATTTTTTTTTTTAGTATTGTCCATGCCTTTTAATAAAGACTTTGAGAAGAAAGAAAGAAACTGCTTGCAGGTATTTTTTTCTGATGAAGAGAAACAGGGGGGGCTGCACCGCTGTTTCCATGGAAACAGGCTTCCTGTAGAAAGGTCACTCAGACAGAGATTCAGGAAGGCACAAGAGGATTATTAGGGATTTGGCAGGAAGCAAAATCATTTTTATTCTCTTTTTTTTTATTTAGGATGGCGAGGGCTACTAACGATTAAAACGTTTGAATACAGAAATGGTGTCACTCTAAACGGTGAGAGGGTTTTTCTTGTTCGCCGTTGGAAGTCGAATTGAAAGGAGTGCAAGTTGCCCTGAACGGCTGCGTTCGCCTTGGTGCTCGTTGCTGATACACACTTGTCTGCCCCCTTAATTGCTGGCATTTCCGCTTTCCTCTCTTTCTCTAAAGTCACTTTAATTAAGTCAGGCGCGCCGGCCTGGCTGACAGAGATAATTAGAGTGGGTTTTAGACAGCACGCTCCTTAAATGCCGCTATATTTTTCTTTTTTATACAAAGCCGCAAATAAAGATTGCGGATTATCCTTCAGTCTTGCTGTAACCTCCAGCCCCTGTGAGAACGCAAATAAAATTTGAGAAATCTCAAAAACACCAGGTTTTGATGTATTTGGAGAGCAATTAAAGTGAAAACGAATTGTGCTCTTTATGCAAACTGTCTTCTGCATCTAGAGTTCTACAGGAATAGAGAGGGGTAAAATAGCTGAGGTAGAACAAGAGTGGCGAAAGAGAAATAAAGCAGCTGCTGTGAACTAGGGGTGAACCGAAACTCTTATTTTCAGGGTAATTACCTTTAAGACATCCTGAAGTTGTTAGGTATTCATTAAATCCAAAAAAAAAAGTGTAAATTACTCAACACGATACCATGCACTCCCTCTGTTTCCCTTGTTTACACAATTATTGACTGTCAAGAACAATCTCACAGTGTTATTTAATATAGAACCTGTTGTGATCAAACTAAAACACTTATTTTATAAGCGGCTTATTTGTTTAACCTTTCTTTCGTCCTATATATATATATATATATATATATATATATATATATATATATATATATATATATATATATATATTTCACTTTCCTTAGTTTCCTTAGAAATCTCTGCAGTGCACTGTCGGGTTGTAGTCCTGGGCCAGATGTTATCTGTGATTAAACTCGCCAAAGAACTACCTATCCCAGTGTCCACAGCGGTAGCTCGAGTTTACATGAATCCTGTTGCATTTGCTGCTTTTGCAACATATTTTACTCAATTGTAAAGGTGAGGGAAGGACAGTTTCCTGCACATAATGACCGCTAGAACAGTTCGCTTTCAGCTCTCCAGTCTGTGGTCCATTTTCATCTTTACAGCATGACAAGGGTTCACAGAGCATGTTTAAAAAAATAAATAAAGGTAAGTAAAAGCTGAAGTTAGCAAATGGAGGATTAGTTAAATACCAGCAGCGCTTCCCCCAACACTCATACACAGGCCTCCTATTGCAGGAACTTTGAGGAAATTCCAGTCTGTGTTTAAAAAGAAAAAAAAAAGTTTAATTGGGATTTATAAACTGTAACTGTAATAGTCTAAGAATCTTTGAGATATTATGAAAGAATTCCAGAGAACGGGAATAACCCTTCTTCAAAATGCTCATGCTGATTTCGCCTTCGAGAGTAAGACAATATATACATTTTTAACACATAGCTCCTGCTTACTGGCAGAATAGATTGTTGAGAGAGATGCAGCAATGGTGTATTGCTTGTAAAAGAACAGATTTACCCAGAAATATTACCGTTAAGGACTGTTATTCATGAAGGCAGACTGGAGGATGTCTCTCATTTGCTTTCCATCCTCTGTCTCGCTGTGCCTCTTCGTGGAGGGTCCAAGCTGGGATAGTTAATAACTCAATAACTTGATTTGAGCCGAGGACACGGATGAAGCAGATGGCAGCTCAGCGGTTTAGGTGTTAAAGTCTTTCGAAATTTGGCCAAGATTCAGTGATATGATAAAAAAAGTGATATGACAAATAAGAAACGCATCATACAATTCCCAGTGTCTTATTCCAAACAGCCCTGTGTGTTGGCTCTGATGTTTAATAGAACTGTCCCCCTGCAATACCCTGCCTCAGTGGATGTGGTATTTCTCACTGATGCATTTCTTTCATTCACTGTTGGAGGACAGGTTAATGCTTACACTCTGATGTTCTAGCTGTACTTAGAGATAAGACATATTTTAGAGGAGGGGTGCATTAAACTTTTAAGGCCGTGACGACAAAAAGGGAATTGTACAAAAAGGAGAATACAGCAGTTCTGATAACTGTTCTATTTCAAACTATACCATTTTGCTCTTTTAAAGCGCATTTGAATTATATACGTTTTCACACAGCATTAAAGTGACTTATTTGTTTTCTGAATCTATGTGGGAAGAGATACCCAACCATTTCCTGTGCCTGATGAATAATTAGCCTGGTAAGCAGAGACCACATCCGTGGAATTCATTTAATAAAGTAAAACCAATTCTCCAGCAACGGTTTACACTTCAAATTATTTAAATGTACAAATGAAACGTTTGACTACTTGATTTAGTTCCTCAAAGGTCTGTGATCTGAAGTTCAGATGAGTTGTTTTTCTTGTCCTTAGTGGATTTTCATTAGGTGACTCAGTACTGTGATTGCCAAAGAGCAGACCTCCCCTCATACACATGCATTTTTCTGTTTGCCTTGTATATGAAGAATGGCTTGCCAAGTGTGAGTAAGCCTGTCTGGAACAGAGGGAAACAGTACATGATTAGAAAACTGGGGATTCAATGCTCTGTCTATCTGTCTAATGGTGCTGGGCAGTATGCAGTGTCGCTGGGAAAGATGCGAGGGGCTTATAGAAGTTTACCATAGTTAAAGCAAAGCTACTGTAAGTAATAAAGCAAAGGGAAAGCATGGCAAAGCATAGAATTGTGGAGTATATGGAAAACTACAAAGCGGTATGCAATTCAATGTGTTAACATTATTCAGCAGGTTTCATTCGACTTTGTGAAGCAAGATGAGTTCATTCTATAGGGTGATGGAAAACGTTTGGCCATAGCTGGACAGTGTACCATGGTAAGCTCCGGTAAACACATAGAATAACCACAGGCAAAGCATGGGGAGCCTGCACAGTTACTGCAGATTTACTTGTAGAAGGGCGGGAGTCTGTTTGATCAGTCTTGCAATTTTGGACTGTCCCATCATGCTGCTGGTATTGCATAGTCTGAGTTGCTGTTCTTCTGATGAGGTGTTTAGCTGAGGTCCTGTGTACTTTATGACTGCTATGATTATGAACTCTGGGCTCTGTTCTGTAAAAGAAAAATATGTATTCTTTTAAAAAAAGCATCAGTGAAAAATAGGTATAAAAAATGGAATAACATTTACTTAGTTTCTGTATACAGACTGCATTTTATATACAAGGTGCACTATAAACCTTCCATAAGTAGTCCATAGGATTCTAGATTGTGTTCTTCCTTGGGTAATACGCAAAGGGTGCATGTTATACAAGAGTGTATACAGAGAACATTACGGTATATTCTTAAATGAGAACATAAACATAACTTAAAAGACTTGAATCTGTTACTCTACAGTTTTTATTCCCCGGGTGTTTTTAAAATAATGTTTTTTCTGCTGAACTAAAGTGAAAGAAACGAGTTTCGTGGAAGATCTCACCTGTCGGACGTTCAGTTTTTCTGCAGATGGAAATCTCTCTCTGGATGCTCGGTGCAAGTGTGTGTGTGTTAAGTGTGTCGGGGGTCTCAGCCAGACCGCTCCCCTATCAATCACTGCTGCTCTGTGTACTGTTGAAAAGCGCTCCAGCCGCCCACCCATCCAGCCTGCTGCTCAGGGGAGATCCGATATCTCCACAGTCTAATGCAGTCCAGATGCAGGGCTGCTCCGCACTGCAGGCACTCGGAGCAGGCTAGCCAGGACCCACAGCCCCACCTTACACACACGAGAAGGGAGAAGTGTACATAGAGAACACACCATAAACGTGCCAGAGTACTGCAGTTATTCCACAAGTGAGGGGAACCGAGTTATGGATTTTCACTCATCACCATGAATGAAATAACTAACCACAGCACTCTGTGAATGTTCATGGAGTGTTCAGTTTTATATAACAGGCACAATGTCTGGAAAAGAAAATCTGATTTAAAACCTGAATTCAACAGCCGAATTCTGAGAATTGCTTCCCTCGGAGCGAGTTCTGATAAGATACACATAGAATTCAGTACTGGGAGCTCTGAAACCTATATTTTCTTTCTGGGAAGGCAGCTTCCTGTGCTGTCCTGTGCAGAGTTCATTATTGGGTTCTGTAGCGCCCCCTGTTGTGAAAAGCAAGGTGTGCCAGAGTTCAGATTGGAGTACCTGTGGGAATTATAATGTACAAAAATATATTCAAACATAACCCTGTAACCGGGGTTGATGCTGATATTGCATGAGAAAAATTCAAACGTGTGAAGTAAGAATTGAATGGCTCTTGGATTTGAGTAGCCTGGCTGTAGTGTGGAAGATAATGGGTTTGACTAGGTCAGTTGTTATAGAGTGCTGAGCTGCAGTGTGGAAGGCAGTGGGTTTGAGTAGCTCAGTGGTCAGAATGCTGGGCTGCAGTGTGGAAGGCAGCGGGTTTGAGTAGCACAGTGGTGAGAGTGCGGGCTGCAGTGTGGAAGGCAGTGGGTTTGAGTAGCTCAGTGTTAGAATGCTGAGCTGCAGTGTGGAAGGCAGCGGGTTTGAGTAGCTCAGTGGTTAGAATGCTGGGCTGCAGTGTGGAAGGCAGCGGGTTTGAGTAGCTCAGTGGTTAGAGAAGGCACTGTTCTGCAGAGTGGAAGGTAATAGGTTTGAATTGCATTAGACTGTGGGCTGCGAGAGAGGTTATCTCTCTCCTGCCTCCCTCTCCCTCTCTCTCTCTCTCTCTCTGTTTCTCTGCCTCTTGCACTCATTCCCTGTGGCATTTCAGAGGAAATTTAATATTGGATTGTTTGGTGTTTCCAAGGATTTCATTCAACTCGAGTCTCGCTTTAACACAAAGGCAAACATCAGCTGCCGGAGCCAAGACCAGCAAACACTACAGCAAACTCATTATTTTCCTTTTCATTTCGAGGGTCTTGGCTTTTCTAATTTCATTTTTTGTTTTTTGTTTTATTGTTCCTGCCTTTTTCATGTTATAACAAGCTTTCTGGCTCCCACCATCCCTCCCTCTCTCCCTCCCTCCCTCCCTCCCTCCTCCTCTATTCATTGCCATAGAAATCTCGGTGCTGTACACAATAATAGCGGTGTAATTATGTGTTTGTTGAGAGGAATCATGGGGGGGTTGTAAGAGAGATATCATGATTAAAAAGCCAGTCGGAATGTGTGTGTGTGTGCTCTGCGAGGCTCGGGGAAGTGTCTTTTGAACGAGAGATATCTCTATTTGTATAATCGTCTATGTGTTTGTTTGTTGTTATTTTAAATAAGTAATACCAATGGAAAGTCACCTTTCCCGTTTACAAGGTGTCACAGGGACCTCACCCTTATAAAAGTTTGCCACAGTATTTTTGCATGCTTTTTGTTTTGTTTTACCAGTATTATTTATTTCTTAGCAGACACCCTTATCCAGGCCCTTATACAGTACAAAATATCACAGTACCGAGTATCACATTGCAGAATATCACATTGCAAATGATCACATTACAGATATTATTATTATTATTATTATTATTATTATTATTTGTTTATTTAGCAGACGCCTTTATCCAAGGCGACTTACAGAGACTAGGGTGTGTGAACTATGCATCAGTTGCAGAGTCACTTACAATTACGTCTCAGCCGAAAGACAGAACACAAGGAGGTGAAGTGACTTGCTCAGGGTCACACAATGAGTCAGTGGCTGAGGCGGGATTTGAACCGGGGACCTCCTGGTTACAAGCCCTTTCTTTAACCACTGGACCACACATGCTTTTACTGTGTAGTTACCATAGTTTACCCTGGTTTGCCATGTTTGTTTATATGCTTGATCATACTTCGCTGTTCTTTTTAGAATACTTACCTGTGCTTTACTGTGCTTTCACTGTGCTTTATTACACTTCACTTTGATTTTACTGTCGTAAACTTTTAGAAGTGAAACACAAGGTACCAAAAGAAACTATGAACAAACAGGTTTCAGTTCCTATAAATAAGAGTTCATGCTGTAGATGTGAATACATGTGTCATAAATGTATGCACAGTAGTGACAGGTTAGAGATGTGTTTGTATTGATTGCAATCTGTCGTGTACTAAAATGCTCTAACCCTTGCTTTGTGATTTTGATGCCTACGTTTCATCAAAAATCAGTAATAACCCTTCAAGTCTAAAATACACAGGCAGCTGTACTGCAAATGTTTTCCATACAAATTGAATTATGGTATTGAAGTTTGGTTTGTACAGCTGGTATCAGCATGCATTTCATTATGACAGCATAGAAGTATAAATCACTTTGGACTTGTCTCATGTACTTCATTAGAACTCTGTTATTTGAGTCCCTATTTCAGTACATTTTAAGCATTGCCACTAGTGGGAAAATAATACCAGCATACACATATGCAAAAGCTTTTGTTCCAGTACATATACATACAAATGTAGCCCAGGTTATTTAAGGACAAACCAGGAAAGATAAAAACAGTAGAATATAATCCAGGTAAAATAGGTATAGAATTGGGCCTGCTAAAATAAACGAATAAACCCATACCCAGACATTTCTAATTTTTTGTCTTATTAAAGAGAATTTGCAGCCTGAATTTCTGAGAATTCCTGCAGCAGGAAATTGCATCTATAGGAGCTGATTTATAAAGGGCACATAAATCCTGTGGAACCGGGGGCTGTGGAGATGTGAATTTTTATTTTAGTTTTTTACAGCTTGTCTCATTAATTACCGGCAGTCCTGGTGTAAAGCCTGGTGTACTCTATATTAGTGTTTTTACACAACAGTAGGGAATTGGGACAAACGACTGTACAGAGCAGCAGTGTGGAGTAGTGGTTAAGGCTGTGGACTCTTGACCAGAGGGTCGTGGGTTTAATCCCACATGGGGGACACTGCTGCTGTACCCTTAAGCAAGGTACTTTACCTAGAGTGCTCCAGTAAAAACCCAACTGTATAAATGGGTAATTGTATGTAAAAATAATGTGATATCTTGTAACAATTGTAAGTCGCCCTGGATAAGGGCGTCTGCTAAGAAATAAATGATAATAATAATAATAACAACTACACAGTAATCCTGGCTGTCCTGAGCGCTAACCACTAAATCACAAGGCTTTCAAGTTAGCTCAGGTCTAACCACTAGACCACACTGCCTCCCAGTGCCTCAGGTCTAACAACTAGACCACACTGCCTCCCAGTCCCTCAGCTCTAACCACTAGATCACACTGCCTCCCAGTGCCTCAGCTCTAACCACTAGATCACACTGCCTCCCAGTGCCTCAGCTCTAACCACTAGACCACACTGCCTCCCAGTCCCTCAGCTCTAACCACTAGACCACACTGCCTCCCAGTGCCTCAGCTCTAACCACTAGACCACACTGCCTCCCAGTGCCTCAGCTCTAACCACTAGACCACACTGCCTCCCAGTCCCTCAGCTCTAACCACTAGATCACACTGCCTCCCAGTGCCTCAGCTCTAACCACTAGACCACACTGCCTCCCAGTGCCTCAGCTCTAACCACTAGACCACACTGCCTCCCAGTGCCTCAGCTCTAACCACTAGACCACACTGCCTCCCAGTCTCTCATATCTAAGCACTGCCCCCCTGTCATTAGAAATCTGCTGACAATCAGCCAGCACATTTGTCTCTGAATTGCTAATCCCTCTTCTCATTAACCCCTGCTGAGATCCTCAAATATTCACTTTGCTGTTTGAAGATGAACCAAAACAGCATCTCTGCATTCATCACCCTGCCTAGTGCCTGCCTGGCACAGCACAGCGATTAGAGCAACTGTTCTCTGTCCGCAACTGTTCTCTGTCTGCTAATAGGTGGGGGAAAGGGAGGTAATAGGGAGGGTCTACCCTTCAATTGCACTTTTCTGATTTCCACAACCACCGATATCCTCATAGTCACAGCAGTGCTTTGCATCTGCTGGTATGCAGGACCACAGTGCCCACTACTGGCTGAAATTTGCTGTGGCACTCTGTGGACCCTTTTTCTCAAAGCTTCTAATCACTGTTGCTGCAGTAAGTTATCTGTCTTGTAATTGCGGCTGCAGCAGGCATTAATGCTGCAAGCTTTCTGTATGCTGCAAACTCCTGCCTTAACATTCAGAAAGCAGTTAAAGGATTTAAGATTATTGTGCACTTAAAATACAATCACATTTAGTATGTATTTAGCATGCATGCAGAAGTTCTGTGCCAATATGCAGCACAGATACAGGCTTCACTGGGAATTTCTCACACTTGAGATTACGTTTTCGAGATGTCGGCGCATTCGCTTTCCTGTAGCCCTCAGATACAAAGAACAACGTACCGTACATTTTACCTGAGAATGCTGGTCCTATCAAGCTGCTTTATAATTGTGTAACTTAAAAATACATAGCCACTCAAATTAATAAAGTCATGCATTTTGAATATTATCATCGGAGCAGGACCTGTTTCATTGATATTCATATGATATGGATTCAGTCACACTTTAAAATAATAACCGTGAGTCTATAAATTTTAGCGAGCAAATGATATTCCACTGAACCTGTTGAAAATTCACTGGAATATAACTAGATAACATGAATCGATTTGTGTCCGTTCATGTCAACTTGTTTCCAGAATGGACTCTATTATTTTCACTGTTATCAACCAAAAGCGGTAGTGTCTGAAGAAACTGAGTAGCAGTCGAATGACGAGAGTGCTGGGAGAGAGCAAGGTGCACAGCTGGAGATGAGAGGTTGAGGACCTGCAGCTGAGGCTCTGGCTCAGGTTAATGAGGAGCTAGGGAGATGGGTCCAGATTCTAGCGGCAACAAGCTCCCAGCCTCCAGCAAGCGACCACTTGACCAAGGGGAGCCTTGCTGAGGAGCTGCCTCTACTGTTCCCACTGGACCCATTTTTGTAATGCTACACTTTGTTTGCTTGGGACATGTTTGCTCCAGTCTTTTAATTAACACCTGAATTAATTTTACAAAACTGGAACCAAGGAACTGAGTTCTACGTGACAGGCTCTCTTAATTAAAGAGTGGAGGAAATGGCCCTTCGTCTTTCAGATTTTAACAAGCAACAGAGACTGAATCCTATTGTCTATCAGCCTGTCTCTTCCCAGGACAGTTTTAGTAAAGTACCGGGCTGTATTTAGTGACTGTAAAGCTGATAGACTAACAGTATTGGAGACAAACAGTCTATCTGTCTGTCTGTACACAGGTAAAGGAAGTGTGCTGTGCTGTACTGTGCTGTACTGATGTTCCTCTCTGTGTTCCTCCTTTCTCTAGCGAGAGATCCTTGGTTCCTGTTTCACAGGTGTGGGAGACACCGTGCAGCCCAGAGTCAGTGGAACTGCAGCCCCAATACACAGTAAGATCAAATGAAATACACAACATGTGCATGCTCTAACCAAATAATTAGACTACACCTTACCATGCTTTTACCCAGGCTTTGCATGGTCAGTACCTACCTATGACGTAAGGCCATATTTCCAAAGTGTTTCCTCCAGTTAAAAAAAGCAGAAAACGCCAACTACAAAAGTATAACCAAATAAGGACTTTTATTTATTCATTTATTTTTTATACCTGTACGCTTATAACAAATCGAAGGAGAGAAAAAGCGAACAGCAGGCAGAGAGTCTCAGCTCTATCAAAGTGACTCAGCCCCACGGCGACTGTATAAATCTTCCTTAGTTATCAGCGAAGGCTGGTCTAACAAGCAAGGTCAGAGGTCCTGTCAGCACTTATTGATGGCAAGTTTAGCCAATGTGTGTGGGGGGCTAGCAGGGCTGTATCCCTTGAGGGGAAAGGGATCGATTCAAACCCTAATTACCGAACACAAAGTACGATACCATTGGCACAGTGTTCTGTGCTCCAGCGAAAAGAAAATAGCACATTTTCAAATCTACACAAATGTCTGGGTATTGAATTGTTCTGGTGCGGATTACATTGATCTGACTTCCTGGAAGGCGCTGTGCAGCTCACATCACTGGCATGTGTAGAAGGAAGAAGCACTTCAGCTGACAGAGAACATCATATTCACCCACCAGGCAGCGTTAAGGAAAAATCCCCATAAAGTAACACCTGAAAGCTTTTAACCATCATTTTCTATTTATTATTTGATGGATGTGCCAAACTATTGTAACCATTGCAGTCGAGTCAAGATTATATATATTATGTTCCAACTCAAGATTGCATTAAAACTGGTCTTTGTGTTCTGTCAACTGAATTTTTTTTATTTTCACTCTCATTAAGACTATACACAACACTATAAACCACAGCACAGTAACGAGTCATTCTAACTCCCTGTGTTTTAAGTTCTTCTTACCACTTATGCACAGTATATTATTTCTCCTGGGAGAAAGACTTTAGAAGCCTCAGTAAAAAAAAAATACAATGCAATTAGCTCCGTTAATTTAATATGTCATTTTGCCTTGATTTAGCTAGTAGTAACCCGTTTCTTCGGTTCAGAGATGCTAATGTTTAGTTTGATTATATGGAAGACTTTGGGAAAGGCTTCTCATAGAACGTTTGACAAGTAATTGTACTTGTGTTTCATTTTAATATTTCTAGATCTCTCCCAATTCAATGTTTTATAGTTACCTGGGAATTGAAGAAGATAGATATAAACACACAGCACAAGACAGGCAGATTAATAGATGAATCATTAATTTATGTATATACATTACACTTAATAAAGTAATTCAGTGTGTGTGTGTGTGTGTGTGTGTGTGTGTGTGTGTGTGTTTATATATATATACAGTACTGTGCAAAAGTTTTAGGCAGGTGTGAAAAAATGCTGTAAAGTAAGAATGCTTTCAAAAATAGACATGTTAATAGATTATATTTATCAATTAACTAAATGCAAAGTGAGTGAACAGAAGAAAAATCTAAATCAAATCCATATTTGGTGTGACAACCCTTTCCCTTCAAAACAGCATCAAGCATCAATTCTTCTAGGTACACTTGCACAAAGTCAGGGATTTTGTAGGCATATAGTCAGGTGTATGATTAAACAATTGATACCAACCACAGGTGCTAATGATCATCAATTCAATATGTAGGTTGAAACACAATCATTAACTGAAACAGAAACAGCTGTGTAGGAGGAATAAAACTGGGTGAGGAACAGCCAAACTTCAGCTAACAAGGTGAGCTTACGCTGAAGACAGTTTACTGTCAAAAGTCATACACCATGGCAAGACTGAGCACAGCAACAAGACACAAGGTAGTTATACTGCATCAGCAAGGTCTCTCCCAGGCAGAAATTTCAAGGCAGACAGGGGTTTCCAGATGTGCTGTCCAAGCTCTTTTGAAGAAGCACAAAGAAACGGGCAACGTTGAGGACCGTGAGACGTAGTGGTCAGCCAAGGAAACTTACTGCAGCAGATGAAAGACACATCATGCTTACTTCCCTTCGCAATCGGAAGATGTCCAGCAGTGCCATCAGCTCAGAACTGGCAGAAAACAGTGGGACCCTGGTACACCCATCTACTGTCCGGAGAAGTCTGGTCAGAAGTGGCCTTCATGGAAGACTTGCGGCCAAAAAGCCATACCTCCGGCGTGGAAACAAGGCCAAGCGACTCAACTATGCACGAAAACACAGGAACAGGGGTGCAGAAAAATGGCAGCAGGTGCTCTGGACTGATGAGTCAAAATTTGAAATATTTGGCTGTAGCAGAAGGCAGTTTGTTCGCCGAAGGGCTGGAGGCGTACGAATGAGTGTCTGCAGGCAACAGTGAAGCATGGTGGAGGTTCCTTGCAAGTTTGGGGCTGCATTTCTGCAAATGGAGTTGGGGATTTGGTCAGAATTAATGGTCTCCTCAATGCTGAGAAGTACATGCAGATACTTATCCATCATGCAATACCATCAGGGAGGCATCTGATTGGCCCCAAATTTATTCTGCAGCATGACAACGACCCCAAACATACAGCGAAAGTCATTAAGAACTATCTTCAGCGTAAAGAAGAACAAGGAGTCCTGGAAGTGATGGTATGGCCCCACAGAGCCCTGATCTCAACATCATCGAGTCTGTCTGGGATTACATGGAGAGAGAAGCAACTGAGGCTGCCTAAATCCACAGAAGAACTGTGGTTAGTTCTGCAAGATGTTTGGGCCAACCTACCTGCCGAGTTCCTTCAAAAACTGTGTGCAAGTGTACCTAGAAGAATTGATGCTTGATGCTGTTTTGAAGGCAAAGGGTGGTCACACCAAATATGGATTTGATTTAGATTTTTCTTCTGTTCATTCACTTTGCATTTAGTTAATTGATAAATATAATCTATGAACATGTCTATTTTTGAAAGCATTCTTACTTTACAGCATTTTTTCACACCTGCCTAAAACTTTTGCACAGTACTGTATATATATATATATATATATATATATATATATATATATATATATATATATATATATATATATATATAACCCAAATGTTTTCAGAGGGGATTGAAGACTTGCAAAAAAATGTCAAAACTTCAAGGCATAAAAAGTTCGTAACTATTTTTGTATTGTTGACAGATGCAGTGCCTGGGTGCTGTGGGAGTGAGAGTAGAATGTTTCTAAACAATTCTTTAATGGCTGTCTGACAGCTGTAGACAGCTGTTCTGCCAGGGAGGTGAGAGGTCAGTTGGATTAGGGTTGGGTTGCCTGAGAGGGAAGGTAAAACTGTCCCGGGAGAGGCGTGATATTAGGAAAGGTTTATATTGAGCCCACTGGACTTCCAAAGAGGCCGTGTCCCCAAGTGAAGTCAAACATTTTAGTTTATAAGCGGGTCTTAAACCAAAACACCATCTCGGCAAAACAAATGCAAGTAAAAAGAAGTAGTTTATTACAAATTTCAAAGCATTAACATTGTTCTGTTTTGATAACTTTATTTGTGTGGGTTTTTTTCAGCATTTGTTTCGCCACTTATTTATTGTATATAAAAGTGTGTTTCCTCGTTTTAAAAAATCTACTGCGGTATATACCACTGTCAAAGCTAAGTGCTACAAAACCAGATAAAGCACAAGAGAGCAGGATAAAGCCTAGAATTATGGTACACAACTATAGTGAACCATGGCCAAATGATGCTTAAATCCTTGTGCAGATTTACTATGGTAAATATTTAAGAGTTACCAGAATAAGCTGTAAAGATGTCCCAAGTGTTCATAAAATACCATTGAAATACCATTATACTACCCTGAAGAATCCTATCAGAACCATTAGCGGACCACAATGTAACTAACACCGACCCCCTCACCCAACCACATTTTAAAAACAAAATGAAATGAGATGCAAAGAAGGGGGGCGGATTAAAGGAAACGAGAATGCAGCCAGTTGCATTGCCGGAGAGCGGGCTCCTGAGACTTCCTGCAGCCAGACTCCCAGGAGAAGGGAGGGGAGACAGCGGCCCCCCCGCTCCAGGAATGTCTCACCTGATCTCCCCAGAGGGAGAGATGCCGCTGGGTGAATTAATTCCGCGATGGATTTAACTTGAGCACATCCCACCGGGAGTGGCCTCCGCCCTGCCGAATGTCAATTAGCTGAATGACAACAACTTTAATGAGCTCTTGATTTTAAAGCCTTGTGTTCTAATCTCACAACCACTCTCAGACACACCAAGTAGCCTACCTCTTAGCAAAGGAGACTGGCTTAATCTAGAGGCTTTGTATCTAGATATCTAGTCTGGCTACCTACCGTATGTATGTTTATCCTTTTAACAAACAAAGGGGTTGATTTGATCAGCCAATAACCGTCCGGATAAATCTCGGCCAGATTTTTGGGGAGAAAGCACCACCAATTGGATTGTACCAACCACTTACTTTTAGGGGTGATCTCAGGATAGCCACGGATATATGGGTGATGTAATCCAGGGTGATTCTCCAGTTCCTTAAAAAAAAAAATACAGCTGTTGCCTATCCCTGTATAGGTTGATCAAATTAGTCAACTAATGCATCTGAATTTATATTTGATTCCTTTTATAGCGACAGTGTAAGAGCACTTATTGATCCCCTGAGTTATTGATCATTGCGCTGCCATTGCACTTACAGCACGTTGTTACTGTTGATAAATTCTTTGATTCTAGCGAGATACCGGAGCAGTATATATGACCGTATATGGAGATTGATGGAATAGTGCTATTGTTTAAAAAAAAAATAATGCAATGTTTCTGTTTAAGGGAAAGGTGCAATTCAGGTTTACCACACATCCTGTGCTTTCACTGCAGTTAAACCAGGATGCCTAAAAGGCTTTAAACATCCCTTTTGTTAAACACTGTGGCACTGTTCAGTCAACCCGTGACCACTCCTCTGCTTTCCGCAGGCTCTAGATGTGAAGCTACCCCATGATGCAACATGTGTCCCCAGCACCAGCACTGACAATGATGGCCACACAGAGCGTCCCTCCCCCATCGTACCAGGAGAGCCAACAGGTGAGAGCGCCTCCTTCAGACCTGGGGGTTGAAAGTGCTGCTGTGAGCTTCAACGCAGTACATGTGTGGTTTAAGCTATTGGTAGAACCGTGGATGTTTTGAACAAGTAAGATAAACACTGATAATGAATTGCAGTACCGTGTTACCATAGAAGTACCAGTGTGCTACCGTATCAGGGTCACTGTACAACATCTGTTCCAAATCCGTTGTTACCATTGCTGGTAACACAGTGATCTGCTAATGGTTCTTCACAATAGCACGCTGGTCCAATAATAGTCTCCCAATGCATAGACACTTTGTTGGTCACCTCTGCAGGTAAAGGAGCACACACATTGTTAAATCAGAAGGCCACGGTGAGGTTTAGACATTTTTGCAGACAAAGCAGGTGTAAAATTAAATGGAAATGCGGCGTAATGTAGCATAGCCTGTCTGGAAGGGGTTCATGCATTATGATGCCGTATTCGAGCACAGCGTTTTCGATGAGCCGGGCTTGCTGGCAGAACTCCTTTTCTCAGCATGTGAGCGAAAGGGGGCTCGGGGCTGCCCCAGCGCGGACAGCTAGCACACGGAGAACCGTCTCCCTCCGCTAAGGAGATTAGTGCTGGGGGAGGAGTAAAATCCCAGTCCGCGGGAGTACAAAGGAATGCAGATGAGGGGTAGTTAAGTGTGAAGAACCTAATTTAGTTCCCATTTAGAGATGGGATTAAGACTTGAAGCGCTCTCCAAGGGCAGGGGGGGGGGGGGCTAGTTTCCTCAAGCTTGTCACGGCAGAAACCATCCCTGAATGAGAATGAGGAGGACGGGCGCCTCTATACCAGCTCCTTAGTTCTAACCACTAGGCCACACTGCCTCCCAGTTCCTTAGCTCTAACCGCTAAGCCACACTGCCTCCCAGTTTCTTAGCCCTAACTACGCCACACTGCCTCCCAGTTTCTTAGCCCTAACTACTTGGCCATACTGACTCCCAGTAGGACCTTGCTCTGCTTCTGCGTCAGTGGTTTCTCCCTGTGTGGATTATGCAGTGTAGCGGCTGCTGAGGCTCCCTGGACCTGAGATGTACTGCATGTCAGGAATACCTTCGGGGATACCTTCCTTCTGAAGCATCCTTCATCTGTTAGGGGTCATTCATGCGACTTACACAGAACTGAATTGACTATTTATACTTCAAAAAATAGGTACTGTCAGATTATGAAGTACTCTTGGTCCAGCTCAAGGGGATACATTTGTCCAATTTAATAATGAAGGATAGGCTTGGTTGGAACAAGGACTTGAAGAGACAGTCTTGCCTACCTCCTGAGCCATACAGAATAATGTCACACAAATCCACCTGTCAGAAAAGGAATAATCTTTTTAAGAAGACCACCTTTTGGCTCTTTTTTTCTGTAAATGGGTTCATGCCTCGACGAGAATGGACTCGAATCACACTGGTTCTTGTTACCATGAATGTGTTTTTTTTATTTTTTACAAGAGATATGCAAAACAATATGATCATTGTGGCTGAAAGATATTCCCCTTTTTAAGGTGTTAATATTTCACATCAATGCTTCAATGAGGGTCCCATTAAGTTCTGCTCAGGGATGAATATGTAAATAAAATCCTATTTACCCTGTTATTGCAATGCTTCATGTGTTGACAGTGTATGATTTTGACAGTATTTGCCTCTCCTGTTACAATAGAAATGACTTCTAGGTTTTCAGGAGCTTAATTAACACATCTGAGCCTAATGTGAGGCCAGGGGTTCAGGTGTACTTAATTAAGCATGCACAGTAGTCACCCACAGAACAGCGCTGTCTGAATCTTCTATGCATCTGCTGTTTCAGGTTTCATGAAAAAAAAAATATAAAATAACAAGGGCTGCCATTTGTAACTATTTGAATTCAGTGCCCTCATTGGCAAAGAACGGTCTTGTTAATGTAAAAAAAAAAAATAATTAAGCACTGTATGTTGCTAATGATCACACCTGAAAACGAGTGTGTTCCTAATTTGAGGTAGACTTATCCGAAAGAGTTGCAGAAAGACAGGTGACTCATCCAGTCAACCTGAAAATTGAAATGGATGGCTCAATTATCACTGTAAATGAAATAAATCTCTTTCTAATTAGACTGTATTCAATCTTATTCAAACCTGAACCTGCAACTTTTAAATACAAGGCTACAGTACATGAACTTACTTCACCGGGCTGAGGAAATGCGAGAAGACACAGATTGATTGAGTTAGTTAATTAAATAATTAAGACATTAACAAATTGATTAAGAAATTAATTAATAGCACACGCCTCCTAATAATTACACTGCTAACTTAAAAAAAAGTTGCTAATGAATTCCAATACATTATGATAGAAACAACAGCCATTTCAATCTATTTCCCTAGCCAAACTATTTAAATAATTGTCAATCAATTGATGGTCATGTATTATACAGTATAGGTTGTGTGAATGGAGTATATCTAATACTTCTATGTAAAAGTAACCTGCGATAAAGAGCTTAATCTTTAATAATACCTCGGGGACCATAGCCGGGCAGGGGATGGCATCTTTCCAGGCAGTGCCAGCTGATCTCAGAAACCACAAGCGATTCCAAGTGGAGGGGAGAGGGGGCGCTGTGGGGTCAAGCCTAATGGAATGGAAGCGATAAGGTGTTGGTATCCTTGACTAGGCCTTAATGCTGGTCTATAGTTTACTGTACAGTCTTCTCTTCGCTTTAAATACTGATGCTTGACCACAGCTCCTCTCTGTAGGATCCAAGATCAAGCTTTGGCAATGCTGTGGCTTTAACAATAACATTTCTTGAGGTTGGAATATCCTGCATTATATTTAGACGGCAATCGCAAAGCAAAGGGTTTATAGTCACCCATCACTTGGCATTAATGTTTTAGATGTCTGAGCCACTCTCACAGCACGTATATAAGCTAATGGACCTGGAAGCTTTAGGCTGCAGAAAGCAGGGCGGGCTCTGGTACTCCCTGCACAGGAGTGAGACACTTCAAGCACATCTTTTATTTCATCTGTTCCAGATGACAGGCACCACTCAGCAGACCTCCAAGTCCCAGCCGGTCCATATCCCAGCATCTTCGGCAGCAGGGACGACCCCCGTCAGTGTGACCCTTGACCCCCAGGCACAGCTGGAGTCAGACAAGCGTGCGGTGTACAGGTAGGGAGAAAACCAAGGGCTTTCATTCCGGTTAAATTGATGTAGTTCAGTTATTCTGTCTGACTGATGTATCCAGTCTGCTTTTGTGTTCAATACCCGGGATGCTTAAGATGCCACGGCCCAAACTAGTCTGGTTATAAGACACCATTGCCAGAACAGGTTCAGTTTAGACAATTACAGTTTCAGTGCTTGACTGTGGACCCTGACTTATCTGTTCAATGCTCGCTCCATCGGCTGCTCTGTGTCCTGCTTGCTTCCCTGGCTGTTCTCTACAAGATTCGCTCCCCTCTGGCTGCTCTGTGCTCGGCAGTGTCCCGTGGGTTCTGGCTCATCTCCTGAGGGGAGCATTGTGAAGGCCTTGCAAAGCCTGGGGCAGAATTTCTAAGCTCCTTTGAGAGATGTACCTCACTTTGATGTGAGCAGCCAGCCTGAAGGCTGCCGCGGGTGGTGAGAAACACAGCCTTGATAACACTCCCCCCCTTCCCTCTCTCTTTTCCATCTCTGCCCTTCCTTACACAGAAAGAAGGAATGAATTCAATGTTCTTGTGCTTTTATCATTGAGAAGTATTTGGCTTCAGTGAACGGCGAGTGAATGACAGCGCTGGAGACTGGAGTCCTGTCTCTGCCAAGACTGCGCAATAACAACACTGCCTGCAGCTCAGTCACCCTGTATAACATTTAGACATTGGTTATTTTCAACTGTAATATTTTACATATAAGTTGAGAGAAAATGGCACTGGTCCTTTTTTTTTGGGGGGGGGGCTTTATAGGACTGTCAGAAACCGATAACACGTTTTACCGCTAATCATTTTTCAGTAAGATAAATAATCAAGACTAAACAAACAAATTCCAGATAATGTCACGATAATCAATTACCGTTCCAGCCTACTCTGATGTACTGCAGTGCCCTGTGGATAGACTGAGGTACAGTTACTTGGTGAGGCACAAGCTTAAGATTTAGTCACAACTTCCCAGTGTTCTTTCAACACTAATATCAGACACCACAGAAGGATTTTTTATTTGACTCTGTGTGTGTGTGCGTGCAATGGATCACAGGGGTAGCTGTAATGCACCATAAAGTCTGTTTACATTAACCGCTGTGAAGTCATTTTAATAATTTGTTCAAAAACACCCTCGCTATCCGAGAGCCATTTTCACACAGGGCTGAGAATGATGCCTCGGAATCAGAATAGAACATCATTTGCGTAAGTTAAAAGTAGAAAGTACAATAAACAAATATGATGGCTCTTGTGATTAATTAACCTTGAAGACAATGAGAGATGAGACTGGTGTCTCTGTTCTGACCAGAGAGGAGAGCAGAATGCATGCAGTATGCGAAGTCAGTTCACAACCAGAACTTCAGATCACCCACCACTGAACAACACTGAGAGGTTGAGTAGACGCATGTTTCAACATGTCTAGACACCGAGAAATAACTGTTTCTGAAGTGCTTGTTTACTTTTTCTCTGTTTTTTATGGTTTTATTAATATAAAAAATTCATCAATATTCCAGTACATCGCATCCTGTGCACGGCTATTCCGAATGTTATAAAACATTATTAAATAAGATTATGTAAAATAGTAGATCCTGACATATATATATATATAACAGAGGGAATGCCTTTACATTTTTTTTTAAACCCCATTGGTTACAAACATATACCTGGTTTAGAATGCCTGCAAGCCGTTAATGAAGAGATCTATTAGGTTAATAACTGCATTTAATCATTTGAAAAATTCCATTAGGGGGGTAGGAATCATGGGGGCAAATCAGGCAATGGAAGTGTGTCAGTAATGCTAATTGCTGTGCAATTCCCCTCTGTGTATTGGGCTCCAACAGGCTGGGTTTAGCAGCCTGTGTGTTACATGCAGCCAGGTGGATGCACTGTGTGTTACTTGCAGCTCAGGGCAGTGATGCACTGTGTGTTACTTGCAGCCCAGGGCAGTGATGCACTGTGTGTTACTTGCAGCCTAGGGCAGTGATGCACTGTGTGTTACTTGCAGCCCAGGGCAGTGATGCACTGTGTGTTACTTGCAGCCTAGGGCAGTGATGCACTGTGTGTTACTTGCAGCCTAGGGCAGTGATGCACTGTGTGTTACTTGCAGCCCAGGGCAGTGATGCACTGTGTGTTACTTGCAGCCCAGGGCAGTGATGCACTGTGTGTTACTTGCAGCTCAGGGCAGTGATGCACTGTGTGTTACTTGCAGCCCAGGGCAGTGATGCACTGTGTGTTACTTGCAGCTCAGGAGCTTGTTCTACCTCTGCAGTGTGCTCAGGGTGGGCTGCAGATATTTAGCCTAGAGGGAAACATGTCAGAAATGCCACAGTGGGGATTTTATTGAACTTTGTGTTAAGAAAGAGAACAAGGCAGTGCTATGTACAGGAGGGTAGCAGAGACACACAGAGCAGGGTGGTCTTTGAAAAACAAAAGGAAGGGAAGGTTTTCTCTATGAGGCCCCCGTTTTGAAACCGTGACTTATAAAAAAAAAAAAAAAAAAAAAAAAAAAAGAAACAAATCTGGAAGATGTGAAATATTTCCCCCGATTTTGATAGCTGAAAAAAAAGTAGATTTTATTTAACCCTTATTGTGGCTGAGGGTACAACTCCAACCCTAGTTTTAATTGCATTTTAAAAGTAAAATGACCAAATTTAGGTTATGAAAGGCAGCAAACGACTCCTACTGTACATGTTTATCTAGGATAAGATCATCCATTTCCCCCCACCCTCTTCCTCCTTCTCTCCTGCAAATCATTTTGTTTTTTATTGCCATCCCTAACTGCCCCCCTGTCAGCTCTAACCAGCAAGCTGTTTTATTTCTCCGCAGTGCAGATGCACTCGCCACTCTGCAGGATCTCCACTAAGCATCACAGACTGGTTTATGCTGATCTGCGCTGGGATTCAGCCCAGAAAACCCCAACATCATTTGTATTGTATCTAAATGAGCACTGAAAACACCATACTCAAAAGCAAGCATTTGTGCTTATAAGTGTGCCAAGTTTAGGGTTTCCTTCTTGAGAAAGCACACTTAAGTGACCCCTAACGCTCCCCAGTACTAATTTGAAGCTCTGTACTCAGTACACAGCAGTACTCCTTTTTCAGCTCTCAAGTGAATAGATAAATAGAGGCTTTACATTTTCAAAGGTTTGGTCAACACGTTTTCAAAGGTTAACAGATTAGTTTCGCACTCGTCCCTCATGTGCCCTCTCTTATCTGGAAATTTGCATGGATTTAAAGTGAGGTGAGAGAGAGAGAGATTAAGCAAGCAGTTCTGAACTCCCTCCCCCCCTGGCAATATTGCTTGCATTATTAGTTCCCGGTAATTTAGTATCCTCCCCCCCGAACCGTACCCTTCATCCATGACTCCTAATTGATGAAAGGGATGTGAAAATGGCACAAGGCATCTGTTAAGACAGAGGGGGGGAGAGAGAGGAGAGAGAGAGTAAAGAGATGGAGTGGTTGAAGGATACAGGCAAACGATTTACTGAAGTTAATACTTCTGCTAAGGCGGCAGATTGCTGAAATGTTTAGTCTGCATTCAATAAGGAAATATTTATAATAATAATTCAAAAATCCCTTTTGTTCTTAAGAGTCAAATTGCATGATTTGGAAGTACCGGTAAACCAGGTGTTTCAGCGTATGCCTTTCTCAGGTTGTGATTGCTTGCTGTTATGGATGGGTAATAAACACACACGATTTGGTTAAGGATGGTCAATCTGCTGGGGTAAAGCTGCACAATTTTAGAGGAAACTTACCATGGTGAACTTTTCTAAGGGATTAACTGTTCTCCAGCTTTCGATTGTAAGAGAGAAAGACAGGGGGGGGCGAGAGAGTGAGACAGCAAGTGCTCGTATGTCCTAATCTCCGAGCTGGCGGAGAGGAATTTGGCTTTCTCAGCCCCAGGATAGCCCCTGTGGGATTGCGGATAGCTGCGGATAGCTGCGGAGCCAGGCTGATTGCTATTCCACTCACGGACACTAAAGAGAGCTGCATTAAATTGGGATCAGGTAGATTAGAGTCTAATATACCCGCCTATTAAAGACTGCAAATGAGAGCGATGGGTTACCAGCACTTTGAGTGAGTGTGTGTGTGTGTGGAGGGGAGCGCACAGCTTTAAAAATGAGATCCGGAGTTGCACAATAAGAGTTTTTGTTTTTGCAGATTTTAACCCTCTTCTTCTTCTTCTTTTTGTTTTTTTGATTGGGTGGCAATGACTTTGAACACCAACCTCACAGCTTCATGAATTGTCTAGAATCCCTTTATGGAGCGGCTAAGGGGGAGTTTATAATTTACAGCTAATTTGATTAGGTACCCCTGTATAAAAATGTAGTGTGCTAAACCGTGGTAATAGCATGGTGAACTTAGTAAAGCACATTAAAGGCACAGCGCAAGCATGTTAATACACAGCATATGATGAAATGCATGCTTGCAAATATACACTACTGTGGTAGGATATGTCTGTATTATCTAACTGCAAAGGAAAATCTATTCCATACAGTATTTTTAACATTGGTTTTACATGTTTCCCTTAACATTCTGCTTCTTTTAGGAATTTTTATGGAAACGGCACATACAATACTCCTTTGTTTTTTATAACGATTCAATAATTCATAAACCTGGTTAATTCATGGTGTAAACCATTTTGGCAAAAAATTGTACATGTACTGTATTTTACTGTATAAGGGCTCTTTACTAATTCAGTATTTCACAGAATTGCACATTTGTTTTTATTTTTTTTCCAGCTCACATCGTCTCAATGTATTTAGTTTCTTTTAGCATTTTTATATAAAGCCCTGTTGAGTGGTTTACAGTTATTGGTGCAAGGTGGCCGTGGAGCTCACCGCAGCCTCTCCAGTGACCTTGCCTGCCCCTGTCTCTCTGTCTCTCAGGCACCCCTTGTTCCCACTGCTGGCTCTGCTCTTTGAGAAGTGTGAGCAGGCCACACAGGGCTCCGAGTGCATCACCTCGGCCAGCTTCGACGTGGACATTGAGAACTTCGTCCACCAGCAGGAGCAGGAACACAAGCCCTTCTTCAGTGAGGACCCCGAACTCGACAATCTGGTCAGTAAAGAGGTGCTCACTGTGCTGGGTTTAAATCACGGTCCTGGAGGGGCTATTCCACTCCAGGTTTCACAGGTAAAATGAGATCATGAACGGCTTCAGGGTTTGGATGGAGGTCTAATTGGTTTAGTGAAACAATTTAGAACAGGGTTGGAACAAAGACCAGGAATGGAAGAGCCAACTTTGGCTGCGCCCGATTTTTAAGTTATTTTCAAATATATCCTTGCGTTTTAATTTTAAATCTCTTCACAAGTTCTACATATTTGGTGCGCCCACTTGACAGCAATCGATAAATTGTAGCGTTTTGGATGTCCGCACTCATGAACAAGATGAGATTATGTCTCTTTTATTTTGTATTCTTTATTCATTGATGATGGATAAAGTGGCCCTCAAAAAGATGGTGTGCTCTAAATGACACCGTGCTGTTGTCCTATGCCTCCACTAGCTCGTCCTCACAGTGTCCCCTACTGGGGGGGACGGACGGACACCCTTCATGCGTCTCCCCTCTGGACTTGAAAGTTGATGAGAAGCCGCTTGATTGATCCCAGGCTGCACTAATCCCAGCTAATATCATCAGCGGCGCACTCTGGCATAAAGGGGACTGAAAGGCCAGAGGTATTAGTCGTCATTAAGGAGCTCTCTGTCTCTCTCTCTCTCTCTCTCTTTTTCTCCCTCACTCTCCTCTCCCTACGCTTTCCTGCCTGGCAGTCGGCTGTAATTAGAAATGAGGGAGGGGGAAAAAAAAAAAAAAAGGTCGGTGCTCATCATTATGGGCTCGCTCGGCCGGCAAGTGGCGCGTAGTCAATTAATTCTGCATCTGTGAGTTTTACAAGGCAGTGGTCGCGAGCGGGCCTTGTGCGTCGTAACTCTTCAGTGGGACAGTTATACTGCACTCCCTGCCGCCAAGAGAGCTGGCATAGGGCCCTGAGTAAATGAGCTGAGCTAATTGGCAGATTTATCCCATCCTCAGTGCAGAAGTTCAGTTCCTCCCATTCCTGTGCCCTTGAGTGCTGACTTTCGGAGAGAGAGGTCGACGACCAAGCTGGCTTAAAACATTAGCGCTTCCGTTCTGAATGCCTGGGCTCAAATCCCAATCTAGACCCAAGTCAACTGATTTTGCTGGACTTAACCAGGCTAAAATAACTGAATCGCTTCGTTTTGATATGAAAAAAACGAGTTGGGGAGGGCTGAATGGTAATTTAACTTGCATGGCAATGGTGTGCTGTTGACAGCTGAATCATCTAGCGAGTTAAAAACAGAAGATAGATGGCACCTCTTTCAACCAGAGAATAATAGGGGAGGTTACACTAGGGTCCATAAACAAACCGGGTCCATAAAGAAACATGCTGCCCAGGTGCTAATGGGTGCTATCATCCAATCTCACTTGTGTGGTTCAGATTATTATTATTATTATTATTATTATTATTATTATTATTATTATTATTATTATTATTATTATTATTATTATTTGTTTATTAGAAGATGCCCTTATCCAGGGCAACCTTGATAAGGGCAAAGTATCACATTCCACAATATCACGTTACAAAATATCACAGGTAAGAGCAGTTATAAAGTACATTAAAATCAGTAGAAATTAAAATCAAATACAAATATGAGCAAAATAAAGAATACAGTAAATAATTACATTTTAAGAGCGAATTTGACTAAGCGTAGTAAACTTATAGTAAAAAAAATATTTGCTTCGAAGGGTAAATTCCATTAAGAGCACGTAGCAAGTACGACAAATGGATAAGAACGATTTCATATAAGAGCAATTTATGCAGATACCTTTTAAGAGTAAAGCCAAGTAGAGAAAATTATAATTAAGAGCAGTAGCAGAATACGGCAAAATATGGGGCAGTTCTGTGCAAGTACAAGATCAATTTCATGCTGAGTTAGCGGAGGATCCAGCCTTCAGACCCCAGCAGAGGTGAGGTGATCATTGAGTCAGACGAGGTGCATGAACGCATGCTTTCAGTAAAGATTCATGCTGTGACAAGTGCGATCAGGTCAGATTCAGCAGGGAGCCTGGTTGTTCATGTCCCTGGCAACTCCAATGATGCACCTCCTACAAGGGGAGCTCTGAAAGCCAGGACAGTGTAGTGCAAGTTCCTAACCCTGCACATGGATCTCCCTCTCGCTAGATGGTGAAGGCAATCCAGGTGCTGCGTATCCACCTGCTGGAGCTGGAGAAGGTGAACGAGCTCTGCAAGGACTTCTGTAACCGCTACATCACCTGCCTCAAGACCAAGATGCACAGCGACAACCTGCTGAGGAGCGACCTGTCAGGACCCTACTCCCCGACGCACACCACCCTCAGCCTGCAGCAGGTCAGGCATTCACACCCTTCACTGCTCATTAGTAAGGCTGTATTTATTTCACCGGTATCACAGATTTCCGTTCAATTCACCCATTGCCGTGAAATATGTAGTTTATGTGAAACAAATGTGTGACAACGCAATTTATTTTTTCTGCTTTATTACATATTCTGTTTGATCGGGAAATATCTTGAAATACCTATTTTTAGGCCGTGAAATGCCGTTAAATAAACCACAAAGGGAAGGTATCGATCTGGTAGGATTGTGCAATCTGAAAGGCTTCAATCCGTGCACAAGCTGATTAGTCAGCAAGATTGGGTATAACCTTCAACCTCCACACTCTTCTGCTCAAATCTGCATGAGCTGCCTGGGCATTCTGGGAGCTGGAGTCTTTTTCCCCAGTATATTTCTTTAGGAGTCTGGAAGTTTTTTTCCCCAATAGGACTACACTCTTTGGTTGAGATAACTAGAAAAGCAGTGGGGGATCAACTGCATCACTTTTTTTGTGATTTTGTGGGGTTGGGGGATGTAACTTTGGTCTCCCTCTGTGTTCAGACTCCGAGCTCAGAAAAAGGGCACATAGAATTGCCAGACAGGCAAGCCTCTTTATAGTTTATTAGTTTTTTTTTTTTCTCTTGCTGTGTGTTTCCATGGCTACCAGGCACGTCCAAGGCGATTAGTGAGAAAAGGAGGGAGAAAGGGGGAGAGGAATGGTGGAGGTAATTAGAGAGAGGAATAACTGAGAGGAAACAATCAGTGGAAAGATAAGACAGGTAGATACAATCAGATAGATAGATAGATAGATAGATAGATAAATAGATAGATAGATTCAAGGAGGAATCGGAGAGGGGGAGAGGGGGAGGGAGAGTGAGAGGGGGAGAAAAGGAAAGAGTCTCGATGCCCCGACAAATTGAGATGCACATTTTATTTTTAATCCGTAATTTTCCAGAAAATAACGAGGAGGAAGTTAATGAGATGGAAATCCTGCCTGCTGCCTGTCTGCCTAGCGCAAGTTGTTTTTTTTTTTTTTTTAATCTTTCTGTAAGGCTGAGATAATTAGAATGCGACAATGAGGAGCGGGCTGATTTGAGACGTGGAGGTCGAGTACAATTTAAAAAAAAATCAAAATCAAAAAAATTAAAACATTTTAAAAATAACTTGCCAGGGTGTTTTTCTTTCTCGTTATTTATTTTCCTTTTCGGCTGGCCTGCTTCATCTTCAACCTTCTTCTATATATATATATATATATATATATATATATATATATATATATATATATATATATATACATATACACATACACACACACACACACACATCATTAACTATCCTCAACTCCCAGTGAATCAGATCAGTGAAATTCCACTCAAGGTCGTCTGGTTTACAGTTACCTTGCTCACCTCTCTGTCTTTTAATAGTTAGTATCCGGAGATCATATAGTAACACTACTGGTTTGCAATAAAACATTCCTGGAGTGCATGCAAACCCCATCAGCAAGATGACTGATTGCTCTCCCGTCCTCAGTGATGCCCTGCCCTCCTTTTTCATTGTAAAAGCACTATTACATTCCCTCCCGGATTTTTCCAGCTCTCCTTGTGTTGATTTAAGATCCATTAAAGTCACACAGTGGAGCTCCCTTGACTAATGTTAAGGCTGACAAAGGTGTTGATTGCTAGGCATGAGGTCTGTATCTGTAAGAGAGCCAAAAGGTCCCTGCCTCTGTGTATCTGTGGCCAGGCGATTAAGAGCTTTGGTGGAAGCTGAAGTATATCCATTCACAAGATCCTCAGTCTCTCTTATGCCTCCTGCTATACAGCAATATAGTTTGAAACGGTGCACCTGTCCTTCACTAAAGGGCCTTCAGATAAGTGATTTGAATAAATATATATATATAAATATAATCTATTAACATGTCTTTTTGAAAGCATTCTTACTTTACAGCATTTTTTCACACCTGCCTAAAACTTTTGCACAGTACTGTGTATATATATATATATATATATATGTGGTTGAAGACTATTTCAGTATTCCTTGCGTTTATCCTGGACTGTACCTTGGCTGTGACGCTGTCTGTCTGTCTGTCTGTCTGTTCGTCCTTCTGTCCAGGACATGCACCAGAGCTCCACCCCCTCCATGACAACCATCTCCAGTGCGCTCAATCCCTCGGGAATCATTGTCCCGGCAAGCACGCTGCAGCAGGGCAGTGTCGCCATGACGACCATCAACTCCTCACAGGTGGTGTCAGGTATGGGAGTCAGGGCTCCAGACAGCAGTCTGTGATAACCATTCAGCACCTAGTGATCCAGTGTTCACAAAAAGCCCGGCTTTTCCTTCTTACTCAGGTGTGTACAGAGCAATCACTGCAGTTACTGTCTCTAAATTGGAAATCACATTCAAGGCAAACGTTACGTGTTCTTTCTGAGTTGTCAGCAGAGCTGTAAACCTTTGCTTACCTAATGAAGCCCCAGCTCGGCTCCTCATATGCATTGCTCCCGTTTCCAGGTGGGACCCTGTACCAGCCGGTTACTATGGTGACGTCACAGGGGCAGGTGTTGACCCAAGCCATCCCCCAGGGAACCATCCAGATCCAAAACGCACAGGTGAGCGCCGAGCGGTAAATTGCGGCATCCCTTTCTATTCCATATACTGTAAACTTTCACAAGGGTGGTTATACCAAACTCAGTAGTCTTCAATGCCTGCAGTTTGAAGGCTGGAAGAAGGAGAGTGTGACCCACCTTGGTTAGGACAGATGCAATCGCTAAGATACGAGTACAGGGATTCTCAGTCGGCAGATAATATGCTTTTTGTCCATTTTTTGACTATAGATTAAAACATGCTAGCCGTCCTTTTATTCTATGCAGGAAATACAATTTGTACATTTTAGCTAGAGAGCTGCTTGGTTGTGAGAGCTCTAGTATTGTATTTACAAAAGCGGCGAGGGGACACGTATGTTACTAACATTTCAGTCAGTATTGAGAGAGACAGAGAGAGACAGACAGAGACACAAAGAGAGAGAGACAGAGACACAGATAGAGACACAGATAGAGAGAGAGACAGAGATACAGAGACAGAGACAGAGATTGTTCCAGCTCTATTAAGCAATCGATATGGTTCTCAGGTAATCTTGTGTTTGACAGACAGCAGTCGGCTCTGTGAATAGCCCAGAACCGATCAAGGCTGCGGAATACAAGCGGGCTGGGAATAGAGGTGTGCCTGCAGCAATGTCCCTGACAACCACCGGCAATGATACTCCGGCGCGACTCTGCCAATTAATTCAGCCTGCTTCCTGGAACTCGCGCTCCAAAAGTGTGCTGGGAGGGAGTAGGAGGGGGGCTCATTTGCACGTGACGCACGGCTGCCATGGTGACGAGGCCTGTTTTTATTGTATTATTTAATAAGCAGCGGGGAGCATTTTTAAAGATGTGTGGCTGGTGTCTGAATTGATTTAAATATATATATTTTTAAATATTCATTAGTTACAACAGAGGAATCGAAGACATGCTGGAATGTGCCTGTTTTTCCTTCAAAGGAACTTTTTGAATGTTTTGAAACAGCAAAGTTGCCTCAAACTTGGTCTCCTGGAACCAGGTTTCAAGCCACTGTTCCTGAAAAAGTGGCTTTGTGTTCCCTCAGCTTTACACTACACATCTGTTTTTGCAATGAACAGTCCCTGCGCTTGTGTTTTTTATTTGTGTTGGAAGTGTGCTGTAGTTATAACTGTCAAGCTTTGTGACACTTTCCATGAACATTACAAACTTGGGAGTCAAAAAGGGGGTTTGAGTTCCTTCAGTGGAGTGTGCTGGCATGGCTCACGTTTAATCCCTTAGCGTCGCACAGTCGGATCACCTTGTCATGTAGGCCTCTATAAGAGAAGGTAGGCAGGTGTGGGCTCTCCTGTATTGTAAACCTGCTCCCTTCCTCTCTCCACAGCTGAACCTGGACCTGTCTTCCCTTCTGGACAGTGAGGATAAGAAATCAAAGAACAAGAGAGGAGTCCTCCCCAAACAAGCCACCAACATCATGCGATCATGGCTCTTCCAGCACCTCATGGTGAGGGGCGTGGCTACTGTGTGGGTGGGGTTATGTTGATTAGAGGTGTGGTCAGTACAAGTTGTAATAAACCAGGTTGCTCCCTGTGACAGTACTTTAGTTTAAGTATTGAAAACAAAGTGAACAGTCAATAGAGTCTGTTCCTTTCTTGCTGTCTGCCTAGCAGTACACAGAAGGCTAAACAGCTAAGGAATGTAGTGCAGCTGTTAGCAGTCACAAAGGAGACATATTTTGGTATTATATTCTGCAAGACTGTGTGCAATGCACTTTTAAAATACCTTGGGCCCCTATTAAAAAAGATGTATGCAGTTTGGAGTCTGAAGAGGACTTGTGTGTGTGTGTTGAGGGGGGTGGAGGATAGCTAACGACAGCGACCTTAATGAGCAACACTGGGATCCTTAAAGAGAAACAGCAGCCTCTAGTTAGTGGCTGTCTTTTCCCCATATACTTCATTCTCATCTCTAAAGAATATTATGAGTTATACATATTCAGTTTGTACAGAAGGCAGCTAAATAACAGGGGAAGTTATTGCAGAATTATAGCAGACACTGCATTATTGAGCCTAGAATAATGGTGGAGTTACCAGCCTTGTGTCTCATTTAAATTTGAAAACGGAGCTTACAGTAAGCGTTTTGGATGAATATTTTATTTTAGAGACAGTGTTTGAATAAAAGCAGCCAGTCAGAGATGAGTTACTGTACCCCAGTAATATGAGGCTGGCTTCATCCTCACCCTCACTCTAAGCCTCTTGGCTATCACTGTCTCCGATGTGATCTAAGTGAGGCAGCCTTTTCTTATCTTCAAGGGGTCTGAGGAGAAACAGCTCCCATATTCTCGAGTGTTTTGTCCCTCTGCAGCACCCGTACCCCACGGAGGATGAGAAGCGACAAATCGCAGGGCAGACCAACCTAACTTTGCTGCAGGTCAACAACTGGTGAGTGTTGGGGCTGGGACGGAGCTGGATGGTTAGGAGTAATAAGGGGTGCAAGTAAGACGTCTTGGGTGGAAGTGAATCAGTTGAGTGCACAGATGTGGTATCTGCAGTTACTGGGCTCCCCCTGCTGGTAAAGCAAGGTTCTTACAAGTTTTTCCAGTTTTACAGATTCCTGCATTAGAGGTCTCGCTGTATCCACAAAACATATTGCATCTGTTATTTTTTTCTTTTTAAAGTGACACTGAAAACTGAAATCGCTCAATGGAAGTCTTAAATAACACTCTGGGATCTCAGAGCAGGCACAATCGCTCTCTGTTCTGATGATGTAGGGTGCAGGATTTATATTGATCGAGTGCACCTGCTCTAGCGCCTCCCCCCTGTGTCCTCTCCCCGCAGGTTCATCAACGCGAGGAGGCGGATCCTGCAGCCCATGCTGGACGCCAGTAACCCTGACCCCGCCCCCAAGGCCAAGAAGATGAAGTCACAGCACCGGCCCACCCAGCGATTCTGGCCGGACTCCATAGTGGCAGGGGTCCTCCAGCCACAAGGGGCGCACTCCGGCAACAACGCCGATGGTAAGCACTCCGCTGTCCTGCTAACAGACTTGGCTCTCTTTCGCTGCGTCTCCCCTGCTCTGAATCCCACTGTGGACGCTTTGAGCGTGCTGTTCCAGTTTATAGCATGAATGGTTAGTGTTCTCAGTGAAGCCTGACTGAGCTCACAACACTGGAGACAGCAAAAGACATAATGCACTGTCGTTTGAATGCTTTCTGCTGATGGGTACATGCAAAATCACGGTAACATGGAACAAATACAGGCGAAAATGTCAGGTTGCTGGACTCACATATTTTTGTTCTAACTTCCTTTGTTTATTCCTTAAGAAATATGTAAATTACATGCCCCATAAGATTTCCCAGGTCACACCGAGAAAGGCTAGTGAACGCTCAGAATTGTAACCTTTAATCAAGAACAGAAAAGTTAATAAAAGGCAACTTATGTTTACATGCACTGCACAGTTTAAGCCACAAAAAATGCAGCGGCACCACTAACGACTGGGTGCAAGTGTCTTTTAAACATTTTTATATTTAGCTTAGAGTGTACTTTATAATTTCGCATTACAGTTTGTGGTTGTACTGTGATTCCCTAGCTGTGGTCTATCCTGGCAGGGCTATAAGATGGCACAATCAACCCCTTAGCAAACTGTACCAGTACTTGCATAGTTTATAGTGTCATACTTTAGTAGTAGTCTTAGGAAAACTAAAACAAGAGGGTGGCATGCACAGATGTTTAGAATACTATACGGTATCTGCATAATGTAAGCAGGTAGTATTCAGAGTAACAGCATTCTGAATACATATATCCTGGGATATTCAGCTACTGTTCTGAATAATAAAGGATCCATACTGGCTGCGCATTACAGAACACTGCCACAACGCACGTCACAAACAAGCGTCTTTTAACTACTGTGCAACAGAGCTATACTGCGGGTGCCATTCTAGAACTTCCGACAGGGGTCACACAACACTGTCTGTTGCCCTTGTTCTAACCCCTCTCTCTGTGTCGCTCTCAGGTTCTTTGGTGATGGACAGTCTGCAGCCCCTGACCTCGGATTCAGCCACCCTTGCTATGCAGCAGGCCATGCTGGGAGGGGGTGGGGAGGACTCGCTCGACGGCACAGAGGATGAGGAGGAAGAGGAAGAGGAGGAGGAAGAGGAGATGGAAGAGGAGGAGGAGGATGAGGAGGAGGAGGAGGAGGAGGAGGAGGAGGGAGGGCAGCGGCTGCACACCACTGACGTGGGAGAGCTAGGTTTGGAGCACAGCGACTCCCTGGAGTGAAGGAGGAGAGAGAGAGACAGGAGCCAGGGGTCAAGGCTGGGGTCACGCCACCACACTACAACCCTGCTGCAAAACAATCTTATCTGGATGGATTAAAAAAAAAAAAATCTGGTTTTAAATGAGAGGAATTACAAAAATAAACATGTTATAAAAAATCTTACAAAGGCGACCCTACAGCATGTAATGTAATTTGTCTTGATTTTTCTTTAAATAAAAACAATCAACAAACATGATTCCAGACAGGACATTTAAGCTGGAGTAAAGAACTAGTGCAGCCTGTTTATTATTAAATAGTGTTATTTTTTTAAGACAAATTGATTGGTCTAAACAGTGATGGATCGTAATAGCGCCACTGTTTAAATATTAAACCAGGACCAGTCATTTTACTTACTGTTACTAACTATTGCAGACAAAAAGACACTTCAGACACTCGTGCGCTGTTGGAGATCTCAAAATCCATTCCTTTTAATGATTTAAACCATGGCAGTATTTAAATTAAATTGAAAATACTGTATATACAGTACAAGACTTGCAGTCTAGACTTGTTCGTTTTCACACACTATCTTTTATATGGGCTATAGATGTATTCATCTGAAATTGGTCTGTATTTTGATCTGCTGCCTTTTTAATATGAATCCAATTCTAGTTATAAATAAATACGGAGAAGGAAAGAACAATTGTGTGCTGCTGGGAGGACGTAACTTCACGATAACGTTGTTTTGCAGTAAATGCAGAACACCAGCCTGCCTGAACCCTGAGCTTTCTGCACCTACGCTTTCTTCGATTTTAATGACAACGGAAAAGGACCGAAGGATGATTGAAAAACATTTTATTCCACACCATTCAGCCTGCAGTAAGGATTTCAAATGTAGGATGAGTTTGCTGGGAAGTTTTTTTTTTTTTTTTCTGTGCTGGATAACAATAAATTGATGTAACGGATGGAACTTGAAGCCGGAGGGAGAGGATGGGAATGTCAGAGACTATATAAATGTTCTCCCTTTCTACTAGAACGATCTACAAACTGTGAAGGAGTTTTCTGCCTTTATTCGCTAAATGGACAAAAGCATCTCTTTCTGATGTGCTTATCGCTTTTCTTTTTTTTTTTAAAGACCTGACAGCTATATTCTCCGTTCTTGAATGTCCATTGTGAAGTCTGCCTCCCATTACTGTTTCATTTCTCTCTACACTTGCTCTTCTTTTAATTCTTTTTTTCAAAAAATAAGGAATGTGTTTAATTTTTTTTTTTTATTCGTACACATTGTTGACATAATCTGTTGTGTTTTAATAGAATGCATTTTAATTATTAAAAAAAAAAGAAAGATGAACCTATTGGTTTAAAACTAGATTTATTGGAAGTCTAAGATTATCCTGCATTGAACTACTCTTTGAAAAACGCAATCAGGAAGACTGTGGTTGTGTGGTTTCAATTGAGGGACTGTTGTTATTGGATACATTTTCTCAGATTTTGGAATCTTTTGAAACTCCTCGGCTTGTTGTTTTAAAGCCCTTAAGTGGGCCAGCGATAAAATCAATGTTGTCTCAAGTTTGGGGGATGGGGTGGTATAAACATCGATCACTGGTATCACAGCAGTCGCATGCTCGTCACTCCCCTGGGTTGTGTCCTACACGTCACGTGACACACACAGGTTCTTTCCTCTGATGGGAACTGGACAATTTTTAAGCCAGTACCGGGTCATCAAGTTTGTCTGTGGGGTTGGTCCTGCTGCTTGTCTCGATGGCCTTCGCAGGAGAAATCTCCAGTGCTGAATACGCTGTGGAGGAGCGGGTAACACATCTAGTTGTGGGGTAACACAGCCAGCAAGCTTCCCCAAAAAACTAAAACATGATTCATATGTAACTTCTATACTACTATATTTTCTATTACCTTAACATTGTTTCAAGTCATTTTTATTTGTGTGTGTGTGTGTATATATTTGGTTTTGCTCAAGAGCCAACTTCCCAACGTTTTGGTTAATACAAAAGAATAAAGGAAAATAAATTGACTGAATACCATGATCCCTGAAGGTTGGAATAGAAAGGAATGGTAGATCGTTACATCATTACCTGTGTGTGTAAATGACATCACAAACGCATTAATATATTTAAATATAAATAAGTGAGTGTAGTTACCATGGCATCAAAACCCCAGAAGTACCTCAAACACACATGCCATGTTGGCTGTTTAAACCTGTGTAAACCATTACAAAAATGACTCTAGATATAGATACTGTCTGGGATTACATGAGAAGAGAGAAGCAACTGAGGCTGCCTAAATCCACAGAAGAACTGTGGTTAGTTCTCCAAGATGTTTGGGCAACCTACCTGCCGAGTTCCTTCAAAAACTGTGTGCATGTACCTAGAAGAATTGATGCTTGATGCTGTTTAAACCACCAAATATGGATTTGATTTAGATTTTTCTTCTGTTCACTCACTTTGCATTTAGTTAATCAATAAATATAATCTATTAACATGTCTATTTTTGAAAGCATTCTTACTTTACAGCATTTCTTCACACCTGCCTAAAACTTTTGCACAGTACTGTAGATATAGTGGTTCGATTACTGTAACACACAGCAGGTTAATATAGAGTTAAAGACACGGCTACTTTTAGAACCACCTGGAGTTCATTAAAATATAAAAAGCTACTCCTGTATGTGCTTTTCAATCAAGGGCAGTCCTGCAGGATATCCTGTCTCTGGTTCTATTAAAGTCCTGGTTGCGACAGAAACAGGAACCTCTACAGACTTCATGGACTTTGGGAAGCACAGCTAAACTCACAGCATGTGAATACATTGGAGACCATACCTAGTTGTTAAAGAGCTATCCATCGAGTCCCATGGACACCCCTGTTTTGCATTTGATCTCCATGAGCACAATATAATGACTTCAAATACCACAAGATCACAAGAAACTGAGCCATTTACTGTTGAGTTGCCTTGATAAGTTCAGCATCTACACTTTTTTTAAGCTGGACTAAAAGATGTATTTATTGCGATGTCTTTTTATAAGGAGTGTGCTGATACTTGTACTCACAGAATTGCCTTCAAGAAGTATATACTGGCAGATATGAAATATATACATTCATTCATGTGTTGATTTCAAAACAAGAAAAACTGCCATTCCGTCACCATGACAATTGAGTACCAGCCAATGGCAATTAACTTCCGCTTTGAGCGTTTTAAAAGATGATTGGAAGCAAAGTTTTCTCTCATCCGGGGAGCTGACATTTTTACTGCCCTACCGAGGATGTAAACAGTCTTGTTTTGAAATCAACACTTTAATGAATGGATTTATTTAATACCTACTGACAAATATGTCTCAAAGGCAATTCCGAGTGCCAGCACGAGTATCAGCACACTATGTATCCTTTCTGGTCCTCTAGCTCTTTATGATTAAATCCTTGGGATGGTGACACAAACTCATACTGTACAATCGAGTCCAATGTTTGAACCTTCTCCTTACAGTACAACCCAGCAAAGAAAATCTATTCCTCTCTGACTAACAGAGTCCTGACTCTTTTTAAATATACTAAAGAATGTACTTTCTGCACAGGGGTTATATAGCTGTAAGACAAAAAAGGAATTCAAACCAAGAAACCTGTGTATGTCAGGCTGGCTGGGTGCTCAACCTTGAATGGGTGGAGATGCTGTAACCACCAGTAAAGTGGATCTCAAACCAACACACACACTCACAAACACAAAGTACAGCCACACACAAATAGCTACGGTCACCCAGCTGTAATTGTCAGAGCAAATCTGTGCTCCGGCTTTCCCCACGGTTCGAGCCACTGCTTATAAATAGGAGCCTGGATTACAGGCCACGGTAAAGCCACGAGTGCCACCCCCCCCTCCCCCTTTTGAAGTTGGTGGGCGTTGCTGCAGAGAGGAGCATTGCTGTGGTCCTTCTGTTACCAGCAGCATCCCCAGGTTTCCTGGTCAGCTAGCTGTCTATTGCAGCTCCTGACAGACAGGGACCCCTCTCTAATTATCCACAGGTCCGGCCCAACACAGCCTGTCATTTGGGGAGGGCTGCCCCACTCTACAAAAGGCCCTTGCCAGAACTATTTCAGTTACTCTTCTTCACAGCTGGATTGGGATTCTGCTGTTGCTGCTGCTGCTGCTTTGGACAAGGACAACGAGGTATGCCCGTCTCCTGCGTCTCCGTCTCCCTCTGTCTTTCTAACTTGGACACTTTCTTTACATGTCTTTACGTGAGCCGGTTTCCCTTGCAGGAATGGAGTATCCCAAGCTCATCCATTCTCTTTTTTTTTTTTAATATATATTTTTGTAATAGATAAAAAAATAAAGAAAAAGATTGGACTAACAAATATTAAGTTTAAAGATTTTTTAGCAGCTCTGGGGAATATATATATATATATATATATATATATATATATATATATATATATATATATATATATATATATATATATATAGTATTGATTTTATCAAGATTTGTACACACATTTTTTTTTTTAAGTGCTTAAAGAACAATAAATGTACCTAACCATTTTTCTTTTGTATTTTTACATTTGTATAATTCTTTCTCCAGGGATATATTACCTGTATTATCTGTCTTTCTCTACTTATAGATAAAGATACACACACAGTATGAGTCACACAGGGTGCATCCTCTGCATGTATAAACAGTCATGTTGTGGGGCTGTGTGATTGTGTTTGACTTTCAGTTCTGTTGAATTTAAAATACAAATTCATCCATGACCTGTATTTTATTCCACACTGAAACCATTCAATTAGTTAAGGAGGCATTTCAGAACATAGTTCTGAAAAAGTTAAACACTCTGAATAAGAAACCCCTTCCTCTGACTAATCATAAATCATTTTGACGTTGTCTGCATGTTTGTTTGTTTTTTATCCACTCTCTGTCTAGATGTCACTCGCTCACTCTGCGGCGCAGTACATGCTGTCGGACTCTCTGATCCCGGAGGGGAGCGGGGACTCACGGCTCAAGGCACTGGCACTGGAACTGCCCCTTGATCGGATCATCAAGTTCGTGTCTGTGGGGCTGCCCCTGCTGCTTGTGTCCATGGCCTTCGCGAGAGAAATCTCCTTCGGTGAGTGTGCTGGTAACACAGCCAGTCATGGGTTAAACATGTGTGCACAACCTGGGATCCGCCCGTCACCACAGTCTAATTGCATAAACGTGTCTGTTTCATCTCTGTCCTGTGGCATGGCTGGTGGTCAGCTGAGACTGAGCAAAGGCATATAATAGTAGAAAGGCTATTGGTTAATAAGCAGGACAATCTGCCACGTTACTGTAAGTGGCATGCCAGTACAAATAAGCACCAGGGAATTGCCTGCTGTCTGGCCAGAGATTACTAGTTTCATGCATCTTCCAAACTACCCTGTTTCCAAATTTGATACTGTACCAGTCTATAGGTTAGGATTTTCCAGCATTAGGTTGGTATTTTAATAACCATAACTTATCACATAGAATACTCAATCACAAGACACTAAAGTGTTTTAAAAGAAACTTATTTACACAACCAAGTGTACCAGTATTGGACAAGTTTAAGTATTCCAGTAGTTAATTTCATTGTTACTGTGCAGACAATAAATTTATAGGACGTGGACCAAAATAACGAACTGTTTATAGCCCCAAAGGACTGGATTGGCAGGGCGTTAGCTCTTGTGAGAAAAGTACAAAATAAAACTGGCTTAAGAAGGGAACAGCTGGCTGGGGATTTCAGACACACGCACGTTTCAATTTCCAGTCAATTATGGTTTGAGTAAAATTATTTGGAAGAAAAGCCTGCTTTTAAGTATACATGATGTCTATGTATAGCACATTTCTAAGCACAGCATTCTCCAGAATCATGTTAGGACATTGCTGGAGTTCAGGCTCCAAGGAGTGAAAGAACCTCCCTAAGTAAGCTACCAGTATTTAAAAAAAGATGTAACTGATGTTTATTTGGGTTGAGAAGTTGGATCACCCAGTGAGTCCAAATTCAGATTTCCCTTTCCTTTAGGAGAATTGTTGGTAGATAAAAATCTTACTATTGGTATACACTCCAATAAACAATGATTTTACCTTCAATAGCTACTATGTGTCTGTCTAGGTCCTCAGATCACCTGTTTCCCCCCACACAACTTCACGTCAAAGCAGGCAGGCTATGTGGATACCTATTGCTGGGACTCCCTGATACACCATGAGTTTGACAGTGACGGCAACTTCGAGGAGCAATCGCTGTGGGTGCACAAGGTACGGGACATTAAAATAGCATGCCAGATCATTTCCGTTACGATATTCCCTATTGTTAAAGCCATTGTTAGTGTGCCTCTCCCCTCTCATTCAGCCTCTCGCTCACTTGCTAACTCTTCACTCTCTTAGATGTTCCCAATATTCCCTGCTGGTAATGGTGATGGCATGCCTCTCCTTCCCTCTGATCCCCCCTCTCTCTAGATGTTCCCCTACTCCCTGCTGGTGATGGCAGTGATGATGTACATGCCAGCACTGCTCTGGCGATTGCTGGTAATGCCATGTCTGGGGGCTGACCTGCTCTTCATCATCGACGAACTCGATAAATCCTACAACCGCTCAGTGCGCCTGGCACAGTCCATCCTAGAGCTGCAGCAGAACAGTCCTGACCCTGCCAGCTTCGCAGCTGAGCTGGAGAGGTAGGGCTGAGCTCTGTCAGCTGGGGTGAGGGGAGGAGGGAAGGAGAAGGGAGGGGGACCCAGGCAAGGGCCTCTTGTGCAAAACATTCCATGCAGAAATGCTGTTAGAAGCAAATGTAATTTGATGCAGAAGTGATTTTCCTATCTGCCTATTGCTAATCAGCTTTTTTCTTTCTCTCATGCAGGGCGAAGCGAGAGCGCTATTTTGAGTTCCCCTTGCTGGAGCGCTACCTGCAGGCCAAAAAGCACTCCTACTTCCTGGTGTGCATGCTGTTCCTGCGCAGCTTCCTGCTGCTGCTCTTCATCTCCGCTGCCTGCCTGTACCTTGTCTATTTCCACCTGTCTGCCTTCCTGCAGGACGAGTTCAGCTGCTTCGTCAAGACCGGCCTCCTGCGAGACGAGCCCTGGGTTCCTGAGCTGATCCAGTGCAAGCTCACCGGGCTGCTGGTCTTCCAGATCGTCAGTGTGGCCAATGGGGCCGTCTACCTGCTCCTGGGTCCCTTGATCTTTTTGGGTCTGCTTCGCCTCTTCTGCTGGGATCGCCGCTTCCTGTCTGTCTACGAGGTGCTTCCTGCCCTGGGCCTGGGGCCGAACCTGGGCTGCCCTCTCAATGACCTCAACGTTATACTGCTCTTCCTTAGCGCTAACGTCTCCCAGCTGCGTTCCTACAGCCGGCTCCGTGCCGTGTGCACCCTGAGAGGCCCGCAGGGCCAACTCCGAAAGATGGTTATCAGGAGTGGGAGCAAAGGAGAGGAGGAGGAGAATGAGGAGATGGAGGAGCGAAAGGAGAGAGAGGAGGAGGCGAGAGAGGCGCTGGAGGAAGGAGAACACACCCTGGTGGATATGATGGGCGTGCTGGCTGGGATGAAAGGGGCCGGGAAGACTCTGAAGAAGCAGGAACCCCCACCAGAGAACCTGGGTACTAGTCTATGTATACTTCTTTATGTAATAAAACGCTTCATCTTAGTAGCCATTTTGGTTATTATTATTTGGGATGTGCAGAAAATTATCAAAAAGGAAAATTCTTTCTTTAACCCCTTTCTTTAACCTGAGGATTTTTTTTGTATGCAGTATGCAGATTCCAATATTGCACATTCCTTTAAGTTCACTAGAAGTGGTGTCTTCAATCTTTAAAAAGTTTGGTGTATTTTGTTGCTTGAATCAAAAAGCATTCATTCAACATATATATATATATAGCTTGACCTGTATAACACATATATGTAATTGTGTCAAGACTCAAAATGATTTAGGGATTCATTTCATTGCAGAAATCCTAAAGGTGGTACTGTAAAGTCAAATCCATGTGGTCTACACACCCCTAACACCCCTCTCTGTCTTTCCACAGAGTTCTCTAATCAGCAGGGGTGCCCTGAGTTGAAGGAGATGCCGTCATGTAGTTATGCCTAAAGAGCTTTCAGCACTGGGACTGAGCCAGCAGGGTTGTGATGTAAGGAGCTCAGGGAAAGAAAGAGAAAGTCACCAGTACCATGTTTCCACTGTTCAGGTGGACTGTACCATACACATTCCTAAAGTAAAAAAGCACAGGTTCTTCCATTGATATAAAGGCATATTATATTAACAACTCATTTAAATTATTCTCATACAATTGGGAAATCCCAAAAGCTGTAGGGGGTGTGCAGAAAATTAAGATTTGACTTTCCCTTAAAAATAATCATTAATCTTGAAATTAAACAATGCAATACTTAAGGTGGGGTTTCAAAACTAGGTTACATTGCATATCTGTGTCTGCTTAGCATGCAAAATATAATTTAGTAATGTTTAAATCAACACAAAGAATGTATTTAGCTTTCAAAACAGACCATACATTTGACTGGTATGTGGCAGTCCAGGTGCATCAGGATATGAGGAAGCATGGTACATTGGACAGAGAACTGACAGATTGGGGGCGGGGGGTTAGATCATTGAGAAAGGGCTGGGGAGAGATTCAGGAATTGTTCTATGTTGGGGTGGGTCTTTTTGTAATGCTTTCCGTTACTGGTGCTAATTGGATAAGAGAAATACTTCACACTGAAGTACCGATATATTGTTCAGTTTACAAAGTTTGAACCACAAATTCAAAACACAACTCAATATGGTTTTTGGCTAATATTAAGAAGGAAAAAACAAAGGTTGAATTTGCTTATTTGAGTATTTTTTTTTTTAAATGTCCTCCTCGGTCCTCCTTTTGTTCAGCATACCGAACATTTCTCATTTGAAATTGCTCACGCTCCTGTCAGGCAGAGAGCCCTCGGTACGGACGTCCAGACTACTGAACGTTCAAGATTTCGGGGTCCCAAATACTGGCCTCATATTTTATGTTTTTGTGGTCTCCTGTAAAGTAAATAACCTGGTCTCAGGACCGCGGAGGATATGACCTTGTTTATTTTAGTAATCGTGACAAACATTACATGCAGTGTCGCACATGAGAACTAGCATACTGAAAAAGAGATTTCCTGTGTTGTTCTACAACATGTTCTTGATGTTGCTCCGTATTCAACTGTGCATTCCCTGTATAGAAAATATGTACATAAGTGTGCTGCATGAGAAACATATGGGTTGCTTTTTTACATGTTATATTGCTGTGACAGCTTGAGCTGTACATGTCTGCTTGATTATTGCGTGGCTGAATGCATGTGTAAAATAAAATGAACCTACACTTCAATAAATCATTTTATATTCTGAGATCAAGGGAGTTATTTATTTAATTAATTTATCAAGGGAATCACATGTGGCTGGCTATAAAGTAGAGAAAAATTAAAAATATATGCGCTTTAAAAGGAAAGCAAATACACCAGAAAATGAACAGACAGTCAGTTAAATGTAGACTCCACTGGACTTTATTAAAATCGCTATTGTAGAAACAATGTTTGTCTGCTGCCTTTACACAATGAACACATTCGGCATTGAACACTGAGCGTAAAACAAGCGCCTCTAAACTTAACACACAAATCAATTCCATTTTCAGCCAAGCATGACCTTTAGTATCAACTAACCAGAAACAAGGTCAGAAAACGTAAATCGTCCTGCTATGAATACTACATTCTCTAATATTTAAAAGTACAAAAACATACAGATACTAATCTGTGATACCACATCAGCACCCATGGCACGAATCTTAATATGAATATTATTAACTCATCTACAAAAGCAGGCTTTATGTCTTGTCTCAACATCATCTACTGTACTTTGTGGTAAGTAAAGTTCTCCACCGTTTCATTTCCCCGATCAGGGATACTTCCTATGTGAATACACTGGCGTTTGTAAGCCTGAGCTTCCCCCACTTACTGAGTGCTGCGATACTTTTTCAACCAACTGAAACTGTCCCTGTATTCAGCTCAGTGACAGTCGGTCCTCCCTGCTCTGTGAACATTCCGGTGCACTTTTAAAGACTCCAGACAGCTGAATTCTGTCCTGCATGCAGTGCAGTGATGAGGTTTGTGGGCACACCGGTGCTGCTGAACATTCTTTGATTCATTCAAACTCTCCACTCAGTACACTGATGCCTACGCCCCTTGTTTAATTTCGCTGGTGTTTTTTTAAGACTTCCTTTCTCCAGGCTTTTCCCACACGCAGCGCAGTCATGCATGCCCTCGACTTTGTGAACCAGCTGGTGCAGTCTGAGGGTGTCCGAGTGACCGAAACTCTTCCCACACTCTCGACAGGTATGGGAGAGCCGAGCGCTCCTCAAGTTCCGAATCTTCGCCCCCTCCGAGGGTAAAGTCAGTTCTTGCGATGCTAGTGAAGGCTGTCTTGCGTTTGCTGACCGTGCTCCCAACAGCATGTCCGCATATTTTGAGCCACCTCTCTTTTTCACCCCTTTCTGACTGCACTGCTTCCCAGTAACCAGCCTTTTGCACTGGAAACATGGAAATAAGTCATAATCCTGGTCTGCAATCACTGCAACAACACAAGGGAGAAATACAAAGAGGGTTAGGTAGGAACTCACTTCTATTATTTTCTTACAAAAGGTCCCAATGACTCACATATTGAATTACTTGGTCCCCCAATATTCACACACCAGAGAGAGACGCTATGGAACTGCATTAGAAGCAACATGCTTACATTATTTGTTTATTTAGCAGACTCCTTTATCCAAGGCGACTTACAGAGACTAGGGTGTGTGAGCTATGCATCAGCTGCAGAGTCACTTACAATTACGTCTCACCCGAGAGACGGAGCACAAGGAGGTTAAGTGACTTGCTCTGGGTCACACAATGAGTCAGTGGCTGTGGTTGGATTTGAACCGGGGGCCTCCTGATTACAAGCCCCTTTCTTTAACCACTGGACCACACAGCCTCCTGTTTTATGCATTCCTTTATCATTCCTTACATGCATTCCTTTATCATTCGGAATATCAGTGCTGCAAATAATACATCTGGGATATTCCTTGCTCATGCAACACCCTCTAATGAACAGCGTTTGCACATTGTTGAGCGTGATGTGCTTTACGATCACAAGCCCAAGGCTGGTCCTCTAAATACCTCTATTTTACATAAACTTTTAATGATAACAACAGGCTATTCAACGGCTAGTCAAAGCGGGCAAAGCAAAGCCATTCCAGCTCTTACTGTGAGCTTAACAGATCTTACCACATATAAAAATCAGACAGAAATAAAACGTATTTCGGTGGCGAGTAATGTAATCCTGCACCCAGTGCTGGTTCCAGCATTCCTCGTAAATATATTATAAAAATGAGGGTGGTGTGGAAACCCAGGACTGGGTGCAGATCGGTGTCTCTCTAACCCTGGGTTATACTTACACGCTGCTATTGCAGCAGTGGAAGACACAGGTCTGTCCAAGTCTTCAGTTAAACGTCTTATTCGGACAGGACCAGTCTCCATCTGAGGGTTGTGCATGAGGAACGGCACGGTGCCCTCGTCTTCGCCATCTGTGTACATGTCGTCCGAGTCCTCCTCTTTACAGAGATCAGACCCCAGTTGAGGAATCTCCTCGATGACCTGGACAGAGCCTAGTTCAGTGACATCCTCTGCAAAGCTGGCAGAGTCGTGCTCAATGGGTTCGCGTTTCAGTCCAGGGGGGTGGGACCCTGGCTCAGGGGGGGCCTCTTTAACCTGAACGGACAGCCGCTCTGTGGAAACGGGACTATCAAAGCATTCCTGTTCTATTACCTCCTCTTTGATGTGAACAGGCTCCATCTTTGAACCTTGCTTTGCATCAACAAGAAACGTTTTCTTTCTTTAGTAACTGTATAGGGGAAAAAAAAAGAATTGGTACTATAATTCCAAGATTGTATTGATTAGTTGTTTTTATTATTATTATTATTTATGTATTTTAAATAAAATAAATGTTATATAACCATAACTAATGGATTTCAAACTGACTGAAGAGTTGTATGATTAATTCTAGATCGTTTCCAAAGTTTACTGGCTGGCAATGTTAATTGGTACAAAACAGAATTATAAAAAACAGTATGAAATCAAGATTAAAAACGTTGACGGAGTCATCTCGAGTTTACAGGACAGCTTTTCCACACACACACACTCACACTCACTACAGTCCATCTTGCCGTGTCGATAAACAAGCCACGGGTACTTCATCTCCCCTTCAGAATTATAAGGAGGTATTTTTCGTTTGCGTTTTTCTACTGCTTGCAACTGCACGGGACACACGATGCTGACCGCTTAGCAAAAACACTTCCGACTGACAACTGCTTCGCCATATTGTCAGACACTGGACTGGCGTCAGAAACGTCTAAAAGTAAATATCCTTATTATTCCTGCGTAAGCTATATATGAGGCTTGTTGCTGCCACCTACAGGACTGGAGTGTACCTTAATCAATGCTGTTAGTCCAGAGCAAGCAAGTATTTCGCGGTCACTTTGGTAGAATTTCATAGATTACCACGAATATGCAAGTCTGCGTTCCTTTCCCATTCTGAGCGCCCTTTTTGTTTTTGTTTTACAGCCTAATTTTTCGTTTAAGCACATTCGTCATTTTAAAAGCTGGTACCCCCAGCAACACTTCATACGATACCCTCTGTGACAAAGCATTCCGAACTAAACGGCTTCCAGATTGCACGTAGTGTATACTGTGATTTTGCAAGCGATAAAAAAGCATACTACGTGCAATCGCTAAAGTCTTCCCCCGTTTTCAAGTAACCTATCTTTCTTCTCATATCAGTGCACTTAATTATTTTGTTTATTTCACTGCATCTTCTGTATTGTACAATTGGTATTTACCCACCTGCGGCGCACAGCCTGTGTCTCGGTTACATAGCCAAAAAGTCACTAAAATAACGCGGAGATAATAACACACGTTCTGCAGACAAACGCAAACACACTATCGCAGGAGACGCTCAACCTCGGCTCTGTCTCGCCTGTGTGGGTGTGGCTGTGCTTTCCGTAGTGTTCGAAGTCCCGCCCTCCTAAGCGAGTAATTGGGTAACCATCCAGTCTGTCGCATTAACTCTTAATAAGTAGCCAATAACTGGCGACGTTTTTTGAACGCCCCTAAGTCACACAACCAACAGCGTGGTACAGATATGTATTAGCATGTTACAGGGTACTCAGCCTGTATATACAAAAGGTATACGTTTACAGCTAAATGCTTAATTGCTGACAAACTGGATTTTAATTGACCTATTTTTTTTTTTTTTTCTATGACAAGTTTACCAAACTTCTGAACCAGGGCCCCCATTTGAAAACCAGCAGCGCCACCAGATCTGACCAGCATACACCAGTTGACAGTCCCGTTTCCATCAGGGCACAGCACCAGAGTCACAAGGTTTTGGGGCAGTTGTGTGAGATTAAATGGTTAGACATACTGCAGTCATGCTTGCTTCTGGTTAGTGGTGTCTGTGATGCTTCTAACACTACATTCCTCACTTAGTCTGCAACTCATTCATGGTATTATATATTACAGTTATGTATTATAGTTTTGGATGTTGTTTTTTTTTTTTTCTTCTAGTTTTTACTTCCACTTACAGCTTTCGTGTATTTATTTTGTATTATTTGTATACAGTTTGTGTGTTACTGTTAAAAGTCAGACTTTGGGTTCATTCTAAGATTACCCAGCAAATTCCATGTGCTAATGATACTGTTAACTGGCCCAGCATATTTTACCTTTGGTGCAGTAAGTTCTCCCCGCTGCAGACAGTGAGTTTGTGTGGGAGTCTTCACTGCTAAGTGGTCGTGTTTAGACTGATGTCTTTATAGAAATGCCAGCTTTGCTCAGGCTTGCTCGTCGGTGCTGGAGATATAAACATTCCACACAGAGTGGACACAGTAATCCCTAAAGATCAGCAACACATGCTGTATATTGTGCAAATTAATAAAGCATTTCCTTAGGATAACAGCAGTGTGGAGTAGTTGTTAGGGCTCTGGACTCTTGACCGGAGGGTCGTGGGTTCAATCCCAGGTGGGGGACACTGCTATTGTACCCTTGAGCTAGGTACTTTACCTAGATTGCTCCAGTAAAAAACCCAACTGTATAAATGGGTAATTGTATGTAAAAATAATGTGATATCTTGGAACAATTGTAAATCGCCCTGGATAAGGGGGTCTGCTAAGAAATAAATAATAATAACCACTAATTTGCATGCTTCAGATGCACCATTTGTTTTTTAACCAATGGTACTGTGAAACTCCAAGACTAAAGTTAAACCTGTTGCAGGTTGATTTATTGCCCAAACTTTGTATATTTTCACATATTAGGAGCTCCTAGGAAGAAAAAAAACACAATACTGATCTATATGCAGTTGTTTATTGTATTACACTATAATATGTTACTGGATCCTGTCGGATTCAGGAATACAAAACAAAATAAGCAATATTAATTTGGCGTATTTCAAAAGGATACAGTATCATTGTCAAAGTAAATAAAAAAAATAAAAAATGGTTCTACATTTCCCCAATAATGATCAAGACTCCAAGAAAAAGACACAACTGTAACCTTACACAACAAACTAGAAACAACTAAGGTGTATATACGAGCTCTTTGCACAAGTCTATTACAAAAAAAATAACAATCTATACGCCATTTCTTCTTAAATCCAGTTTACCTGATGATGAGACGTTTTGGGTCTTCTAAAAGCTATCAGCTTCAACATTATGACTAACATAATATTATTTCCTTAAAAACAACAATGCAATATGAGAAGTTTCACTAAGGAATACAAAAAAATTGCAGTAAAAAAATATACTAGAATATACATAACTGACTAAAGCTGTAAAAAAAATATAAGCATTAATTTGAGATAAGTGGTTAAACAAATACTACTACTACTACTACTACTACTACTACTACTACGACTACTACTACGACTACTACTACTACTAATAATAATAATAATAATAATGATAACAATAAATGAATTGGCCTCCAAGTTTACACTGCAGGACAAAAATGCGTTAATTAGTCTTTACACTGCTGTCGTTATGTATTCAATATGGGCCAAAACAATATGGATGAAAGATGGATGAAATTAGTCTTTGCACTTTGTGTTCAAGTCAAAAAGTAATTTAGAATTGGTAGATTAAAAAAGAAAAAATAGAATTATCAAGGAGTACACAGCTGAAGTCAAGGGCACTGTATATAATTCAAGAGTAAAAAATAATAGTTGCTTGTAAGTTTCAGCCTGGATTCTATTTAAGTTATTGATGCATATCATGAATTACGAGATATAGTCCCGTATTTTGGCCAAAAGTGATTTTCCCAGCTCCAGCACTTCCTGTTCCTTATCTGAAGGGAACTGTCCGTTGGGAATGTTGGGAGCAGCGTGACAGTTTGGGTATTGTGTCTTCTTGCTGTCTACTCCATGGTGCTTTAGTTTGCACACAATATCTATTAGTTCAGTGAGGCTGCCACAAAATGCAGAGACTGTTTTTGCCAGCCCTACAATATTGTGATCCTTGGTGTACCTTCCTTCTTTTCTGTATTGGGCTGCTATGAGAGCTTTTTCCACGGCTTGGTGTACTTTAAAGAAGACCCATTCTGTTGTTGACTGGCCTACATCAACAGAAGCAGCAGAAAGGTCACATTCCGCCTGCTTAAACCATCTCTTCGCTTCTTCAGGGTTTGGCTGGTATCTATGGTGAAAACTGAAGAAGTCGTGGTCCCAGGAGGAATATCTGTGTTTAAAATCTGACCTCCCTTGTTTGTGATTCCGTGCTTGCCTACTCCAGGTTTTGAAAATATTTTCAGACGTTTGACTTTTGCCTTGCTTAGCTGACACTCGTCTTCCTTCTTTCAGCTGCTCAATATACTTGTAGACTTCAGTAGCGAGTTCAGAATTATCCAGATTCTTGTCAGGATGCCATTTTAAGTAAAGCCGTCGGATTGCTTTGTCTCGCTCTTCTTTTGGAAGTTTTGAGATTTTTTCAAAGTACTCGTCGATTTCCTTTTTAATTTCATCGAATGACTTTGAAAACTTCCCAGCTGGGATTTCATTCGGTTCCTTTCCAGGTGCCACAGGGACAAGATCTCTGCAGTTGTTGTTGACCCCCTTGGCCCTCTTAAACTGATAAATATCAGTTTTAGTGACTTCCACAATGTTTTCACTACCTATCTGGATTCGGTACATCAGCACCTCGCCATCTGCTCTCTTCTGCGTGCCCAGGCACTCTACTACAATTGCATAAAGGTAAATTTCCTCTGGCAAAGAAGAAGGTTCTAAGTAGCCAACAAATTCACCCTTTTCAAAATTGTTGAGAAAATCCATTTCAAGAAAGTCCAAAAAGTAAATCGGAATGACTTCTCCAGGATCTGGTAACTTAAAAGAGCTGTACCCTTTACAATTAAAAGAGTGGATTTCACGCTCCTTTAATACATTGTAAATATCTTCTGGGTCATCACAGCACAGCATTTCGAAGAGTATAAGAATTGATGTTTGATTCAACATGTTTTTAAGCAAGAGATTGATCTCTTCGGCAAGACACAATGGTATTTTCACCATCTTCCTTCCTTGCAAACCATCCTGGTGCTCTACAAAAAAATCACAGTGGCCGTCCTGGTGTTTCCGGAGGTAGACTTGTTTTTGCACATTGGTATTCTTCAAATGTTCACAGTTGTAAACCAGAACAGTTTCAAGCTTCTCACAGCAGGTGATACTAATTTTAGAAAATATCTCTTTAAGCTCAGAAACAGATTCTGTCTCTGTCAACTGCTCTTTGTACTGCTCTTTCAAGAGACAGATCACACCTTCCCCAAAACTCGGAGACACTAAGAGATTCAGTAAATGAAGCTGGAAATCACAGCTCTCCCCAAGCTGACAAAGTTTCAGATTTGATTCTTCTAGGTCTTCCTGGGTTGTCTGTGAAAGCATCTTAGGTTGTATTTCTTGTGGCAGTAATTTGAACATTTCCTGTATCTTGTAAATATTCCAATCTAGGTAGCACTCATTCAGGTTAACCATAAATTTGAACATTTCCTCCAAGGACTGCAGGTTAGTTTTTGGACCTGTGCTAACACGGTCATTGTAGTACAGGCTACTTGACTCATATAGCTTGCCATCAGTAGCAGGCAAGTAAAGTGGTTTCAATGATTGCAGGTCTTGATTATCAGAATCTTTTTTCAAAGTTTCAAAAAAATGCTGAACAGCCCTTTTTGCAGTCTGTATCTGGTTTGGCTGGAAACAGTTCATGCCCTTAGTATCCTGATAGAGCGCTCTCAGGACTGTACAGTAATGGTCTGCTGTTGCCTGCTCAGAAACACCAATCCTTTGGAAGAGATCTCTGTAAGGAGCCAGTTTGCATGGAAGTTTATATAGGAATGGTCGAAATTCCAAGTCATGTTTTAATGACACTATCACCTGGTTTGACTTCACCAAACTTTTGTCGTCTTCTACAAGAATAAATGGGATGTCTGATAGAGACATGGAGTCATAGGATGTATTTTTTTGTAGAAAGTCGTATGCTGTTTCAAGAACCTTACTTCTAGTTTCTAGAAGTTGATCAGTTTTGCAGTCGACTTTGGAAACATTTCTAATATTCTGAAGAACTAAGTCATGCGGGGGTAGATACAAGGCTCCGGACTTGTTTAGTATTATAGCTGTTTTTGAAAAAGGCAGTATTGGCATAGAGGTCCAAATCAGTTCATCGTCATTATCTCTTTGTTTCACCATTGATCCTTTCAAAGCAATAAACAGTTTTCCCCCAACATATGGAGGATGCAAGTCACATAATTTGCTACACACTTCATAGGGGTAGATGAATTTAATGTGGGACAGCTTTTCAAGGAAATCTGCATCAAGTTCCTTTTCATGAATCTTAAAGAGAGCATCAAGTAAAGAATCTGTTTTCGGCTTCAGGATTTCCATAGGAGCCCCCTTTGCAGCATCTTGAGCAACTAAAGATGCAAAGTAAAGGAGGTCATCCTGCGATGGGGTCATCTTCATCCCAAGGTCTATCAGCAATATTTTGAACATATATTCAGGTTGTACATTTTTGAAGAAGGACTGAGGAATAAATGTCTCCTTTAAATCCATTGCTTTGAAAAGTCGATCCTCTTTATCATAGAAAAAAGAAGCTTCTCGTAGGTTACCATGCATGTCTTTGAGAAACTTCACTGGTTTGAGAGCTGAGAGGATCTGGTTTTTAGATTTCTCGTAATCTGACGGATAATCACACATTACTTTCAACAGCAGGTTTATTGCTTGAAGCATTTGCGACTCTGACAGTTGCTGAAGTCTACCGAGAATTACAGAGATGAAAAACTCCAAGTCATTTACTACTTTGATTTCCAATTCTTCTGCCAGTTCATTATTTAAATGAGTATCCTTGAGAAATGCAACAGTCCTATCCACGTGGTGCAATTCTGAGAAGGTCACATCATATTTTGACTTCAAAATGAAGACACATTTAAACCTGTTAATACTTTGGCGACACCCCTGTGTCATTTCAAAGAGAGGTAAGTATCTGAAATTGTTCTTGTATGATTGCTTGTCCTTGCACTTCTGCAGTCCTTCAAAAAGGAACTGTAGCATTGTATCGTACTCCATTGAATTGGACAATTGACTCCACTGTACTTCTTTCTTACACGTCAGCTGGTCAAGAACTGAGGAATGTTCTCCTGTTTGTAATAAATGTGGCTTGATTACATGATATCCAATATCAAATTCTAAAAGGGAACGGTCAAGTTGGGCAAAGCCAATTTTTGAGAGGAGATTGCCAATTCTGTCGAATTCTGCTTCATAAACCACATTTTGCAAACAATTCAGAGATGTCAGGATCTTCTCATTATGTTGTATTAAAACAGGTAGAATTGCAAGATCTGAAAAATGAGTTTTCAGCTCCTTAAAGGCATCTGCCTTTTTCTCCTCTTTTGAAGTCCCAGAGATGTGAAACTGTCTATGGAAATATTCCCACAGTTTTTTTATCCACTTTTCATCATTTTTTGGTAAAACTGGCCATGAGTGGCAGTCATCTCCAGTGACTTCCCGGGACAGTTTTCCTCTGATAAACTGTGCAGACTCAGCGACTGTGAAAGCTTTCAGGAAGCCAATCTCTTTCAGTGTAGCTTCAGTGTTATAATGACTGTTTGCAAACAGATGCTTTAAATCTGGGAACAAATCATGAAATTGGGAAGTATATTTTGGTGCTCTCAACTGAAACCTCCTTACAATGTTGTCTTGAGTTAATAAAAGAGGCAGACCCTCTAGACAGTTTCTGTTTTTTTTATTGACGTCCTTGAGACAATATTCTAAAAGAATGTTTAATTGTCTTTCCTTTTTCATTGGAGACTTATTAACAGGTACAGAAAGGCTACTTTCTTTGTTCAGCAAAGGATGGGCCATCAGAAACTTCCTAAGAGATTCTGGATTCAGGGAAGTAGCATTTGTTCCTGCTTTTTTAAATCCTTCAAATATTCCTTTCAATGTTTCAAAAGGGAGAACCAACTTCATATCCATGTTTTGTAAAGTCATAACTTGTTCCTCCGTGCAAGTTTCAATCATGAAGTGCGGTTCTTCGTTACACTTTTCCTTTCCAACACTAGACCAGGAAACAGTCAGAATCTTATCTGTAAAGGTGCTTATTTTAACTTCTTCATACCTGAATAAAGGAATAACCTCCTGTTTCCTAGCATGGATAGACCTGTAGACCTGGGAAACTGTTTCTTGCCACTGCGGGTGTATGTTTTCAAACATGCAAGGAAAGATTTCTAAAAATTGCTCAAGGTGAATCTCACAAGATGTTTCGTTCTGGAATCTTAAAGTCCTGTCCCTGACCGGAAACAAATGCCCAATTATGTATGAAAGGAGATCACCATATAATGGAGCAATTACGTGGATCTTTAAGTTTTCATTCCACTCAGTCTTCACACTCGACCCATCTTGTTTCCAGAGGTCCCTCCTGGCAAAATCAACTGCAAAGTTCCCATTGACATGAACAGGGAGTCCGGTCTCAACTGGTAGGGGAAGGGAGCAGAAGGCTCTGCCTCTGACATCGGAATTAAGACTTGCTGCGATAGCTCCATGGGGCAATAGTATTCGATCCAGTTTAAGGTCCTGCATAGTAGCACGAATCTTCTCCTCCTGTATGCCCACTTGTTTTGCCAGTATCCATTGTGTTGGACCTTTGTCTTTGCAGTGAATTTCAATGTTATACACAGTCTGGTAGGGCTCTATATCTGCCAGCTCAGTTTTAAGATCTGCAATCTTTTGCACTTTTTCTTGGAAGTCTTTTCTCTTTTTCATACTTTCTTCAGACATCTTCATTTCCACAGTCAAAAGTGGCTCCAGTTTGTTGGTTTCCCATCCAAGTTTCTGGAAGGTTATTTTCTGTATGTTGTTTAAAAACAGTATGAGACTGTCTGAGTCATCCCTCAGCACATCAACCAAACTGTTGATATCTTCATCGTTTACAACCTGTGCATTTGCTATTTTTGACTCCAAAGCCATTTCAGGGGTTCTAAGAGGAATTCGAAACAATGTGCCCATGTCAAGGTCATACAATGAGGGCAGGTAGGTATCATAAACATCTGAAAACGTGCTTCTGAACTCATTGTTAATGGCTATTTCACCACCAGGATCTCTATTTGTAGCAGTCTGCAGGTAGGCAACATTGGGGTCGAACACACATAGGCGACTGTTCCCTGAAACAAAAGAAGGGCAATCAGTTAGGTGATAGACGGAGTTAAATCCCAGTCCGTACTTCCCAGTTTTCTCTGGATTGTTTCCTTTTCCTCCCTCTCCCAGTTGCTGAATTCCTTCAAAGTCTGCTTCTGTAAATCTTTTGTTGTTGTAGACGCACAGTGCAGGCCCTTGCAATGGAATCCATTTCTCTCCAAAGGTTTTTTTAGTGGGGTGGTGTCTTTGGTCCCATATGAAATGTATTTCGGTTGCCTTGGCATCATCAGCATTCTGTATTAGCTCCTTCAGTATATCTTTCTTGGATGGGTATGCCTTGATAATGTTCGACAGCCGCGCCGTAAGCTCTTCATGGGCCCCGAATGGTTTCATCCAGCGTGACAACGGATCCACTGTCATATCAGCCAGGGCTTTGTGTTTTGTGGTTTGTACTTTTAGGCGGAGAGCAACTTCACGGGATATGCTTTTGTGGCAGAGAGCTTTATTCTCACCAAGCTCCAGCCAGGGTGTGTCATTGTAGTGCAGCTTGCTGACTGGTCGAAGCACACACTTGTCGTCTGGAAGCAAAATTTTCTGGACTTCAAAGGAATCGATATCCTCTTCAGGGAGCTCACCAAAGCCTGTTGTAATCACTCTCAGACTGAGCTCAAGGTCCGATTTATTAAGGCGCTTTTCTTTGTAAGTGTCTGATATCTGCTGAAGCACGGAGGAGTAATCTGAGAGGGAGAAAAGCTTTTTAATGCCAACACACTTCCAGAGGTCATCAAATCTTGTGTATTCTTCTGGCAGTTTGTAAAGATAGGGGGCAGCATCAAATGACACTTGGTGGGCAACTTTATCAAAGGGCACAAACTTTCCTTCAACTAAGATAAAATTAAACTTCAGTTCCCTAGCAAGGATTTTCCTAGAGGAATGTGTCTCCTTAAGATGCTTGTTTAGATAGGAGTAACATTTTTCAGCAATTTGCTTCACTTCAGTGGGCTGTATCTTGTGGCAACATTTCAAAGCTTTTTTTAGCTGCAATAGCACAGTATCCAGGGATGGGTCTTTGTCCAAGCCCAAGATAGATTTGACTTCTGAAGAGATTTTAAAGTCTGTCCCTAACTCATTTTTGGCCAAAATTGGTTGAATCATATTGACAAGCCACTTGTGTTTGTGGCTGTATAGGTCCTTTGGTTTTACAAGACAGATATTTTTCAACGCAATGTTCGAGGGAGAGATGGGGGTGTGAGCAGGAAGTAAAACAATATCCTGAATCTCTTCTTGGACTGTATTGTTCACCTTTACATTGCTCAGCAATGCCAAAATGTTCTGGACTCTATTGTATGCTTTTGCCTTATTTTGTTGCCACAAATGTTCCACTGTTTGTGCTCTCTCTATGAGTTGGGAAATAGAGGCCTCGTCTTTGATCATCCCAAGAGTTTCTAGTCTTGTCAGTCTCTCAGGATGAAGAAAATCTCCTTCTGCTCCTGTAGGGATCCTACCTTCTTCTTTGTCATACAGGGGGGCAACCTTTCCTTTTGGGTGAATGAGATTATTAATATATTGCAGCTCCCCTCTCTTGCTAGATGGAATGCAGGGCTGGGCTTTTAACAGTTCATCAATGCTTGGGTTTCTCAGGTCAATTGCATGGAGAATGAATGCATTCCTTGTGCAAGCATCCATGGATTGCAAGTTGTCAAAGACTATTTCGCTGTAGAATTGAATCCAGTCGTAAGTGTATTTGTCAATGATGTCCCCGTGTCCATTAACTGTAAAACCTTTTCTCACCCAATCTGGCAAATTCACAGCCTGGAGTGGTCGCTTGAGCCGGTCAGCAAATTCTTTACTGGCTGCTTCCCCTATTTTCTCACTGTTGATGATTTCATAGTCCAGAAATCGTGCATGGTCAATGTCACACCAGTCATTTCCATTACCCAGGATATTTAAAGGGTGGCCTTGAAATCCCTTTGCCACGGCTTCATAAAATGCCTTTGCAGTTGCAGCAAACGGCTTTAAAACCTTTTCCATGTTGGGCCAGAATGTGTAATAGTTGTAGCCTTCAATCCTGCTTTCTTGACACATCTTTTGTAATTGCAGGAGCGTTGTTACATATGCCACATTGACTGCGTCTTGTAGTAACGCTTCATTCCAATCTCCCTTTAATCCAGTGGTCCAAATATTCTTTCTGTTCGAAGTGACTGAGAAGGACCCATTAATGTGAACTGGAAGCCCAGACTGGATAGAAAGTGGAAGGAAACAAAAGACCTGGCCAACAGCAGCTTCAGTATCTGGTCGCCACTTCCCTGGTGCTTCTTTGCTCTGGATCAGAGGAGCAGCAACACTTCCAAGCGGAAGGGCCAAAAGGCTTTTATCGCAGACCATTTGCAGGGCTTTCCCTACACCAAAGCAGGAATGAACTAGCCAGTATTGCAACATCTGTGGAGCTTCTGGGACTTCGGATGTGATCTCCATAACACCAAAAGTATTAATGTCAATAATTCCTCTGCATTTTCCGTTAAACCTTTCCAGTTTACTAACAGAATTCTGCTGTAGGTGCCTGAAGGGGATGTTGTCTGCCACGTTATATTTGCAGATGTCTTTTCTTGTCAGTGTCAGGACTGTGGTGGCACTGCTTTGGTCCTCTGCGCTTGCTGTTTGGGACAGTACTTCCAAACTGACCTTTTCAACTCTCCTTAAAAAAAGCAGCATGTTTTGAGAGGTTTCCTTAAACGTATCTGTTAGTGACTGGATCCTACTCTCATCATAGCACTTGGTGCTTATCTCAGACTTTTCAACTTCAGCAATTGTCCTAAAGGGGAGTTTTATCAGGGTTCCTTTGTAATCAAATTGGTCTGCTTTTATGTTGCATCCAAATATGTTATGGTATGGTTTAAACTGGCCTGGAAATCTCTTGAGCACACGGTCACTTCTGGAGAGGTCCAGTTTGATTCCAGGGTTAGATTTGCTTTTAATGTGTTTCTGGAGATGTGTGACATTTGGGTCAAAGATTAGCAGAGTTTTGCCACTTAAGATTGAGGGTATGTCTGTTATGTGATACACTGCATTAAATCCCAATCCGAAATTCCCTATCTTTTCAACTTGATGTTCCTTTGAGGCCGACCCTATTTTAGTTATGTTTTTGAAATTATCTTCAGTGAAAACCTCATTGTTGTGGGACCAGAGTGATGGACCATGGCATGAGGCCATACCTGGGTCAATGAGACTCTCTGGGGAGTCCTTGTTTTGCCTCATGTCCACCAAGAAGCAGCAAACTGTCGCCTTAGCGTCCTCCGCATTCTGGATTAGCTCTTTGAAAAGGTCGCTTTCCTCATCGTATTCTTTGAGAATGTTTTTTATTCTTAAAGTTATGGCTTCACTTTGCCCACACTGTTCAATAAATTCTGGCTTGAGTATCCTGGTGCTGAGATTGTGAACATGCAAGTACTCCGCTGTGGCCTGGAGTATTTCCTTATGGACAACATGGAACTCCTCTTCATCTTGCTGGAGGTCGTCCAATGCTTCTGGTGAAATATCACGATACAGGACTTTGGACAAGGGCTGCAAACAGAAATCCCCTTCCATTCCTTTCTTGTGTACTGGAACCGGAAGGTCATTTTCACAGTCTAGACTTTCCAGATCTTGATTCGTCTTTCGCATCCACTCAAGAACAGAAATGGCCAACTGCAGTTCCTCTGGCCTTGCACTGGCTGTACGGGAATCAATGTTCTTCTGCAGGTCATACAGCAGGTTAACTACTTCGGCAGGGCTCAGTGAGGGCTTGACGCCACACTTCTTCAGCAAATCACTGTACTTTGATAACTCTGGTGGGACCTTCTTCATGCAGTGGCTCAGATCTAATTCTTTTGGGTAAGCCAGAATAATGTCTTTTGGCTGTGAAAACCCATCTCCGTTCCAAATTGGAAGGTCAGTTAGACTTGTAAACTTATCAAGGTTCTTCTGAATGTGACTGTAGATAGAGTTAACGTTTGTCAGGATTGAAAATTTATCTTCCTCTTTATAATTCTCAGACAGTACTTTGAGATTTTCAATTACTTTCGCTGGTGGAGGAGGAACAGTCAATCCTAAAGCTTGACATGCCTTTCTGTTAAATTGTGTAGTAAGAGGGATCACTAAGCCGACTAAACTCCCCAAACTTGAGTCCTTTATGTCTTTAGGTTTGTACCAATTAGAACTTTGCTTTTCTGTTGGTTTTGCAGTTTGCACCCATGCCAGTGAGCAAAGAGTTTCCAGCTGTTTTGAGGAAAATTTGGAGAGAACGTCTGTATCATTACAAACAGCTACTAACGCATCTGACTTTTTGCGAGCTTGGTCATTTTTTTCTCGATCCACTTCTCGTGCAATTATTAGAAATTCATCGGCGTTAATGTCTCCAAGTGAAGATCGTAAACCCAGACGACGCAAGGTCTTCAGAACTCCCTTTTCATTAAAATCTTTAGATGGGAAGAAGTCACAGCTTAACAGGTCTTTGAATGTTTTCACCTCTGGGTCAAACAGGGCTGAGGGCTGCACTCCGGTCCCTCTCGAATTCAGGAATTTCAGTGTTTCACATTTCTTACGAATTAGATCCTGCTGGTTAAAAAGCATGTCACTATTTCTCAAAATCCACAGCATATTTGTGTCCTTTTGGTGAGACTCCCTGTAGAGGCCGTTTTCCACCCCTGTTACAATTTGCAGCGCGACATCTGCAGCACTCAAAAGGCTGCCCTTTAGTTGTAAGAGAAGTTTTCTGTCACATTCACCTGTGCACTTCAAGACTGTCTTAGGTAGGACTACGTCACCTGGAACACAAGGCAATGTATCACAATTTATTGCTGCATAGTTTGTGGCAGCTATGAGACCCTGATTGGGAGATGCGAGAGACAGCATTTGGTGAAAGATGGGTAGTTCAGAAATTAAACTTTTCTCAGCTTGTACAAAGCTGTTGGCTTCAGATATAAAGTTCCTGATCTGGTTTCTTTCCTCCACAGACATAGCGGATAGTTTACTTTTAACGGCATCAACACCGAGGTTTGAGAGCAGGGTTAAGAAGTTGCTTACAGAGGGAAGGAATATGTAATCTTTTAACTTTGGATGGTCTAGAAACTCATCACTCTGCTTGATCACTGTGCCTCCAAGCTTTCCGATTAGGGCAACCATTTCATCTCGCAAACGACAGCCATTAAGTTCTTGAAAAATCAATGTTGTGTTCTTTATGAGACGTGCCAGTACAACTGTCCCTTTTGCCTCAGCCTGGCATCTGAGTGGTATAACTGGCAGTCCTTCAAAGGGACGTAGGTCAGTAGGACAGTGTTTTTTCAGGAAATGCCAGAGCTGAGGGAGCCATTTGTCTGATCTGTCCAAGTGGTTTCTCGCATCCCAGGTGACATGGTCCGAGCCACGAGCCCAGTTAAATGGGAAAGCATCCTTTATGTTTTCAGTAACTAGCTTCACATTCAGACACTGAAGATTGAAGTTATCTGAAAGAAAAAAAAAAGGCTGTCAAGTACAGTTACTTGACGCACACGTAAACATTTCCAGTGATTTGAGTTTTATAATTTATGTAAGCTCTTATGTCCATTTTACTCACTTGCAGAGTGTGTTTAAATAACCTACTTAGATTCAATTTAGATTCATCGTGTTTCCATTAATTTGGAAATATTAGAAGACAGTAAAAAGGTTCTTACTCTTTGAAGCCAATCTCCGTAATGAGCCAAGAACAGTAGGCTTCAGATCTTCAGAAATGAACGTCTTTGCCAGTCCGGGTAGCAGTGTCCTGTATAGATAATAGTAACCCTAGTATTAACACTAGAACCGCCACGGCAGTCATTTTGACGGTTTTCACTTTTAAAATTTAAATTACTCTGCGTGTGTTAAAGATCCGCGGTTGTCTGTTCTTAACTTTTCCTAAATACATGTATTAAATACCCTGACGGCGTTTGAAAGTCAGAATCTCAAAAATTAAAAAGTTATGAGTACTTCTACCTAGAACCGCCACATGCTTTTATTGTTAAAATAACCTACAATATGCTATTTTTTATATGTATACAAGCCAGTTTGTTATCTGTACCTCCGCTGAGTATACAGCAGTATGTATTTGAATAGAATATTGCTCTTGACGTCTAGATATGTGTTATCCAAATCTCTATTGTAATCATATCAATTCCTTGCCGTCCGGCTGTCTACGTGAGCATATATAGTCTGCTGTCTTATAATATTACTGTTACAAGAATTTTTCGAGAAATCTTTATTTTTGCGTTTTGATTTGAGAGCAACTACAGATAGATTTGCTTTGGCATCAGAAAATTGGAAGGGCTTCATTGAAAACAGCGTTGCCTGTTTCAAGCTAAACATAAAACATTACATGGACAAGCAGCTGTTTCCAACAAAGGCACGGTGTTGCTGGACAAACAAACCTGTCACGTTTGGGATCAAGTTTTGGCTGGCAGCGGACCATACCCCTACCCCTACCTGTGCAAAGATTATTTCACTGTAATTAGCAAAACAACTGGAAAAAAAAACAAAACAAAAACAGCCTGGTTGCAACAGTAAACAAAGAAGAAGAGCGTTTCCACCGTCTGCGCAAAACTTAGTACTCAGTGAAAGCAATCACCAGTGTCCAGGTGCTGTATTTTACAATGTACTGGACATGGCAGCTACCAATTCCTTCGTTTTGTACAATGAATGCTCCGGGGAAAATATCAGTAGGAGAGATCTCTTATGATGCTAGCCACGGAGCTTTGGCAGAAACATTTCGATCAGAAAACTGCAAATCGGCAGGGAAACGCAGCTCAACCTGGATACAGTGCGCATCAAGTGACACAAGCAACAGAAAACAATGCCAGGTAACTAAATGCAGTAAAAATAAAACTTCTGATATCTGTGCCCAGTGTGAAAGAGCAGTATGTTGTAAATGCACACGACAAGTTGATAAGCGTTACATCTGTGTGGATTGTGCGAATATGGGGGCTACTTTGAAGTATGTTTCCCTGAATGCGCATTTTATTTTATTATTGTTTTTCATTTTTTGAAGTCGTGCTATGCAGTAGGCTAATGTGATAATGTAAATAATGACTTCGTTTTCACAATCTCGTATGTACATGTTTATTACAGTTTTTCATTTTTTACGTCATGCATTATATGCGCTAATTTCGAAAATAAAGCCTTTTATGTTATTTTTGTAAGCAATTACTTCGTTTTTACAATTTCGTATGTACATATAACAGATTATAGCTGTTTACACAATATCTTCTTTTGAAATGTTTATTTTATTATAGTTTTCATGTTTTTACGTCATGCATTATATGCGCTAATTTAAAAAAAAAAGCTTTTGTTTATTTTTTTCATTTAAATACGATGTTTCTGCTATGCAAATGTTAGCTATGATGTTCATAAATAAAACTTTTGAGTTGTGTCTGATAGTTTGTGTTTCATTTTCATATCAAAGCTGTTTAAAATGTACCCGTCAAAATGACTACTGCTGGCGGTTCCAGGTAGTAACATAAACCCGGCGGCTCTAGTGTTAAAAAGATACTTTAAAACATCTACATTTTCTGACTTTGTCAAAAATGCTTCTCAAGAAAGAAAGAAAGAAAGAAAGAAAGAAAGAAAGAAAGAAAGAAATACACTCAATAAAGTTACCGAATCAGAAACAAACTGCTCAGACTACTGGAAATAGCTTTATACGTATAGCACTCTGCTTACCGTGGGAAGTCTTCACTGTCAATGAAAACCTTTTCACCATAGTTGGAGGCTTGTAAAGTGGTGAAGGATCCATCACTCAAAGGCAGCAACGGAACCCCTTTCAGTCCCTGGGAATCTTCACATCTGAGAATGAACTCAAGCAGCAGCATCTTTTGATCACGAGTTATAGAATTCAAGTTACAGGTTTTTAGAATTCTGTTTATAAATTCTGGGGTTGCCATGGTTATGCAGTATTCTTTAACAGACTGAACTGTGCGGTACACATGGCTAGGAACTTTGACCAACAGCTTCCGCTGGGATAAGAGAAAGCTCTCCACAGCAGTCATGATGTCCACATCTTCGCTGCATTCTTGAAAGACAGCTTCTTTTGGATATATCCAATTTGTGGAACTGTGAGCTGAACAGAGAACCCTGTATTCTACTAAGCTCGTGGCCATCATGTTTGCCATTGTCGCCCAACGTTCCTTGTGGGCTATGCTGTCCAGGTCAGGCCAGAGGTTATAGGTCATTGATGGGTTCATTAATGGGTCTCCAGTCAGGGTCAAGGCAATGGCATCCAGAATGATGTGACAGTATGCTGGTGGGAGGAGTTTTTCAACCAGGAGTTCGTTCCATTGAGCAGCCTCATCGTGTTTCTGGTCCTCCTCCACCCATTTGATGTATCGACGGTTGTCTGTGAGCCCAAAACATGCATTCACATGGACGGGCAAGCCTGTGGTGTTGCTGTCGTTGTCAGGCAGTGGTAGAAAACAGCTCAGACGGCCTTTAAATTCTCCATCATGGTCCTTGTCCAAAGGGAAGGCGAGCCCAATACAGGGTCGATAGTTCAGCTTTTCAGCAAGCTTGTGTAATTCACCATACACGATGCCAGTTGCTGTGAAGGTAGAAACCAGCCACTTACAGCTCTTCTGCTCAGCAGGACTCTCACTTGTTATAACTTTAAAAACAGAGCAGGCATCTGCACCCGAGAGCAGTTCTAGTCTCTCCTGATCTGTGCCTCCAGGTGTCACTTCTTCCTGAGAGGCTGTGATGGTAAGAATGTTCTTAACTGTGCCGTCTCGATCAATATGCTTCAGCGAGATGGAGGCTACGTTTTTTAAGAAGAGGAGGCTCATGTCTGCATCAGCCGTGAAGGAATCAAAGAGATCGAAGACTCGACTTTGGTCGTACAAGTTGTCCGATATCTGCGAAAGCTCTTCCCGCAGCGGAAATCGAAACAGGGTCCCCTGGAAGTTTTGTTCTCGGAGCAAGTCATCCCAGGATGTCTGGCTGCCAATTGCCCTCAGGATTTGTTTCAGTGGCTCAAACTGGTTTGGATGCTTCTGTAGATCTTCTTGGTCGTCTTCATGCTCCAAGGACCACAAGTAGCCACCATCATCAAAATATTTCTCCTGGGGGTCCATGAAGCCCACATTTTTACCACTGAAGATGCATGGCAGATCTTAAAGAAAAAAAAAAGGGGAAAGATAGTAGAAGACCTATTGTGATAAAATCATGATGGCTTCCTTTCTCTCTTTTACACTTCTGCATGTTTGCGAGAACAGAAAGCTGGCATTCAGCTGAAAGCCAACCGAGGATTGCTTCATCAAAATGCATTCTGTTTTACTTGGAGCAACTTCTTATTTTAAAAATCTCAGCAAATGCCATCACTACAATAAAACATTTTCTAAACAATGATCTTTATGCAATTGCATCAGTCTTGCAGTATTGTTTGAAACACTTTAAACATTATACATCTTTCATAATCACTTAACATTGTAAATACCCTTATAGATGTTTACGAAAGTAACAGCATAGCAAAGTGTGATAAAGCATAGTGAAAGCATAGGTAAGCAATGGAAACTCCAGAGTGGTATGGTAAACAATATTAAAAAACCTGGCAAACATATCATAACCATGGGAAAACTGCAAGAATACCCATGGTAAACTTTTAGAAGGGTAAACTAGTAATATTAATTCCATTATTAAGTTCAGCCACTGTTCTTACCAGTTATATGGTAAATAGAGTTGAACCCAATGCCAAACCGGCCGATTCTGTTTGGATCCTTGCTTTTGACACTCCTTCCTGTAGCCTGGATCCCCTTCCAGTCTTCCTCGGTGAACACAGAGTTGTTGTAAGCCAGCAAGGCAGGTCCTATGGAAAACAGCATGTTAAAAAAGAAAAAATAAGCACTTTCAATTTGCTTGATTTTAATATTACAGCAAGCATGCAGGAGGATGAAGAAATCCCAGGTTCGTACGCCACAACACTGCTGGAAAGTTCTCATAAGTATTGTGAAATCAGTTGCGTTATTGATGAGTCTCTTAATATGATGAAGTTTAAAAAGTACTCATGCCAGGCAGAATGATCTTGCGGTACTTAATTTCTGCACCACCTTTACTGGAGACTAATCATTTTACCTTGAAACTTGTGGAGGTCCTCTTCCCAAAGGTTTTCAGTACCATAATTCCTTTCATCATACAGAAACACAACCTCTGTTGCTTTTGCATCATCGGCATTCTGAATCAGTTCCTGTCAATGGAAAAACAATGTCATGATAAACTCATGCAGTGAACCGGATGCTGTGCAGCAAGCTTGGGCCCTGGGAGCCTCTGTATCAGATCAGTTTGAGAGGGCTTGGCATTATTTAAGTTCCTGTTTTAAGAAGTACAGGTTCTCTGGGAGAGACTGAATGAATTGCCATTGTTTTTATGTTCCATGTGAATTCATAGTTTGTTCCTTAATATTCTTTAATGGAATTACACAAGTTCAGAAGCAAAACAGCAAGTGGGTCAAGGGGGTTGTACCATTTTTAATTTAGAAACCCCCCAAAACAAGCTTTAAAAAAATGACACACACTGCTTAATACACAATAACATCCCACATCATTCCAGATCACACTGATCAATAAACAGTGCTGGTGACAGTGTCCCCTCCATCACACACACTGCCTAAATGAACCTTTAAGAAACAAACTATTCTAAAAACATTATACTATCCAAACAGGTGTTGAAAATGCATATAGTTCTATCTCCACTGACAACTCACAACCATTGTTTGATTGAAGAGGACATTTAAATAGAAACATTTCAATATACTCACCAATATACTTTAGTGAGTGTGTGTTTTCTTTTTTTTTTTTTACTTTGTACTTAAGTCTTTGCGATGCTAAAACGTTATGTGCTTATTTAGAGTTTCTTTGCTTAGACAATACTAACCAGGGCTGTCAGTATACATCAGAATGTAATATAAAGAGTGTGTCTGTGTGTAGATATGGTTTAAACGCTGACACTGCATAGCTTTTAAATGTTCATAAAAATGTTCCCAAATGCACATCCCTAATCCTTACCTTTAGAATCTGCCCGCCGTCTGGGTATCGGCGCAGAATATCTTTCAGGTAGTCAAGGAAAGGGGGAGCTGTGGCCCTAAACCTTCTCCTTAACAAAAGAAACAGAAGCAAAAGCATTCTTACTCTTCAAGTAAGACAAAAAAGCAAGGCTAACCAATATACTACTTACCCATGATAAAAAACAAAGCTGTACACCTACTGCAGTATATACTATAGGGTTATAGGATTGCAAATATCTGATACCTACTGCAGTATATATTATAGGGTTATAGGATTGCGAACATCTGGTACCTACTGCAGTATATATTATAGGGTTATAGGATTGCAAACATCTGATACCTACTGCAGTATATATTATAGGGTTATAGGATTGCAAATATCTGATACCTACTGCAGTATATATTATAGGGTTATAGGATTGCAAACATCTGATACCTACTGCAGTATATATTATAGGGTTATAGGATTGAGAACATCTGATACCTACTGCAGTATATATTATAGGGTTATAGGATTGCAAACATCTGATACCTACTGCAGTATATATTATAGGGTTATAGGATTGCAAATATCTGAAACCTACTGCAGTATATATTATAGGGTTATAGGATTGCGAACATCTGGTACCTACTGCAGTATATATTATAGGGTTATAGGATTGCGAACATCTGGTACCTTCTATAGCATATATTATAGGGTTATAGGATTGAGAACATCTGATACCTACTGCAGTATATATTATAGGGTTATAGGATTGCAAACATCTGATACCTACTGCAGAATATATTATAGGGTTATAGGATTGCAAACATCTGATACCTACTGCAGTATATATTATAGGGTTATAGGATTGCAAACATCTGATACCTACTGCAGTATATATTATAGGGTTATAGGATTGCAAATATCTGAAACCTACTGCAGTATATATTATAGGGTTATAGGATTGAGAACATCTGATACCTACTGCAGTATATATTATAGGGTTATAGGATTGCAAACATCTGATACCTACTGCAGTATATATTATAGGGTTATAGGATTGCAAACATCTGATACCTACTGCAGTATATATTATAGGGTTATAGGATTGCAAACATGGATTGCAAACAACAAATGAAGGATTGTGTTTTTGTACCATGTTGCTGCTGTCTTTCTTGGCAAGGTCGCACTTGTAAAAGAGATTTTAATCTCAATGTGCTTACCTACTAAAATAAAGGTTTTAAAAAACAAAAGTTCATTACCTGTTAAACCGGGAGAGGAATGACTCTCCAGGACTGTGATTGGACACCTCTGATTTAAACGATATGAGTGTCAATATAACCCACACACAGACGTTCACCGTCCTAGAACTATTATACACTGTTCTTTAACACTACACTGTCCACATTTTCTTAATATTGAATTTGTACCTATTTAATATCCTATTGTATAATTTGTCATCCACTGTTGTATCTGCGAAGATCATTATTGACCATGATTACTAAAGTTTTCCAGGAAATCAAAAGAAAACCACATTGCAGGGTAATGGAAACTTACCGTTTGTGGCTTTTTCTTTCATGATTCATCTCTTCATTCGCAAGCTAGAGAAGACTTGACAATCAATTTGGTAGTACCGCCTTGCACCAGTAGAGGGCATTCATTGTCTTCTGGAACTGGTTGACAGAATGGAGGAGGGAAAAAAAATGACAGACATGCATGCAATCAGTTTTTAAAATTGTTATTGTTAGATTGGTTTTGTGTAGTTTGGTTGACATAATAATGCAGCTGGTGTCTAACCATTAAAACCTACTACATACCCCTTCTGTCTGGAAGTTTCAACTCAAGAACCCCCTTACAATGTCTGCTCTACTGAACGGTACACTGCAGCTGCAATACAAGGCAGAATAGTCCCTGTTTATTTAATATATAATTTACTGAACAGCTTGGAATCACAATACAGCATTTGGGAATCTCTTCTGAAACACACACGCATTTGCTGTCTATTCAGCAAAGTTATTATAAGTAATCCAAGATAGTCTGCACTGTAACTGTTTGGCAGCATAGTTATGTGTGCCATTTAAAACGATGCACTTTCTGTAGACTCTTTCGTGCTGTCTGCCTTGGTTTTTCTTTTGCAAGTGAGGAATGCACGTATTTGACAAGAGAACGGATGCACATGATAATCTGGATGTGCTCTTATCAAAACACCGAAAACCATTCAACCAGCTGCTACTGCTGTGACTAAAACGCTGCCGCGGCTCAGTAATATCAGAGTGGAAACCCGCTCAATAGAAATCACGCATGCCCACACAGTCTTTTAAAAGCCATCTTCCCTTTAAAAACAGACTATTACTAGCATTTGGGCTGTCACCCTACATTTTCTATGTTTTTTTTTCTTTGCACTACCATCTACAGTTTGGAGGACTAATTGCAGTCAATCATGCTATTTTTTTCCTTGAATATTACCCTATTTCAGTCTACTAGTACTGTTGTACATCGTTCAAGAGTGGTACGCGATGCAATACAGGTACAGCCAATGTGCTTCTTAATAGTATACCAACGTAAATTCAGTATGTTTGAAAATATTCATGGTAATTCTGGTAGAGACAAAAAAAAAAACGACAGGTGATTGACGCAATCTAACAAGTGGTCTACAGAGACGCCAAGTTTAGAAGTTCAATATGAATGAGATAAATCTCACATAAACTGTACACTTTACAGTTAAAAAAAAACAAACACATTGTGTGCAAATTTATTAGAACACCACATTGCTTCTGTCTAATTTAATTGATGACTTCAATAGACCACACGTGCAATTCATTAAAAAATAGTAAGAGAGAAGGAACACAGTCACATATATGGAGACTTTTTAAAAGTTATTTAAGATGCACAAAGTGGTCCAACAGTGTCTATTTGTTTCTATATCACCGATTATTACTGACTGAAAATTGAAATTCTCCCACCCAGCGGTTTTCATGCAGAAAGTCTAATACACTTGCACACGACTGCATATACAGTACGCAAAACAACGCCATAGAACTTAAATTATATGAATACATTAATAAACAGAAAGGGCACCCGACCGCCTTAAACAACATGTAAATATATACACCTGGTAGAAATGAAACTATTCTTAAACTCTGTCGTTTTTATATAGAATACTTTTACATGTCAGGTGGAGCCTTAATTAATTAATTAATTAATTAATTAATTAATTAATTAATTAATTGATAAATTAATAATAATAATAATAATAATAATAATAATAATAATAATAATAATAATAATAATGTGTATTGCGTTATTTCTCATTATCAATTGATACATTCTGCTTATAGCAAAATAACTTTTAAGTTTGAAGTATAAAAAAATTCGAGACTTATGATAAGTCCTAATATATGTGATTCACCAAAAACAAAGCACGCACTTACCTTGAGTGCTGAGGATGAAGAACCAACATCTAAACGTATAAAAGCATTACATTTATCTAGCTATTCTGCAACATCACTCCACCTCACTGATCTGTGATTTGTCGGCTCTACTCCCACGTGATACCGGAGAACTCCTCTGCTCTTCAGTTTCGTTTTCTTGAGCTGTTTGGAACCTTTTTTTTTGGGAGGGTGCGCAAATGAGATTCCACAATATTTAAAGATGATTAAAATAAGTCTAACCCTTTCATCCATGAAATATTGAAAATGGCTGAAAAAAAGAGTATTTTTGGACATATTAGTCTGCAAGTATTTCCTTTTTTTGTCCTACCCTTTTTAAAACTAAAAAACTAACTAATATATATATATATATATATATATATATATATATATATATATATATATATATATATATATATATATATATATATATACATACATACATTCAAAGGGCTGTCATACTTAACAGCAGCGCGCATGACCAGATAACACACAGCGGTGAGCACACGTAAAAATCATAACGATACAGCGTTGTGGTGGCTTACGTTGCTACCTCAGTTCTTTCTGGTGCATTTACACACCGCTGTGTTATAGTATTTGAATTTCACTCATACAAGCACAACATGTTATATTAAATTGTTTATTGTAACACATTTTTTAAGAACATATCCAATAGATTAGAATGCTTAGAATTACCGGACATCTTCCAAAAAAACGGACAGGGGGTCAAAGTACATAAAAATACCGGACAGTCCGGTAAAATACCGGCGGGGTGGCAACCCTATATATATATATATATATATATATATATATATATATATATATATATATATATATATATATATATATATATATATATGCTTTGGCAATGCCTCTAATGTTGTCATGTCAATAAAGCACCTTTGAATTTGAATTGAGAGAGAGCTAGATAGATAGATGGATAGATAAACAGTATCTGGATAATTATAATCACAGCCACTTAAAATGATTGTACACCACATAAGAAAAAGTAAGTGGACAATGGATTAAAATAGGGGAAATTAAATTTGAAGCTAACTACTGTTTAATAAGTGGGTCAATAAATCACCCTGGGTGAAAACTCCAGCTGGATTAATATAGAGATGGCAGTATTTAGATCTGCCACTGTGTAGATCATTAAAATAGCCCCCTATGCCAGCTAAAACCCAACATAAAGAAGTACTCATAGTCTCCCCTGCAGCACCTGCCTGCTGTGCATTCAAAATGTGTGTGTGTGTGTGTGTGTGTGTGTGTGTGTGTGTGTGTGTGTGTGTGTGTATATATATATACAGTACTGTGCAAAAGTTTTAGGCAGGTGTGAAAAATGCTGTAAAGTAAGAATGCTTTCAAAAATAGACATGTTAATAGATTATATTTATCAATTAACTAAATGCAAAGTGAGTGAACAGAAGAAAAATCTAAATCAAATCCATATTTGGTGTGACCACCCTTTGCCTTCAAAACAGCATCAAGCATCAATTCTTCTAGGTACACTTACACACAGTTTTTGAAGGAACTCGGCAGGTAGGTTGGCCCAAACATCTTGGAGAACTAACCACAGTTCTTCTGTGGATTTAGGCAGCGTCAGTTGCTTCTCTCTCTTCATGTAATCCCAGACAGACTCGATGATGTTGAGATCAGGGCTCTGTGGGGGCCATACCATCACTTCCAGGACTCCTTGTTCTTCTTTACGCTGAAGATAGTGCTTAATGACTTTCGCTGTATGTTTGGGGTCGTTGTCATGCTGCAGAATAAATTTGGGGCCAATCAGATGCCTCCCTGATGGTATTGCATGATGGATAAGTATCTGCCTGTACTTCTCAGCATTGAGGAGACCATTAATTCTGACCAAATCCCCAACTCCATTTGCAGAAATGCAGCCCCAAACTTGCAAGGAACCTCCACCATGCTTCACTGTTGCCTGCAGACACTCATTCGTGTATGCTCTCCAGCCCTTCGGCGAACAAACTGCCTTCTGCTACAGCCAAATATTTCAAATTTTGACTCATCAATCCAGAGCACCTGCTGCCATTTTTCTGCACCCCAGTTCCTGTGTTTTCGTGCATAGTTGAGTCACTTGGCCTTGTTTCCACGTCGGAGGTATGGCTTTTTGACCGCAAGTCTTCCATGAAGGCCACTTCTGACCAGACTTCTCCGGACAGTAGATGGGTGTACCAGGGTCCCACTGTTTTCTGCCAGTTCAGAGCTGATGGCACTGCTGGACATCTTCCGATTGCGAAGGGAAGTAAGCATGATGTGTCTTTCATCTGCTGCAGTAAGTTTCCTTGGCCGACCACTGCGTCTACGGTCCTCAACGTTGCCTGTTTCTTTGTGCTTCTTCAAAAGAGCTTGGACAACACATCTGGAAACCCCTGTCTGCCTTGAAATTTCTGCCTGGGAGAGACCTTGCTGATGCAGTATAACTACCTTGTGTCTTGTTGCTGTGCTTAGTCTTGCCATGGTGTATGACTTTTGACAGAAAGCTGTCTTCAGCAACCTCACCTTGTTAGCTGAGTTTGGCTGTTCCTCACCCAGTTTTATTCCTCCTACACAGCTGTTTCTGTTTCAGTTAATGATTGTGTTTCAACCTACATATTGAATTGATGATCATTAGCACCTGTTTGGTATAATTGTTTAATCATACACCTGACTATATGCCTACAAAATCCCTGACTTTGTGCAAGTGTACCTAGAAGAATTGATGCTGTTTTGAAGGCAAAGGGTTGTCACACCAAATATGGATTTGATTTAGATTTTTCTTCTGTTCACTCACTTTGCATTTAGTTAATTGATAAATGTAATCTATTAACATGTCTATTTTTGAAAGCATTCTTACTTTACAGCATTTTTTCACACCTGCCTAAAACTTTTGCACAGTACTGTATATAATTGATGTTAAAAGTTATGTTTACTGAGGGAGGACACAGCAGACTGGTCATTTGAACCCATGGTCCACAGTCCCCTCTCTTAACTTTAGGCCTTTGGAAGAGCAGGTGAACCCTTTGAAAACGAGTATGCAGTAGTGGTTGTTTCCTCCTCAGTGTGGCAGGAAGCATGACCATGCAATAACACTGTCTTGCGTACCAAAATAAATCAAACCTAGAGAAACAGATACTTAAGAGCACAGTTTCAAGAAGTGAAACTTAAAGGGAAAAATATAAAGAAGTGAAACTTAATTATTATTTATTTCTTAGCAGACACCCTTATCGAAGGTGACTTACAATTGTTACAAGATACCACATTATTCTTACATACAACTACATTATTTATTTATTTTACACATTATTTTTACATACAATTACCCATTTTATACAGTTGGGTTTTTACTGGCGCAATCTAGGTAAAGTATCTTGCTCAAGGGTACAGTAGCAGTGTCCCCCACCTGTGATTGAACCCAGAACTCGCCGGTCAAGAGTACAGAGCCTTAACCAGTACTCCACACTGCTGACTAGCAACTTCACATTTAAAGTCAAATTGCTAGTCATATTTTACCTTCAAGCAAGTCACCTGTACCAGAAGCTGAAAACAGGCTTTGAGCCAAGGTGAGGCTTTAGAGAAACAGCTGCTACCAAACCTGACACAGCCAATGCAATGCATTTGCAAACTTCTTCTCCTGACACCCTGACAGTTTTTTGCCTCATGTCTGTTCCCTAAAATGGGAAGTGTTTTCAATATATAGGGCCATATTTTCAAAGCATTTACTCCAGTCTTGTATTTGCTCCTGTTTTTTGAAAGAGGTGCTCTGGAAATAGGCATTCAAGCCCTACCAACTTCTCATCATGCAATGTTATTTATTTTCCACTAGGTGGCAGACTTAAACCAAATTTAAAACTCAGACCGTTCTCTCAATCCAACTTCATTTTTTTTTGTTATTGATTTTATGACAGAGTCTCTGCTATTCATGTGTATATTAAAACCTACTTTTCAAATTCCTTAGATTATACTCTACACCATCCATTTACACATCCTGTTATTTACTCTTTTCTGTAAGTTGTTTGTTATATTAGTTATGTATTTCAATTCAACAAACATTTTGCTCTTCAGAATATACCCTAATATTGATGTATTGTTCTGTGAGCCTTTTGAGAGGATGGCAATCCTTCTATTGCAGAGTAGAGGGGAGAGAAAATCAATGAAAATAAATGAATGCTTTCTGTACACAGCACCTGACCTTAACTCACATTAATGAGTTATTGTTTGCAACTTTTTCTTGGTAGTGAGAAAAACAACACTAGTCTCTACATTGTTAGCACATCCAATAACCCAATCAAGCAGATGCTATATGAAATGTGATGTAAAACATTAAAGCTCAGAGAAGAAAGATTAGGAAAGACTGAGGCTCACACAGACAAATAGATCTGTGAGCATGATGATTCGCGAGCACTCTTCTGTATAATTTGCAGTTCTAGGCAAACCACCCTTTGGTAAGGGTTTACACTGTTAATGTGGGCTTTCATATGCTTGCTATTTAATGGTGGAATACATTGCAATTGAGCCCCGTCGATGGGATCAGTGCAGAGACAATGTACAATAACGATTCATGTTTGTGGCATGATGGACTGCAGTATAAAGTCATGCACTGTGATAAATGAAGCTTTCAGCGCTTTGTAAAGTCCTAGTCGTGGTTTCTGCACCATTAATGGATTCACAGAGCTACAACAGCAGAATACTGCACAGCCCTAAAAAAATCAATATAGCTAATCATGTCTTCCCACATTTAAAAAAGGGTTTGTTTAATGTATATATTTTTTTGCTAGATAAAGATGAATATCCCAGTTAAACAACAATGCTGGAAGCAAAGTCACCTTGCTTCGCTTGTTCGGGACAAAAATAATATAAATATCTGTGGATCCTTAAGCTTATTTCAGGCTCACGTCAAACTGCTTGGACAAACCTCAGCAACTTGAGAAACACAGACATGAAAACTTCTGGGTGTGAGAATTTCAATCGGTGGCATAGAAACAACAGGCACTCGTGTGTGAAAATATCAGACCACTTTTGTGCTTTAATTAGACATCTTAAAAAGCTTTTAAAAAGTCTCCTGCATTTTACCATTTGTGGCTATGTGTTCTTTTTCTCTTACTATTTTAAATGAATTGTATGTGTAGCCTGTTAAAGTCATCAGTTAAATTAGAAAATGACTAATTTGCCTGTTTTGAATTTTCTATGATTTTCAGTTCCAGTGGTTTGATTTCATATGCCACACAAATCAAAACTACAGGAGCAATGGGGTGTTGCTGATAAATGTGCACACTGCTGTATATAGAGAGGGGGAGAGAGTAGGTGAGACGAGCCAAGTTCAAAGGCCTTTTTGTCACATGGTTTGAATGGAATGAGTTCAGTCCTAGCCAGGTAGAATTTCCCAGACAAGCTCAGGAACAAGTAAAGGCAGAACCCAGTTACTTAATTTTAGACTAAAAAGCCAATGGAAAGGTGAACTTTTAAATCAAATGAAATTTGAAGCTAGCCACTCTTACAAATATTCAGTTAAAGGGTAGTGGTAGTCCTCCACTGTTTAGCCCTTTGAAATAAAACACGTTCTTTCCTACTTCGGTCTGCTTGATTATAGTTAAATAGTGAAGGCATTCCTTAGACAGACTCCCCAGCCTCACACAAGCACTCGATAAGTGGTGAGCCTAAGCTAGGGGAGGCTCAAAGGCTAAAGTGAATTCTTGCTGCAGAATGGATGTAATGAAAGGCAATTTTTGGGTACCAGTAATGGATAAAAGGAACACGAATTCAGCTAAGAACTAAATTGTGCAGATGGAGGAGGGCAGAACCATTTGTAGCAGTCAGGGAAAGAATGGAACAAATTCAAACACAAACTGTTGCTCTGAAGTTTTTTGATAGGCAGCCTAGAGGAAGACCAAGGCACTGGACTCATTTTCTAAATTGCCTTCAATTCCATCCATCCTGTCCAGAAATGTCACCTGTCAGTTTGTAAACTGTTTTCTGTTGTAGTCCAGAGCTGAGCTTCTCCTAACTAATACTGTTAGGTTTTTTGTTATTTATTTTTTTTTTTTTTTACAATACAATCTGTTCTTATAGAGTGCCTTTTATGTGCAATCATCCTGGGCTTCCTTCTAGCAGATGTATTACTTGTACATGAAAGTACTGTCATGAGATGTTGTCTTAAAGCTTTGAAGGTGGTGAAAACACTGCTAATTATAGGCATACAATTAAGCCAAACAGAGCTATCAGAGTCATGTCTCCAGAAATACCGTATAGAACTAAATTATATTTCTTTACTCAAATGTGCAGGTGGGCAGGTTAATGGTTATTAGACATGATTCTGAGAGCTCTATTGAGGCCACGGGGGTAGTTTTAAACTGGCCTCAGAGTCTCATCCAGTAAGGGGTGTTTGGGGCTTTTAAACTGGCCTCAGAGTCATCCAGTAAGGGGTGTTTGGGGCTTTTAAACTGGCCTCAGAGTCTCATCCAGTAAGGGGTGTTTGGGGCTTTTAAACTGGCCTCAGAGTCATCCAGTAAGGGGTGTTTGGGGCTTTTAAACTGGCCTGAGAGTCTCATCCAGTAGTGGTGCTTTTTTCCTTTCTGAAAATCCCCCCAAAAACAAACCAAAAAAAAAAAAGTGCTATCGATTTGGAGTAGCTTTGAGAATCTAAGCTGTTAAACATGCTCATTTAGTTAGTGCTGCCTTCACAAGAAAGATGCTTCAACAGCAATTACAAGAATTGAAATAAGAAAACGAGTTTGCCATTACTGTGAGGGTTTCTGAAAAGCCATTTCATTGCTGTGTGATGTTAATTTAATAGTCTTTATACAATGACAATAATGAAATTAAATGCTAATCTGAAGGAGACAAAAAGTGCTTCACTTAATATAACGATGCGCGAAGCCAAGATGAGCACAAATGAATGTAGAATTATTGATTGCAGTTAGAGTATGTCATTCTTTCTTTTTTTTTTTGCTGGAGAATAAAATATTAAATTCTTTATGAAGTTCTTCGACAAGTGTTTCAACTAGAAATTTTCAGACATTGAGAAATGCTCCTAGTAGAAACATTTGTCTAGTCGTTTTTCTTTCAGTATTGCTTTAAAGTTTTATTATCTTATGTGGGATATAAAAGAACAAGGTACCACAGTAAGCACAGTAACTACAGCTATCGAAGCTTCATTTTGATGCCCTTAACTTCAGCTTTCATCAGCTTAAGAGCTTCTAAAGCCGCGAAATGTCATCACGTATCCTACTGCACCACAGTTTAGCTTCAGCTGTTGCAGGAGGGAAACTTGTCCTTTTCCAACCTACTTTAACTCAAAGTGCAGAAAATGGGCAATGCGGCACTTAAGAATCAAACCTTGGAGGTAAGATAAAGAAGCCTAAATATCCTCCTCGGTAAGGAGGTGTCTGGGTTGGTTTCATTAGCGCGCTGGCAGACTGTCAGTGACAGGAATATCACATATATAGGAGTCCTTGGAGCCTTTGAAGTGAGAGGCCATGATGTGCCTTGAATCCTGAGCAATGCGGCAATTAAAACCCACCTAGAGCAAACTGACCAGCCGTAATCAAGATACGATTTCTATGGATAAGAACAGATATTGTGCAGGGGAAATGGAGAGAGAGAGAGAGAGAGAGAGAGAGATAGAGGGGGGTGGTCCCCCTAAAGCTCCGGTGTCCCACGATCATATTCAGCTTTTAGTGCCCTTTATCAGAAGGCAAACCTTGCTGACAGTCCGGTTTGTTTACATCCCCAAACTAGTATCTCCCCTCACCATTAGAAATCTGCATTACGTCACTCTGTGAACCAAATAGACATGCTCCTGGTACAACTTACAGCACTGGGTGGTTATACAGTAAATGCCATCTGCAAGCTCTTTCAGCTCAGGGTAGAAATCCATGTTTTGTTTAGTTGTTGTGCACATCCATAAAAAGCAATCATGTGATCTGGAGGATATGCAAGGCCTCTAACTGGGTTGACATATAAATAATCAGGGAAACCCATCAGTTCAGGGACGACACAACCACTGTGTTTTGAGTTTGTGCCATCGACCATTTCCTGGTATAAGTTTCATACTATGAAAAACAATCAGCCATTACCTAGAAAGCACTGTAGGTGGCGCACCAGGCCAGTGTTCTGTGTAATAAACCTGGGATGAATTCCGCCCATTGAAATCCAGTACATGAGAGGCTGCTTTGCTGGCTTGTGATTTCGACATGTTGTTTTCCTCCTACAGGAGCTGGCTGCTGCCATGCGGAAAGTTAAATATGTTTCTGTACACCCACATGCTTGGGATGAAGCTAATGAGTGGTAAATTAAGGACCTGGCATCAGTCAAAGGAGGTAGCATGTAAAAAGAGACAGTGGCAGATCTCCATAGTAATCTGGGAACTGAAGAGGAAATACATTGTGAATACAGATTGGCTATATCAACTGCATGCTCGTAACACAAGTGAGTGCATTAGTCTGTTTGCCGTCCCTGTTTGTGTATGTGGGTGATACACACACTCCCCAATGTACAGAAGAATGCTCTATTTACTTCTTTGAAAATCCTCAGTAATTATTGATTAATGGCTCTATGGCAGGCACAATGGCTCACATGGAATTAAAACTAAATTGGAAGTTACTAGGATGCATACTTTACAGAAATGGTTTCTCACACACCTCCGCAGGGAAGGAGGTGGGTCTTGACAGTCGACCATAATTATTGACTTTCTGTAGGAATTATTCTGTTGCAATACAGACAGTATGCCACTGTAGGTCTTATGCCAGCCTGTATTGGCACAATCAAACAGTACCAATCTGCAGAGAAGACTTTGAAAATACCCATGGGCACCTCAGAATACAACAGAGCAGAATTAGAACAGTAACATACTACATGAACAATGCTATACTGTATATCACAGTTAATTGTAACCTACAGCAACTTTTGCATGTGTCTTTACAAATTGCCTTATGTTATATTTTGTATACTGATTCCAATGATCTAGCTGTTTCCTGTTCCTCAGCATAATCTAATTAATCTTATATGATTTACTGCAGCTCCAAAACCAGATTTATACAGAACTCGTGAATTCCCTTAATACATGTTGGTTTAAGTCCCAAGTTTATTTAAGATTTCCCAGTTGCTTGCAAGTACAGTTTTGACTCTTCTCTCAATTTCATTTTGAATCCTGGAAGTGGATCAGAGGGTTGACCTGGCCTATCCATGTATCGTTGGTTGAAGAACCCAAGGTGATTCTCCAGTCCCGAAATATGCTCTAAAAACAGCTGTGACTTAAACGGGTGGGGTGTAGGTTGATCAAATCAGTGCCCCCTACAGATGACACCCCTCAACTGTGTATGCCTGACATTCCAAGTGACTTTCCTCCCAAGCGTTTCATTCCAAACCCTCTTTTCAGTATGCAGCAAACCAAGTGCATGCACATTCATCGCCACAAAGCCCCAGTTGAGGATGGAAACCTTTTAAACACAGTGATAAAGCGTTGCTTCATTATGAGCCTGTGTTACCCAATGATTACACAAGCTCCAATTCCAACAGTACACTGGGATTTTACTTTTTGAGCTTTGCCTGAATGACTGAATATCATTTCCGAACTGAGCACAAAACCATCAAGTATTGTGTGACTTTTGAACACTTGCCTGTACAGGATTGTGTTGTATCCATAAAGTATTAGCCTTCCTGCAAATGCACATGGCTGCATAGCATATAATGACAGGGCAGCCCAGCTATTCTATACTAGGACCTGATCCTGAAGACACAGAACATGTTGCCTCAGATGAAGAGTATGTGTTGAATCCCAGTGCAGGAGTCTGAGAAAGCGAGCGTTTCATTTTTATATACAGGCATCCATGAGCTTGCACAGTCACTAGGGTTATTGGCAAAACAAAGATATCAGCGATTTTCTGTCTTTTTCCTTTATTAAGGGACTGGTTTTGGAAGATTTATGGCCGTGATTTAACAACAGTACTCTATCCTAGGAAGACAATACCGTGTAAAAGCTGAAGTCTCTTTGGTGTTTAAATCTGCTGCTCGGGAAGAGATAATCCAAGCTCTCGGATGATTGTTAGGGCCAAGGGGGGAGACTGCTCATTTTAGCCTTGTCATTTAAAATTGCAGTTTCTCAGAATGGAATTTTTAACACACAGAGGGTCCTTTTAGTAATGAGTGCAAGGTCCCATTTTTCTGAAAAGAAATACAACTATACTACTGGTATGAAACTAGAAAGAAACCACTTAGTTGCAGCTAGGAGGTATATGGTTTTTCCGAACAATTTCTTGTTTTATTGTATTAAAATCGATATTCCGTTGAGAGGATTTTTTTTTTCTTTACCTTTTCACTAGTTGCTAAATGGGGACCACAGTGGCACTCTGTACACCAAGGATCTGGCTTAACCTTTCATTATAAACAACATAGCGGCCACAGGTAAGCGTCTGATGCAAAGGAAAGAAGTTTAGAATATGTATTTGAAAAACTGTGTCAAGAGGGTCAGTAGTTTGAACAAAGCGTGACTTGCTGGTGTAACTTGTCTCTCTCCTGATGAAGACGATGGCTGCAGCAGTAGTGAAAACGTAGGAGCCTGGGTGAGTTACAGACTGTACAGCAGCAGCGGTTGGACAGTCATTGATAATTATACAGGGGTTTGCAGTGTGCTTGAACTCCATTACAACAGTTCTGGGAAAGATTCTAGAAGTATGCTGCCTGAAGGATGCTCAGAGGCAGCTCTGAATCATCTGTGTGGGGGACATTAAAGGAACATCTCCTTACTTACCAGTGCCCTCACGAATAATAAAAGGACAGAGAACACGTATTCTACAACAACTGCATGGATTGCAAGCTCAGGTGCAAGTTGATCTTTTAAATGTGTTTCTTCTCCAGGTAGTGCAGTTATAAAGAAACTAGCAGACTGTGTGAAGGTGTTTGCTAGGGGCCATACCCATCCATATAGGCTGTAGACCTCCGAACAAAATGATCCAGTGTAGGACTTGCATGCTGGGTAATTAATAGAGGCTGGTATCAAGAGCAGTAGGGCTGTTGGACTACAGTCTGCCAAAAAGGATGCTCATGTTTTTAAAGAGCAATATACAAATCAATTCATTGGAAACTCCACACTTTACTGTAACCAGTGATGTTGTTGGAATCACAATAAACTCCACTACACCTTACTACAGTTTGTGTGGGGTTCGCATCGGACCATCTTTGCTGTCTGGTTCCACATTTTAGTGTTCACCAATGATTGCTTATTGCACAATTTCCCTTGCCCCTTCCCTTATGCTAAAAGATCAGTTAAATTGAGCTTTGTAAGATTGCCACACTCTTGTGCATGTAAAAAGTTTCTCTCCAATTTTGTGCAACTTCCGGTGAAAGTTTTAACGAAACAGCATCCTGAGTGAATTTTCAGCCTTACAGCAGTTAATAAATTGCAACCCTCTAAAACCTGTGATGAATATTATAAAGTCATTAATTCTGCCCTGTGGGAAGGAGCGTTATGGATTTTCCCAATGATCAATTACCCCACATAATAGGTTATTGTTTAATGGTTGAGTATGAAAAGCCAGAGCATTAATCTTAATCAATAACCCATCAGCGTGACCTACAGAAATTACCAGTGCTTTCGTTACTGAATAAGTTAATTTGTTTTCTTTTCAACCTCCAGCGAGTAAAGGTTACTGCTCAGCTTATGCTACTTTAATTAATATTCCAACTTGGACATGTACATTTGAACCTTTCTTTCGAAGAAAGTATCTTCATGTAGTTAAAAAGTTATTTTACCATAACTGATTGATTCTAATAGTTCATTCAGACACACTGCTCCTTTTACTGAAATTAAAAGCAAGAATTATGAAGTGCTCAACCAATCAATCTTTACTGAGCCAGGATAAAAAGATTATTAAGCGGGATCACTTGCTTTTTTACACTGCCTTGTCGCTTTATTAGACCTGTATGGAATAGTGGCTTGGGCCATGATTTGTCCTGATCACAGCCGTGGCACAAGGAGACGCTGGAAGGGGTCTTTGAGGGAAGTTAATCCATTTCACTCATAAATATTGTACACAAATGCTGCAGTGAGACAGATGCTATTGAGTACTGACCTCAAATAAACTTTCAGATTAGTTTGTTACGTTCCGAGTAGTTTTGCAGTTTTGTATATTTGACATTCGCACACATTGGTGTAAATACCTTGATAAATGTGTTCAGTTTAGTTAATACACCATGCTCAATAATATAGCAATACAACAATAGTCAGTGTTCAGTCTCTTTGAGTTTTGTCTTTAAGGAAAGGAATTCCCAAGGTGATATTTCAGTACTCCTATCTGTTTAGGAGCCAGGGATTTGTTATTAATGGGTGATGCTTCACTGATAATTAGTAATACAGCAGAATAGCTTTGCTTGCTTCTTTGCAGGTTCTGGGATACTGGCATGCACAGATTGAGAACTCTCTTAAGGCGTTCCTTAAAGAACAAACAGTGACCTTTGGACATTGCTTCCACTTGCTCTGTAAAGTACTATAAGCAAACAGTCCATCCATAACAGTAACCACAATATTCAGTTTTACTAAAAAGAAAGCATAGCATGTCATGTTAAATGCTTGGGGAACTTGTAGTATGATAGGAATAACCATAAGGATCTGGTTAGTAAAATCAGCTGGAACTTGATTCCAGAACGGATGATCAACCTGGCACCTGCATTGAGTCAAGTGTTGCATTATTGCTTCTGAAGCTAAACACAATTCCACCTGCTTCTTTAGAGAGTTGAAAGGTCAAAATATGTCATGGTTTCTCAAGAACCAAGGAGACACATGACAAAACAACACAAGGCAGCTGGGAAGCATTCAGAACTATTAGAAAAAAAACCAGTAAAAAGGTAAGGGATGAAAACTATATTTTAAAATAGAATGGAAACGTGTTTGACGTTTCCACGCTTTCGCAGATTTTCATAACTCGATTGCATGTCTCCTCATATTGGCAAGATCTTAATATTGGTTATTGGCTGCATGTAATTGCCTCCTTGGGAAGTTAATTCTAAACCTAACACAGGTAATTCCAGTAAAGCCCACAAAATTCAGTTTTGGATGCTCAGACCATTTAGCCGTCCGCGCCTGTGAGAGGTAACGAGGAGAAATGATCCTCTACAAACTGAACTCTCACCTCTGGAAATGTTTACCTTGTTACATGAAAGAAAGTGCTCAATCATGTCCATCAAAACATGTCAATTTTCAAACAGCAGGCCCCCGTGAACACTGGATTGATTACAGATTCGGTCTCCTGGCTTCTGCTCTTCTCTTTCTTTCTTTCTTTCTTTCTTTCTTTCTTTCTTTCTTCAATAAATGCTGCAATTTTATTCCCATCCGTTTATTTACTTTGTGTTAACTCCTGCCGTCTGGAGCAGCCTTGAGATGGGTTTTGCAGTTTAGCCAGGCAGTTCTTCTTGTCAAAACATCTTACACTAAATGAATAATAATCCTTAACAGTGATTCTAACGGACTGTAGCAAAGCAGTGTGGTTACCAAGCTATTCCAGAAAAGAGTCCTGTATAAGATTAGGGCGGCACAAGGTTTTAATGTTAAAAGCCTTCTAACGTCTTTCTTATTCTGCTGTCTAAAATGAAACTGAAACTAAATTAACGGAAAAAAGAAAAAAAAAAACATACATAAACATAACCTCTTCTAGCCATGGTTCAACTCTTGTTAAATGACCCATTGACAGAACAAGGAGGGAGATTTCATTTCTAGTAATTAGATGTAGTTTTGTCAGTTTTATGAGCCGTGAACACAGAGATGACCATGAGCATTCATTTCCCCATTACCAGTTGTTTTTATAACCTATAAATATATATATTTTATCAGCAGTACCATGGGAGTGAAATATTTATTGTAACTGCAGGCTTTTCACTCAGATCATTGTCGATGTACCTGAGTAGATGCTGATTCTTTACCACCAGTTAGCGTCTGCTAAGTGTCGAATCCACTTGGAAAAAAGTCTGCAACTTGATGTTCTCTGTAATTACTATTATTATGACAATTCATCCAGCACATCAGACATAAGACAATGATAAGAATAAATGAAAACATGTGCATATTAACAGCTTTAGTAAATAAGCCTTACTTATTAATGACATCCAATAACAAATACATTTGGAGCGTGATGCACAATTAAATACATAAGATTCATGGTTCTCTGATTTTTGAGAGACATTCCTTTTTAATTACATTTTCAATTCAGTACAATAAATTAATTTTGTTTGCTAGAACTGACAATGTAGTGATAAGCCTGCTGAGTTTCTTATTTACATTAAATTAATATCTGCTTTGCAATCATTTTAACAGCAATCTGAGCACAATGTGAACAAATACTGCCATTTAAAGCAAAAGCCTTTTCTTTTCTTTTTTTTAATTTTAGATTGCCCAATTTTTTTTACCCTCGGTTTTCTCCCCAATTTAGAATGTGCACCTCAGCAATTCAGGAGAACTGAAGAGTCAGTGGGCATCCTCCGATCCCACGAACAAGCCAGCTTCCTCTTCTACACCCAGGAACTTGAGGCCAGATATCAGGGTCCGCTGTAGCGCAATGAGGCGAAACAGCCCCTTCTGGTTTTGCCTCCCTAACACGCAGGAGCACCAGTCAGTGGAATCCCCAGCGAAGACCAGCGATTTTCACACAGCCAAGACGCGAACCAGCACTCCTCTGACTGAGAAACTCATTCTGCACCTCACGCGGCCGTGCTTTTACCAGGTGAGTGAACATTTGAAGTTGTGATACTTACTCTAGACAGGCAATGCTTGGGCACTACTACTGCTGTGGCCACAACAGCTAGTTCTTGATGAAAACTTTGAGATAAACGTTTGAGCACGCGATTGCTATTCTGGGAAATCTTTATTCATGAAGTGTAAAGAGTGCTGTTTAGAGTTCACGTGATTCCCTCCTAACGCCTCTCGAGGATAGAGTGTGCCTTCATTAGTTTCTAAAGGGAAGGAGGACTTTCATCATTGTGTTTTTTTCCCTCTTGTGGTAGAGGGATCATTTTAATGATAGCACGAGGCACGAAGGGAAGCAGAAATAGTTAGCGTGGGACCTAGTTTAAAATGACTGTGGGCAAACGTGGTCCTATAATTCTGAACCTAAAGCAATCCTGAAGCATTGGAATTCAAGTTCTTTCTGATTTAGACTGCCAAGGTGCCCCCTCTTTACAAAGTGCTGCTTCTTATGTTTTGCTCTCTTTTCAAGAGTCCCCAGATATTTCCCTTCCTTGCCATGTCATTTCTGATTATTTTATTAGATGTTTGTCGTCCTTTTTGCTGGTTTCTTGCCCGAAGGCTTTCTATTCCTCTGTGGCCATGAGAAAAGGACTTTCATTACCATCAAATACAGTACTGTACCTAAGTTATTTTTGTTGAGTTCATTTTGTACATTTTCAGTTTCAAATTGACAAATTTAACCTTTAACTATGACTGATTTGCAAAGGTTTCCAATGACAAAGAGCAGTTTTAAAAGTAACGTTTACATTGTGTCTCTAATAAATGTGTATTTACACAGTAGTTACTTAGTAAATACAAGTGCACTTACACAGAATGGATGTTGTTATGCATACTGAGTTACAATGCACTTAATGTGTATATATTTCTTCAGGATATAACCCTAACCCTTTTCTGATACAATTGTGTGCTGACATATATCCTGCAAAAGGTTTTACACATTAAGTACATTGTAACTTTGCATAATAACATTGTAATTACAGACTCTTAATGTATAGTGTTCCGTTTCTAAATATATTATTTATTCTGGCATGTATTTATCAAATTGTTATTAGCACACTTTTGAAATGTCTGATTTTCTGGTCAAAAAGCTTAAGCTATCTCGCCCATATCTTAGAATACCCCTGTTTAGAAATGCATTTGTTTGAAAACAGTTCCTGCAGAATAAGTTCAGGGCTGGCAGAAAATATAAAGATTTATTTATTTTCTTTTCTTCTTTTCTTAAATTGCTCCATATACTGCTTGTCACCGACCGTGATTAATAATCCCTTCGATGTCACATTAGCAAGCTTTAAATGCAAAACATCATTCATCATTCCTTTCCTGAAAATTAGGTCTCAAACTACCGTGCAGCACGTCATTGAATATAGAAATGAAAAGAACGACCCACTGTCACATCTATGAAAAATAAACAGATCTGAAATGAATAATTTTTGCATTTGATTGTGGACTGTTCACAAAGCTCTAACTCATACGTTTTTTAAAAATGTTTTTTCAAACTTCATTGTTGGGGGATCCCAGTGGCTCATTCAGTACCCCTTAGAAGAGCAGGGTGAGTCATGTGATCAGGAGCCTGTTGGTTCGAGTCCTGGTTATGCTGAGTTGCTGATAATGGTTTTGGATTCTCTGGGGTTAGTTCACTTCCTTACACTTTAGCAACCCTCAGTGGTCAGGCATAACACAAGTCCAGTTCTTTAAATAACAAAAGCTTTTATAATGAGTTGAATATAGATATATATAGATGTGTCGTTTAGGCAAATGAACATCCATACTCCTTGGAGCATCTAGACATAACCCTAATCCTAACATTACATCCCAATTTTACCCCAAATCTTTAACTTAATCTTAACCTTAAAGTCACAATCAGATTGCAAAATGACTATTCAGTACCCCTGTGGGAAGAGTGAAATAATATTCTCTATGCAATAGATGCTATTCAGTGCTGGCTGAGCAAATCAGAATACGAGGGGTTAGCATTCCAGCTTTTCCTGGCAAACCAAAAAAAAAAACAAAGAACAAAAAACACTTATTTAATGCACTTTTAAATCAGACCGCAACACCCTACCCTACTTAGAAACATACCCCTCCCTCCCGTTTAGAATTATAAATGCAGTGGTGTTTGCTTTTGCATCACTGAGATGCTCGGCTGCAGTGCACACAAAACACCTGTAGGGAGAGACATTCTCAGTGGGAACAGCTTGCTTATCAATTCTGCATTCTGCAGCAGTTACTGGGTGGAAAACTGCCTCTTAAGATAACCATTATCCCTGCAGAGAAGCTTTGTCAGGTATGTGAATGATGATGACTGAGGATAGCTGGAATCCAATGTGTGATGGCAATGCAAACAGACCATGAGAAACATATTCATTACTCAGTACACTCAGTATTACTCATGAGATTGTGACCAATAGGGTGTAAGTGCAGAAGCTTTTGACCAGGACACAAGGTTGCTATCCAGTCAACCACAGTGATTTCAAAGTTACTCTCAACTGGTTTCTTCCACGTTACAGTTCATGTAACATGAACAGAACCAATAGCCCATAAATTGCTGACATTAATAAATTTCTTCTTATTAATGTAGTTCAAGGGTTGTCATCTAGGTAACTCACTGGGCTCTTTTTAAAAGTTATTCATTTCAATCAGGCTGTTCACATTTTTCCCACTGAATAAAGAAACGCTTGTTGAACAAGTCCACTTATTTTGGTTATTAATTAAACTGTTTTCTGAAATGCCGCTATCAAAAGTTGACCAATGTGCTTAATGCATATTTTTTTGTTGCACAATATAATCCTAACTTTCGAACTAACCTTGAATCTAACCCCCCATATCCCTAAACTTTTTCTGATACAATTGTGTACTTACATATATCCTGCAAAACGATTTACATATACAGGATATTGTAACTTAGCATAATATGCATTGTAATTATGTGTAAGTATACATGTATCTGCCAAGTAACTACTATGTAAATACACAGTAATTAGAGACACTTAATGTAAACCTAATTACCTTTACATTAGATGTCTCTTACTAGACTGTTATTACACTGCAATAACACACATGGTTACATGGTAATTACACAGTAGAAATGCTACAACACGTTGGGATACAGTGTAATTACAAAAGCTTAGCAACTGCTCATATTTATCAATTTTTCAACTAAGCATGTCGTTGCTTTGCAACTACACAACCATTTGTGCAATTCCTGTGTAACTGCAGAAGTGAGGGACACCTTGGCATTCTTATCTAACTTTTTTGTAACAGTTTACACAATTCTAATTATATTGCTGTAGTTTTAATCTTCTGTGCATTCTACACAGAAAAATAAAACCTGACCAGTTTTGTTAGTTTCAGTTCCACATGTGGATTTTTAAGAAGGCTATAATTCCACTCTATACTAAATAGGTATTAGATATAAACAACATATGTAAGCTATGCTGTACCCTTGGGTAAGGAAACAAAACAGAATTTAATACAGGGATTGTGTTATGTTTTACTGATTACATTCGACAGAAAGAAATATCTACCGGGAACAATGTACGCAAAGCATACACCTTTAAAATGAAAATAAATAAATAAAATACATCTGCACAAGAAAATAAGCCTTTGTCCCAATCCAATACAACCTGCAACATAATCCTGTGTCGTTCTTATCACCAGGCTTCATAATGGTGTTTGCTGAAGGTCATGCCTTCCCCTGGTGAAACATTGTGGGATTCATACACCCAGAGGATACATCTGCTAGAAAGAGCAAGGCAGAAGAATAGCTGCATACCTTCAAATGAAAAGGCTTTTTGTAGTTATTAGACATTAATGAGGCTGGCATGGCTTCAAAGACAATGCACAGGGTTGCACAAAAGCATTCTGCATTGACAACAAATAATAGAGACTGTAACAAAGTATAGGACGCTCAGGGGAAAAAAAAAACATGAAAAGAAAAATAAATCAACATCTTTAATCAAACATACTTTTCTTTGTTTTGTATTTTTTCCTTTCTTTTTAAAGCCATGACCTTTCAAGCATCAGGGAGCTTGTATTTAATGCTTGACATAACCCACAGTTATTGCTATGAGAAACAGTCAAGTATATCGTGTTTTCTGCTCAATTACCTCATATAATTTTAATTTCCCTGCCACTCAACACCTGTGAAGTGCTGCAGGTCGACTAAAAGCAAATTCTTCTTTCTTCTTTAGCACTGATGAGAAAAAGAAGAGGCTATACCAGCTGTAAAAGCATGCAGATCTCTGAACTTCATGGGTCAATTGCAAAGAACAAAAAGCTGCGGATGATCTGGAAGAGTACAGTTTGGCTGAATGATATCCAGATATTATCGCTGTTTACAAGATCCATACTTACAATGAACAGTTTAAAAGGTGATATCGTTTATCCAAGGCGGCAGCCAGAAGACTGATAGATAAACGGGATCCTTCTTGTGTGTTGGGGGGGATTTGATTAACCTCCATGAAAGCACCGTTTGCCATGTTGTTCACAGGATCTCGAAGCTCATAGTGGCACTTCATGAACGGTATGTTGTCATGCCCAATAAAGAGGAGCAACGAGATATTTGCACCGCATTTTATTCTACATCTGGAATACCTGGAGTTATTGGGGCCATAGACTGCAAGCACATACGTATTCGTTTTCACAGGCAATATATGGATCTGAGCTTCATCAGCAGGCATAGGTACATGTCAATCAATAGCCAGATGGTGTGTGGCCATCATCTCTGAATATGCAAGGTGGTCGCACGATGGGCAGGCAGCACACATGATGCACCAAGTTTCTGGTCGCTAAGGAATTGGACATTTCTTCACTTAGTTTTCAGTGCCACAAGTTGAGTAATTGCAGAGCACAAAGACACGAGGCACCATCTGTCTTTACATGATAATGCAGGCAGTAATGATAGTCTTGGCTAGCCACTGATTTGCATGTCACCCTTGCTGAGGGTCTGCCCATTGAGACATCCATCCTGCTCTTTTAATTAGGTGCTGTATAAGCACTCCTTAGCATTTCTACGTGTTGGGCATACCTTTGAGAGTCTATACATATCCCTTTCACACAGACGAGTTATGATAGCTCAGAACCAGCACTGATGCCGCATTTTGGTCTGTGTGAATTGCCTTTTCCATCACAGAGCAGTCATATTTTATACCGTCTCTGAACCACCTTTGCGAGGAGGTTCAGAGAAGGCACTGAACCGTCTCAACTCCTGTGTGAAATGCTATGCCAGCACTGAAGCATTATAGTGAGCTGTATACCGGACGTGTTGGGTATTTTTGTCGTTGGCTGATCAAGAATGAGGTAGTAATTGGAGTTTGGACTAAGTTAAGGAATTGTTAACTTTACGGGATGACGAGGAGGTGAATTCACAAACAGAAGGGACGGTGCGTGATGCTGTCATTTATGGCCGAATCGCTGTTGCCATGAAAACGATCTGTTGACTGACAGGTTTGAAAGTTGTACTCACATGATCCCTTTGGCTGTGTGAAAGGGTTTTGATGGTATTATATCGGTATAGATTGTGCAATTTCGTGCTGTGTGAATGGGTATTTTAAAGAATTTTGAAAACATCTCAGAGACGGCTCAGTAGAGGCATTTGTGTGTGAAAGGGGTTAATGTCAAGTTCCCAAGTCTTTAAAGCAAAAATATCATCCCGGTAGCCTTCTGTCTACAAACACGATTAAAAAAAATGCTTTTCGTTCGTCTTTGGACCGTGACTGTCTTTGGCAAGACTTCTTGGTAGGCAGTCTAAGCCAGTCACAGTTCGTGGAGAGTTTTATGATAAAGGAGTTATTTTAAAAGGGTTGAGACCGGACACTTAGGTCAGATAGCCCTCATGAAGTTCAAGCATCTTGAAAACGTGAATTTTTACTAAAGGTTGCTTAAAGCAATCTCACCTTCTCTTTTTCCTCCCCTCTCTTAAGGGACATTAAATATTTCCCTCTTCCATAATTTAGAACTTGCGCACAAGAGCAACATATTAACATTTCCAATGCAATGCAATGGCATTGTTAAAAATAGATTCTCCTCCTGTGTTAGCTGGCAGTGCGTCTATTGAATGCACATCAAACAAACAGCACCACAAAGCTGACACCAGACATTCCGAATGTGGGTTAAATAGGAAAATTCCTTCATCCTCGGCTCACATTTTGCTCAGGCTACATTTGCTGTCATTTATCTTAAGCTCTGAAATGCCAGTGGAAAGTTAATTAATTGACATCTCTATGTTAGCTAGTGTATAAAGTTTATGGTAGGTAGAGATTACATCTAGCAGGCAACCTGTAAAATGACAAGTGAGACAGAGTCACTAAGAGTTATGTGAATACATTCTCAAATTCGGTATGTTGCTGCAGTATGCTATTTGAATACAAAATTCATAACACCTTCATAATCCTGCATGCATAATGCTTTAGCATTTTCAAAGTGATTATGAAGGCTTATGCATGTAGTTTTACATGTATGGAGGAGTTATGAATGCTACATTTTAGGTGAGGTGGTGTAAACTAAATATTTTTTACATGTATAGGTGTAATTTTCTATAATCTGAATACTATAAAAATATGTTTTATTCTAACGTTGGGATCTTATTGTCGTAGAGTGGCTGTGAAATCCCTCCTCCTGTCCTCCAAAGAGGGAGCTGACGACCGAAAAGGCACCAATCTGAATGAAATGAACGTTGATTTGTAATTGTATTGCTGTTTGCCCCAGTTCCAGGAACTGTCTCCTCCACTTTTGAAACCAAAGTTACGCCACAGTGCACATTACATGACGCCTGTGTTTCTCATCATGCTTCTCAAGCAGTCAACAAACAAATTGCGCAAGCACTGTCCTTCAATTAACCTTCCTGGGCTCATTTATAGTGGTAAACGCAAGAGGCAGATGTATTTAATGAAAATGCATTACACATAAAAGTAATGTCTTTCAAAGTACTGCTGCTGTAGATCTGAAGTCCACTTAGTTTCACTATTGACTATTGTGAACATTTACTGTATATATGCAGGAAGTTTTAATACATTCTGGAACCAAAAACTTCATTCTTACCTTTGTGCATTGCTATTTAACACAAAATAGGTTTTGAATGGTGCACCATTGTTTAATTATTTGCAATTGTAATAGATGTTAATACTTAAGCAGTACTGCAAAGCAATCAGATTTCTCACTCGGGTATCTTTTAGATGATCCTGCTGTAGCTGCACTATGTCTAGACACAGTGTTTCAGGCTGCAGTAGAAAAATAATATGATTTAACGCAGACAGCCAATAGTGTTTGGTCAATTCTGTATGTTTTAATGTGCAATTTAAACACGCTATTCAAATGTATTATAGCGTGCACGGGGGGTAGGGGTCAGGGCTGGTAGGCGGCGCAATCTAAACAGGAAAACATAAGCCCGACATCTGCTCCGGCAAGGGAGCCCAGCTCATTTGTACAACGGTATCGCCGCTATGCTTCAAAGCGGGAGGTCCCTGGTTCGAGTCCCACCTCAGCCTGTGAGAAGCTCTGTCTGCGGGAACCGAGGCTCGCCACAGTATGCTGCCCTCTGGTGGTACCCCGGTATACGAGTGTGATTGCTGAAAACCATTTAAACCGCTCACACTTGTTAAGCTCTCCATTCAGTAATGACTCGTTGCGGGGCTGGGGCTGGGAAGGCTGGCCTGTGAAACAGTTTGTTAGGTGCAGCACGTTTCCTGTGTGTTGCTGCTCATGTTGAGTAGCTGGGTCATGTTGTGCATGGTTGGCTGTATTAAACAGCACTCTTCAGCTGAATGTCTGTCTGGATTATTAATGATCTTGTTTTGGGTTTACGTTCTGGAAGCTTATACACTGCCTGAAGGTGCCTTTTAAACTAAAACCTTTCATCAATCTAAAACTGATTTATGTGGACTTTCCCAGTTTCTGCTATGCTTCTATGAGCGGCCAGATTTTCATATACATCCCTAAATTATGACCGGTATTCTTAACCCATCTGCTTATTGAATTTTAACACAGATTTAAAAAAGAAAAGAGTTTTATTTAATGCACACTTCAGTCGCTTACAGTGACATCTGGATAGATTTGACCTCATTCGGGTTTGTACAAAACATTTATTTTAGTTTGCATTCTGCATAACATTAACAATTCTCAAAGCTTTGCAGATATTTATAATTATCTGCTGTTCTCAGAGGCAGTTATTTTTGATATATTTTTTGGAGGAAAAAAAAAATCTTCACACATTCTGAGATAAAAGCAGTGCATGCAAATGCAACATTAGACCTCGTAAAATTAAAAATGCCAAATTGAAACTATGCTAGAATAGTTTCCGTTTCCAATGGGAACGAAATGATCAAGGGATATCAACGGCCCTTCAATCATTGTTTTTTCATGCAGCATTTTAAATCATCTCCTTAAAACGGACCTGGAAAGAAGGTCGTGTCAGAGATCAGAGGTTGTGGTTTCATTCATTGCCCATGCAACTTATATATCACGTTTACATTTAAAGTTTAAGCTATGAAACCAGTGGGCTTGAGTTAACATGCTGTTTTACAAACCTAAGGAACATTCCAGGGTAGCGTGAATAAAGTCATATCCACATGGCAACAATTGGCTTATTGATTTCGTCAAGGGGGTTCATTGTAGCGTTCAGCCTATTTATGGTTTTAGTCATATAAAATATTCTGTATTAAGCATTTTGCAATGTCTGATGGCGTATGAAGTGTTTCTTCACTAAATGTGATACAGGCTTTGGGCCATTGCTGTTGGTGTAAGCAGAAATAACCTGTTATTTAATTAGGTTTCAGTAAGGAAGGACATTTGTTGTTGCAATTTTTAGCTGTCATGTTCACAGAGGCTCCAAAACTGTGATCATTTCACTGCTAAATATCATTTAAAATAAATGCCCTGAGAAAGTGTTGACATGGAGTCATTACTAACATGAAAGCATGCACATTTCAGAGGAAAAACAATTACACATTCTGATGGAAGAGACGTGCTGTTCATGCAGTTTTCCACAGTGTATTGCTACATTAATGAATCAGGGCAGGCCAAAATGGTTCAGAAATTTAGAAATATGCACCAATAGAAAAAAAAAATCATTCTACATGCTTTTTTTTAGATAAGTTAAAACTGACACGCTTTCATACTGGAAATTGTGTGTAAGATGAATGCGATTTCATTTATTTTTTCTTAGTTTTTTCCTCCACAAATATCAACTTTTTTACTGTATGTTAAATAGAAATTCTTGAAACCAATATATATATATATATTTATATATATATATATATATTTTGTATCAAAACTAAAGTATGTACAAATGCAGCCAACAACAATGCAACACTTCATTGCACAGATGTGTAACACAACATCTGTAAGGCAGTGGGGACTGAATTATTAGTACCTATAATAATGTTCCAAGAATAGAGATATGATTTATATTGCCACAGCACAACGAAATTCACACAGATAAATCCAACCTTCATGTTTTATTGTTTATTGCAAAGAGGTGACAATATCAAATGAAACACGCGTTTAATTAAAAGGAAAGAGCACTGTAAAGCAAAGGTCATGTGACCGTTGTGTGGAATCTGTAAATTATGAAGAAAGGTAATGGTGCCAACAACTAGAGGAGAGCTTTACAGTGATGGGACAAGGAAGAGGAAAACACCCACAGTTCATATTGCACAGTCACTACATTACTGTAAATAAAACATCAACATACTTTATATGGTTAACTCATTGTATGTAACTACAGATGCCAAAAAGACACGGCCAAGCACTGATGGTAAATGGCCCATGGACAGATTTTTTTCTTACTCAGCAAAGAGATATTTGAGTAAATTAGGGGTAATCGTAAGGTAATTCGTCCTGTAACAAGATGTACTATATGCCATGTAGATGTCTTTGAAAACTGCTGCTCTGCTGCTATGACAAGAGAGATATTTGCACCTTGCATGTATGGGACGGGGCTGAAAATCTGGGGCGGAGATGCTCCCCTAAGGCCAAAATTTAAGTGACGCCACGGCATTTCTGTCACCGTCATGCATGAATGCTACTTGACAGCGGGCTTAGGAACAGTATAGCAGCATAAGGTGAAGCAAAAGCTGGAAATAATTAGATTTTCCTCTTTCATTTATGCATTTTGCTTTGCTTCACTGTGCAGTCTAGATCTGTACCTTTGAAAGCTGCCCGGTTCACCACATGCAGTACTGTTAAAATCTGGTGAAAGACAACAAAAATAGAAAGCGGTTATCGGTTATTAATAGTGGATGCAAACTTACTTCAAATGGTATATCATTAGAATTTCATCTGGATATATCATTAGAATTTCATCTGGATATATCATTAGAATTTCATCTGGATATATCATTAGAATTTCATCTGGATATATCATTAGAATTTCATCTGGATATATCATTAGAATTTCATCTGGATATATCATTAGAATTTCATCTGGATATATCATTAGAATTTCATCTGGATATATCATTAGAATTTCATCTGGATATATCATTAGAATTTCATCTGGATATATCATTAGAATTTCATCTGGATATATCATTAGAATTTCATCTGGATATATCATTAGAATTTCATCTGGATATTTTATACACTCAAAGGAAAAAGTATTCCATTGGGGTTATAATAGAGCTACACAAAACTATCCAATTATAGCTTTCAGGTACATACCCTTATATGTGATCCACCATGGTGGGTACATAGCAAAGTCCAGATAGTTATGGTTAAGCATTGTAAATGCACAGTATATGAATGGGAAAATGCAAAACTACCAAGCTGATCAAATCATAATACACTATGCGCTATGTGAATTTAGCATGATAAATAAACCATACAGCAGAGGACTGTGCTGCTTATCCCTGATCTGATCTCTCTCAATTGAGCTAATGAAAGGTTTGGTCTGCAGTGCCGAGCCTGCGTGCATCACCAGGGATGCTTGGATTAGTTTGTTAACTGCACACACTGCTGCATGTTGCAGCCAAGGGATTAGTCATGCGAAGATGCCTGATTTAAAAAAAAAAATGAAATAGCTACCTTTCTTCCCTGGTCTTACACAATCTGGAAGAATAAACTGTTTATATCTTCCGGTGGATCGAATACAGTTCAGAGCATGTTTTTATTTGGTCATCATGATCGCGGCAAGGCATTGCCAGTGCTGAGATATAGAATAAATTACAGGTATTTTGCTATGCACATAAAAAAATAGGGAAATATAGAAAACAGTGAATCAGTGAAGCTCCTTCATTGAGTATAGTGTAATTTACTGTCAACATGGCCTAACTGTGAACTAATGAATTCTTGATTCATCATCATGAAATAATGAGGGAGCACAGTGCTTATGTTGGAGGCTTTGAGAAATATGCAGCATATATGCAGAAACCTAACATAACTACACCTAACATAACTACAATGATAAAATAAAACCAGAAATAGATCGGTTTGGTAAAAAAAAAGCTTTATTTTCTGTAACAATAGCCTATATATATATATATATATATATATATATATATATATATATATATATATATATATATATATATATATATAATGCTACTGTAGAATCCCATAAATCCCACCAGGGCACTCTGGTGAAACAACCCCAATTAACTGTCTGTTTCATTGAGAGAGGCACGACTCCAGTAAAGTTAAATACTACCTCTCTGTGAGATAATAGAAAACAAATTCAAATAAAACGGCAGCAGAGACAGAAAGAGCCCATCAGAAAGAACACGACGACAGCAGAGACAGAAAGAGCCCATCAGAAAAAATACAACGACAGCAGAGACAGAAAGAGCCCATCAGAAAGAACACAACGACAGCAGAGACAGAAAGAGCCCATCAGAAAGAACACAACGACAGCAGAGACAGAAAGAGCCCATCAGAAAGAACACAACGACAGCAGAGAGAGAAAGAGCCCATCAGAAAGAACACAACGACAGCAGAGACAGAAAGAGCACATCAGAAAGAACACAATGACAGCAGAGACAGAAAGAGCCCATCAGAAAGAACACAGCGACAGCAGAGACAGAAAGAGCCCATCAGAAAGAACACAACGACAGCAGAGACAGAAAGAGCCCATCAGAAAGAACACAACGACAGCAGAGACAGAAAGAGCCCATCAGAAAGAACACAACGACAGCAGAGACAGAAAGAGCCCATCAGAAAGAACACAATGACAGCAGAGACAGAAAGAGCCCATCAGAAAGAACACAGCGACAGCAGAGACAGAAAGAGCCCATCAGAAAGAACACAACGACAGCAGAGACAGAAAGAGCCCATCAGAAAGAACACAACGACAGCAGAGACAGAAAGAGCCCATCAGAAAGAACACAACGACAGCAGAGACAGAAAGAGCCCATCAGAAAGAACACAACGACAGCAGAGACAGAAAGAGCCCATCAGAAAGAACACAACGACAGCAGAGACAGAAAGAGCCCATCAGAAAGAACACAGCGACAGCAGAGACAGAAAGAGCCCATCAGAAAGAACACAACGACAGCAGAGACAGAAAGAGCCCATCAGAAAGAACACAACGACAGCAGAGACAGAAAGAGCCCATCAGAAAGAACACAACGACAGCAGAGACAGAAAGAGCCCATCAGAAAGAACACAACGACAGCAGAGACAGAAAGAGCCCATCAGAAAGAACACAACGACAGCAGAGACAGAAAGAGCCCATCAGAAAGAACACAACGACAGCAGAGACAGAAAGAGCCCATCAGAAAGAACACAACGACAGCAGAGACAGAAAGAGCCCATCAGAAAGAACACAACGACAGCAGAGACAGAAAGAGCCCATCAGAAAGAACACAACGACAGCAGAGACAGAAAGAGCCCATCAGAAAGAACACAACGACAGCAGAGACAGAAAGAGCCCATCAGAAAGAACACAACGACAGCAGCGACAGAAAGAGCCCATCAGAAAGAACACAATGACAGCAGAGACAGAAAGAGCTCATCAGAAAGAACACAACGACAGCAGAGACAGAAAGAGCACATCAGAAAGAACACAACGACAGCAGACAGAAAGAGCACATCAGAAAGAACACAACGACAGCAGAGACAGAAAGAGCACATCAGAAAGAACACAACGACAGCAGAGACAGAAAGAGCCCATCAGAAAGAACACAACGATAGCAGAGACAGAAAGAGCCCATCAGAAAGAACACAACGACAGCAGAGACAGAAAGAGCCCATCAGAAAGAACACAATGACAGCAGAGACAGAAAGAGCCCATCAGAAAAAACACAGCGACAGCAGAGACAGAAAGAGCCCATCAGAAAGAACACAACGACAGCAGAGACAGAAAGAGCTCATCAGAAAGAACACAACGACAGCAGAGACAGAAAGAGCCCATCAGAAAGAACACAACGACAGCAGAGACAGAAAGAGCCCATCAGAAAGAACACAACGACAGCAGAGACAGAAAGAGCCCATCAGTAAGGCAGTCCAGTGGTGAGCTGGAGGAGTTGATTGCTTGGGCTGTGCCCTCAGGAGAGCAGTCAGCTGCAGAGGTTGAGGCCAGATTCAGTGATGTGAGGTGCTGATATATATATGTTTTTGATTACTGTATAAAACACTGAAAAGCACTCTTGATTGTTGACGGCCTCTACCAGTTAAATCCATTTGTAATGCTTCATAAAAGCAACGTGCACTGCCATGTACCCAGCAGGTGGGCTGCTTTGCAACCTCTTGCACGATCTGTTGACCTTGATGTCTTTGTGGGTTGAGAAAGAACAATAAAACCATTTAAAAGACTGTTGTTCCTAGGCATATCATACCATACCCTTTCTTTCTTTCTTTCTTTCTTTCTTTCTTTCTTTCTTTCTTTCTTTCTTTCTTTCTAACATCGTTTGTGATTTAGTTAATTTTCCTTTGTACTGTTGGATTTTTGCTTTTGCTTTTTAAAGTCCTTTGTGCTCAATTGTTCCTATTGCATCAGTAAGCCATGTTGCTTTTTGATTATTGCTTCTTCACATTTGGCATTGGTTAAAAAGATATATATGATTCAGAAGTTTGATATGATTGTTATAAAGATATATATGATTCAGAAGTTTGATATGATTGTTATAAAGATATATATGATTCAGAAGTTTGATATGATTGTTATAAAGATATATATGATTCAGAAGTTTGATATGATTGTTATAAAGATATATATGATTCAGAAGTTTGATATGATTGTTATAAAGATATATATGATTCAGAAGTTTGATATGATTGTTATAAAGATATATATGATTCAGAAGTTTGATATGATTGTTATAAAGATATATATGATTCAGAAGTTTGATATGATTGTTATAAAGATATAATATGATTCAGAAGTTTGTTCTGACAGCAGTCATTGCTATTCTCCAATGTATACGGCGGTTGCAACCTGGGTTTGTTATGTATAGCCCACATCCCGCTGTCAATTTGAAAAGGCATTCACTCAAATTCAGATGACTGCTCCGGTGCTTTCGTTTGTTCTTTACACTTTGTGTTCCTTCCATTACAATCTGCTGCTTAAATGCTTGTGAATAATGGCAATTCAGATGAATTGCAGCCTTTTAAGAAAAATGGGCTCGATCCTTCCTGCCTCTGTGTATCAGGCATGTGACAGAAACACTGCATTTCTGCTTGACGTAGATTTAGGTAATCTTAGCCAAGTGTTGTTTAGCAACATGAGGGAGAAAAACACAACTGTAAAAATTTTAGACAAATATCTGCTTGACAGTTTTTATTTTTGCAAATTGTAATTGGGATTACCCTGATTGAATGCAATTAAGTACTGCCCTTTCTTAGTTGTTTGATTAACTGGCACAGCAGAACAATGCAACAATATAAATGTGATATGTTGTACTGTGATATTTTGTAATGTGATATTTTGCAACAACTGTAATTCACCCTGGATAAGGGCGACTGCTAAGAAATAAATAATAATAACAAGACTATACGACTGCTGTTAATGTCCTTCTGTCATTTATTATTAAATACATAGTTAGTGCATAATTATGTTGCAATTAGGCATTGTTCTAATTAATGTTAAATAATGCTTACGAATGATGAATTTTCTTAGCTGTCAATAATTCATGTAACTTGTAGGTTACATTCATGATAATTATAATTACAGTAGCTCATTAGTTCCATTACAGCTAATAAATACAAACACGTGCTTTCAGATGAATCAGTTTATAACTGAAGTAAATGTGTAATTTATGTGGTATATTAGTCAATATTCATATGGTATTCAGACTCAACAAAATTATATACTTAGTAACTTCAAATAGAAATATGCACAGGGAGTTCAAGTTAAGTCACTATATGAATGAGCAATGCAAAGGTATACTGGGAGTGCCTGAGCATTACTGACTAGATTATTTCTAACAACATAAGAATATTAGAAAACATTGGGAATGAGAAAAGGCCCATCAAGGCTCGTCCCTTGTTAGCACACCATTCTCCCCTACTGGGGGGAACCAATTTAAAAGCACCGAATCTAGTCTTTTTTTCCCCAGTATTTTCTATCCTACTACTTCACCTGGTAGGCTAGTCCATGCATTTATACCTCTGTGTTCTATTCAGCTTGCATGTATGCCCTCTTATTCTTCTCTCTGTGATGAATTTGAAGTAGTGTCTTGGGTTAATTTTATCTAGACCATTTATGATTTTAAAGACTTCAATCCCCTCTTTACCACTGTCTGAGCATGTTAGTTTAGTAACCTAGGTACACTGCATATGATTTTAGTAGTTGATGAAATGAAACATGGTTGAATAATCTGATTCTTTCATTTCTCTAACATCCTCTGTCACAACCTGTCCAGTGCATGAAAGACTGTATGTCCCAACTGTTCCCCTTTCTGTAGCCACATTATTTACAACTCTTCTAAATCTTCCTTTAGTAAGCAGTCTTCATTTACAGGTTGCATTAAACTGACGGAACCTGGAAGTCATTGGTAATTGTAAAATTTAGCTCAGTGGTTGTTCAGGCAGGGAACTCACTTTTTAAGATAGATTAAACATCAAGCATATTAGGCACCCTCATTACCAGAACATCAGTATCTCATCCCACTATCAGCAAACTAAGTTATGGGCAGAGGTACCTCGAGGGCCGAGGCCAAAGGCCAAATATCTAATGAAAATATGTACAATGTAGCATTTGTTGAGTAAGCTTTAATTAATATTGTTTTCTACCGTTTGAGTTTTCCTGACTGAACCTTTAGTTCTGTACTGAATGTTTTCATTTAAGTCTATTTGCAGTGACGTTGTACCACATCGTCACCATATAGTTTAATTATCTGAAATCTATATTATTACAGTATTACATATGTGCAATATATATATATATATATATATATATATATATACACACACACACACACACACACACACACACACACACACACACAAATACAAATATAATAGGTGAGACTTTAGCAATGATCTTAATGCCAACATTGAAGAGGAAGCTAGGATGGTATAAGTGGAAATGTAGGGTCTCTTTGTTTTTTGTTTTAATTGTAATGATATGATGCTTGACAAAGAGATGGTGATAAGTACAAATATGTGAGGCCTGACAGTAAAATAATGTGACTGGTTGCAAAAGGCTCCACCAAGCAAATCTTACTTCTGTTAAGTATATCAAGGTTCGCATGAATGATTCGAGGACTTTCCAGAGGCTTAACCTTTATAGGCACTACCAGATTGCGTGCTTGCTGATTCGGATCCTGGTTCTGCTGAGATCCTGCCTGGGGACCCACAGTGAGTGCCGCATTGGACTTTGCTCTCCCATGGGCTGGAGAGGACAAAGGGCTGGGGATAGTTCACCTCACTGGGCTTCAACAAATCCTGCTGGTCAGGTTTCTTACTAGTCCAGACGGAGACTTCCCAGGCAAGGGTCAGCAGCTTGTTAACATGCTTGGAACCCAGGAGTGACCATAGGTGATTAGCTTGACAGACGGAGTTCACCTGCTGATCTGAAGTTCTCTGAGGACACATTCATACCAGAAGGACAATCGGGTGCAATACTGTTAAAATGAAAGCAATACTACAGGCGAGTCAGACATGTAATTTGATTATTTATCACCTGCTAGTCTGCAGTGGCTGATCTTAATTATGTGCGAATGTGTGTAATTATATGAGAAGAAGGGATGGAATTAATGAGACAGCATTTTGCAAGTTCAAATGTTGTCAGTTTTGTTGTTTGAAATAATATATAGCAATATATTCCAAAACATATTAGAATTTGAGCCTGCTATTTTTTTTGTTATTACACAAATTAGTATTACTAATCTAATGTTTTCTTCTCCCCTGGACTGGGTATATTGAAGCTTCACCATATATAATTGTGTAGCTTGACAAAAGGTTTTTTTCCTATTGAGTAACGCTTGTATCTCAGATTGAGATAAAAAGTGAAGACACCCAGTGTTTTGAGAGAAAGATTAATATCTGTGCTACACAATTAATTTATCGCAGACTCATAAAATATGATTAGGCACTATTCTGATCAATATTAGATGATAAACACCTTTACAGCATTGATCAGAGGCTTTGTTGTCCTTTTGGGTGGATATATTAAAAAAATTGTTGAACCGTCCTTTTAGTTTATTGATCACTGTCTTGATTTGGTCCTGAGGGTGGACGGCTATTTCTTTACAGATATGACCTTAAACTCCCTGACGACTGGGAAGCTCCACTAAGCTGCAGTAATCTAGAAAAGCCTACTCATTTTTATTTTATTTTATCAGATTCACGCCTGCTTTCTGTGCGGGCCAAATCAGTGTAGGATACAATTTCCCACCCTGCCTCCTAATTTTGAATGTAACCATTTTAAAAGCCTATTTTAAACAGCTTTAATCAAAATTAAGGCAAATAAATTGTTTTGTATCTTTCTCTTAATGAGTCACACACGAAGAGAAAAATAAGTGGCAACATTAAAATAAACCAGCTGTCTTTTACCAGCAATTGCTATTCATATTCCATAATTATTCAGCAATTCAATTGGTGGCATAGTCATATGAATTAGTTGGCCGAGTATAATAGTGGAGATAAATTGCCCATCATGCTGATTTAAATTTAAAATTGCACAGTCAAACAATCATTGCATTAGCGGTGACTTGAGAATAGAAATGCAGCATTTTGAATGACAACTTCCTTCATTAATTAGAACTAAAATGGAAATAATCAGGATTTTAAATGTGATAATTAGCACCTGTGTTATGATCTGATGGTGAATCAGGAAGAGCATTTGTTTAGCATCAGTAATATTCTTGCATACTTCAATCACTCATTAGTAATGAACACTCATTCTCTTCTATGTGAAAGCTGGAAGCAAAGAACACATGATACACTGGAGTAAATTGCAGAGTCTGCTAAATGTAAATCAATGCATCTAAATGGTGGTAGATATAAAGATGACTACCATTTAAATTCAAAAGAAAAACAAAAGGGATCATTTTAACGGCAGTATTTTATTTGAACCGGACACTGTAGCATTCGTAACACTTTCATAAAGGCGTCGTTTAACACTGATCAAAGGGATTCTGACGGACTCTGCACTTGGTTACTGTAGGGGTCCATGAAGGTTAAACAAATATTGTGAGCACACTTCTGTACGCCGTGCTCAAGCACAGCTGCAAGGTGAGAGGATGTTTTTCAACTCAACCAACCCAGGATACAGAGGAACAAGGGACTGATAAAGTGGGGTACATTTCACCTTGTGTAGAAGAGATGTGTGTTCTGTGTCTGGAACAACACTGTAACTCGCACCATGACATCGATAGCGTTTAGATATTGTTAGGAAAGCAGAGTTCACACAGTTCAGCTTCACACACACAGTTAGGCAAGATATTTAAGACTCTTGAGAGCGACTTGAATCCTCTCCTGATGACAGACCATCGGCGTACCTGAGCTATCTCCCAGAACATTAGGTAACCAATCACTATCTGATTTCTGTTTATAACTAGGTGCGACAATGTTTCAGCGATATGTGTGTAACTTTTGAATATTGGAATCAATCAATGGAAACTTACTAACATAGCAATTGGTGTTGTGCACACTCATTTGCAGACATCAAAATGAGTTTCCTTACATTACAGTGCCATTATGAAGGTCTTAGGAAAAGCTACAGGTACAATTCAAATAGAGAGTTACCATTTAAACAACACAACCACAGTCTATGAAATGTAGGAAAAAGAAGGAAAAGATCATTACAAAGGCTTCTCAAAGCTACTCACGCATCCTTATTAGTGGAAGAGGAAAGGAAAAACTCACCCAATGAAGTTACCAAATCAGAAATCAGCAATTCAGACATTTTAATCATGGGCCTTCTAAGTAGTCAATGATTAAAATGAGGCTCTCGCAGATTGTATTTTATGCAGCTAACCATGTTGTGTGTGTGGGGGTGGTGGTGGGGTGAGTGGAACGGATTGTTAGGTCATTAAAGATGTTGAAATGTAGTTACCAACTTAAACATCAAGATAATAATGCCCTCTATATACAGCATTGATAAGGGTTTATCCTGAAGCTTGCAACACAGAATGTGGGTATAGTGTATTTTATGGGGACTAAGTATGCACTGTTTTAAAAGTAACTGTTTTAAAAGTATTACGGTTACACGTACAATGGAGTGCCCCCAGCGATCACTGTTTTTGAGATGTTGCACTCCATATCATTCTCAGATCAAGAGAAGTAAATCTTAATAAATATGAACTAATCACCCTGTCTCATCCAATCTGAGCCACCACTTACATTAAATTCAGAGGAACAATATATGCTTCCACAAAACCAGCCATTTAAATCTCAATGGAAAGAGACTGAGCCTGAAAAACTACCAGTATCACCTTCTGGCAATGCAGTACAGTGTGGATATTGGATTTATAAATCATTCAGTTCAAGGCACATTTGTCAAACTGACACCTGCCTTTTAAAGCGGTTCTCAAGCTCGGTTACAAATATTTTAAGATGGAGGGCTGTGTGCCAGCCGCTAATCTTTCACTGTCAGATTTTAGATTTTAAAACACCCGCTGATGGTACCCTTGCGAATTTGTAGTTCTTGCAAAACTTGACAGGGCAGCTAAGCAGAGACTGCTTGAAGAGGCTTCGTTTTCAAACACAGGGTCCTATTTGTGCCACTTTAACTCACGTCTGTCTGGTAAATAAACTGAAAGATGTAAATGTTAAACCCCACCAACAATTATGTGAAACGTGTCCTTAATCTCTCAGGCTCTCCTCGAATGTAGGGTGAATGCCTCTGAGTAATGGAATAGGGAGACAAAACAAAAAATAAGTTAAGGCTAAACAGTGAGATCTGTTGACATGTTAAGAGTGCTGATGTAACCCATACACAGACTCTCTCTGTCCTTTAACAGAAGCAGTAGATCTTATCTATAAATACATTTTCTTTGAAAAGATGGAAAAGGTTGATGAAGGGAATCCCATTAAGTGATTGAGGGGTGTGACTGATTGTGATGTCACAGTTCTGAATTGCAGTAAAAAGGGATTTCCCAGAGGAGGCTAAGGTATGGTTTTCCAAGCAGGTTTCCAATCAACTACACTGATATTGGAAATAAAATATGATAGAAACTCAATATGGTACGTCTGATGTCATGAATGGGGATAGTTTCTGATGTGGTACACAAAACAGGCACTCTGATTGTCTGAAAGCTACTTAGCTGCCTATAATCTGTGATAACGTACGTTCTTTATTGCTTAAATAAATATGTGTAAACATTCGAAGATGTCAGTGTTCCATCCTGTCTTGTAGGTCATTGGTGTAAACCTGGATTAGCTCTTTGGAGTCGCAGGGCATAGTAATGGACCAGAAGGGCTGGTGATCAGAATCATACCAACATTCTAAGATGTCAGTGTTCCATCCTGTCTTGTAGGTCATTGGTGTAAACCTGGATTAGCTCTTTGGAGTCGCAGGGCATGGTAATGGACCAGAAGGGCTGGTGATCAGAATCATACCAACATTCTAAGATGTCAGTGTTCCATCCTGTCTTGTAGGTCATTGGTGTAAACCTGGATTAGCTCTTTGGAATCGCAGGGCATGGTAATGGACCAGAAGGGCTGGTGATCAGAATCAGACCAACATCTTCCCTGTGGAATCAACAACAAACAGTCCTTTCATAGCGCTAAGGCTCTGGGAAGATTTGTGGACTCATTGCATCTACTTTGCTTCAGGCATAGCTGCCAAATCAGAGGGGGAATTAACGGTGGGTAGACTATATATATATATGTGTGTGTGTGAAAAGTCATTGATAAACTGAAAACTCACTATTTTATTAATTAGCTACAATGTTTAGACTTTTGCCTTCTTTAGATAGCATGGTATCAATTACTTTTCTTCTTCATTAATTATTTCTAGTGATTGATTAGTATCCTGTTGGATCCTGATTCTCCTTAGATATAGAGCTGTTTGCAGTTTTTGAACTCTCTCTCTCCCCCCCCTCTCTCTCTTGCACTCTCTCAGATAGAGATAAATATAGATAGATATAAATATACTCAATAAAGAACCTGGTGCCAGATTGAAATGCACCTCCTTCAAGGGTTAATCCACAATAACAATAGTGTACAAGCAGGTTCTTTGGGTTTATAAATATACATACTAATTTGTCACCATTCAGCATGTAAATCTGCTTGATTACAGGCTCAAAAGGAAAGGATAAAAGTCACTGAAGTGCACGCAGCAGAGCCATGGCCCACAGCATGCGAGATAATTACCCACATTACTGTCACTTAGATAGATCTCAGTTTTAATTGTTAATAAATTTGATATTAAAGGTTACAAATAGTAAAGTCAAATGTTTGTGCATTACTAACAAAACTCTTCTGTGCCCTTTGTTTAATACCAAAATAACAGCTTTTCTGTTTCTCCTGTTTTGTCTCGGCCCACATTGCGCTGGCAGGGTTGTAATAGCTGCTTCTCTCTTGAGACAGCAACCTCTGCACAGTACATTGTGCCTCTCTGTGAGATTCCTTCAAGAGTTAGCAGTAATAAGAACATGGCAGTGATTGGTATGGAAGGGATATATTCCCCTCCTATATTGAACCAGTCTGCTTCACTCATTCCTTTGCAGCCTGCAGAACAGCTCAGTTCAAATAAGAAGTTCACTAGGTTAGAAACATCAAAGCCTCCAATCTGTACTTGAGCTTCCAATTATCTAAAGGGCAGATGGGGTGTCTGTTCATTCCACAGGCTGCAATCGAGAAGCAATTCAAATTTTCCTGAAATCTTTTTTTTATGGATGGACTGCAATGGGAAGAATCCCAACACATACCGAAAGTTTCATGGAACCCGATTAGCATTAATCTCGGACTACTTGATGTTATCTTAGATATTGTAGTCCAAGTTTAGTGCTAATTGGGGTTTGGGTAACCACCCTTTAAAGTATTAAATGTATTTTACAGAGAGAGCTTTATCTAGCTAATCTCTCTCTCTCTCTCTCTCTCTCTCTCTCTCTCTCTCTCTCTCTCTCTCTCTCTCTCTCTCTCTCTCTCTCTCTCTCTCTCTCTCTCTCTCTCTCTCTCTCTCTCTCTCTGTCTCTCTCTCTCTCTCTCTGTCTCTCTCTCCCTCTCTGTCTCTCTCTCTCTCTCTCTCTACTGTATAATATATAACTGTATATATAGTAAATATGGACTGGAGAGGAGGGATATAGTGGAAAATGATTGACCCGAGGGAAGACTATTGTTGCCGACAGGGGGGCTATAATGCCCGAAGCCGTAGGCACCCTGGAGGTAACAAGTCTTCACAAGGGACATTTCATTTTCCACTATGAGCTGAGTTGCAGTCAAGGTTAGATAGTAAATATGACTTTATATACTGTAAAGCCATAAATATTTGTAGGCCTTTTATTATGTGTTTTTTGCATACGAATATCTTAGTGCTATACATATAATGAAGATATACTACTACAAGTGCAACAGATCGTCAACATTTCTGGAGCAAAATAGGTTTTCTGGGTATGATTTGCCAAATATTTTGGTTGCAAATATTTATGGCTTTACAGTATTTTAACAAAATAACAGAAATAAATAACAGAAAATGTCTTTGCAGTTCATACCGCGGTGGGGCTGACATTGATGTGCACCAATCATCTGACAGACGGAGACTATTGTTCTGTGGTGTAGGGATGTGAGGGCAATAGTTAAATCTATTTTTGCTCCTATGATGAGTTTGTAACCAATCACAGGCCAGAATCTCCAAGCACACACACACACACACACAATCACACACACACACACACACACACACACACACACACACACACACACACACACACATATACAGGTGCAACTGCCAGGTGCAGCAGGCTTGCCACTGAACTGCATGACAGTAACTGAATTAATGATGAACAGCTTGACCTCAGGATGTAGATGTTAAACAGAACAAAGTAGCGAGATGTAAACTCCTTCTTCACAACTGTCATTACAATAAGCCTGCAGCCGTTACACATACAGCAGTTTCATTTATTATCTATTCCCCAGCGAACTAACAGCGCTACAGAAATCATATCAACCTCCACTGGCTGGAAAGATAGCAGTGCATCATAAGACAGGATGAATGGACTCCAAGGTTAATAAGAAGGTCACATGCAATCTGTGGCAACGCTCACTCCAGTGTCCTGTGTAAGAAAGCGGCTGGGGGATCTTTGAGGGATAATACAAGGCTGTGTTTTTTTAGTCTACGCAATTAGATTTAAACCTTTGTTGCTTACAGTACATACATATGCAATAGTGTTAGTTTTTGCTGTTAAAGGAAAGGGTTCATTTTGAGCCTTGATTTAAATACTCGTTCGTTTCCACGTGAGAATGTGGATGTAATGGAGGAAACTGTGGGTTTTGATTGGTGAGCCAATCAATCAGTTAATTATTAAATTGGGTTTCAGCTATGCAGGTGTGTATAAAAGGCTGCAATTAGGCTCTATGTTCAGTCATGTAGAGGCTAGTGCTCAGCAAGGCGCTCCAGTGGGCTGTTGCCAAAAGATGCACTAAATTGATATTATTATGTTAAACATCTCTTGTTTGTCTTTATTTTTGTTAAATAAAAGTGCTCAATAACATCTTATTTCAACAGCTGCCAGATTTCCTGCCTTTTTGCTTGATTGCTTTTGTCAAATCCTCACTATATATTCCCTGAAATATGCTGAAGCATCACAAAAACCTCTTGACTTTTTACTTAATATCGCAATGTTGTTTTCTGTTTTCAACAATAATCAGTGACAGAGATACTTCTGAGTGGCTATGAAAATTGCTGTAGGATCTAACCCTGAGCTGATTGATGACTAATGACATGGATAAATTTAGCAAAACAACTGTGACTGTATTTAAAAAGAAATGTGCAAATGCAGGCAGGATCAGTAACCAGAGAGAATGCTGTGCTCAACAGAAGGCCGACCAAATGAATAATAATAATAATAATAATAATAATAATAATAATAATAATAATAATAATAATAATAATAATAATAATTTGTTGCATATCTCTTTAGCAATTACATTTTCATTACATCTTTGGCCTTTGGCCTCAGCCTTTGAGCTACCCCTGCCCATAATTTAGTTTGCTGATAGTGGAGAGGCTGACTGTAGGGAAGCCAGGGGTAAAGCCAAAGAACAGGTGGAGGCTGGGGAGGAGGAGACGAAACTCTGATGTATAGCGGGAACAAATGGATTGAGGTAAGATATAAAGCCCTTTCTAGCTGATCACTGGACATGTTGTTTATCGAATGACAAATGAGATACCAGCCATTTGACTGACGAATGTTCTGTTAATAAGGGTGCCAAATATGCTTGATGTTTGCAATTGTAATCTAGTTTAAAAGCAAGTTCCGTTCCTGAACCACCACTTTGTTAAATGAACTGCAATGTAAATACACAGTAACCCTTACACATACATTTCTGAGGCTCAGTTAGCTGTAAGAGGAGGACTGAGAATCCCAGGGCCGTATGAAGACACAGCTGTGATATCCCCCTCCATCAGGCTGTTACTAACAATCCTATGCATTCTTACGTGTCTCCATTCTCTCCTAAACTCGAACACAGCGTTCCTCTGTACCCTATATATATATATACAGTACTGTGCAAAAGTTTTAGGCAGGTGTGAAAAAATGCTGTAAAGTAAGAATGCTTTCAAAAATAGACATGTTAATAGATTATATTTATCAATTAACTAAATGCAAAGTGAGTGAACAGAAGAAAAATCTAAATCAAATCCATATTTGGTGTGACAACCCTTTGCCTTCAAAACAGCATCAATTCTTCTAGGTACACTTGCACAGTCAGGGATTTTGTAGGCATATAGTCAGATGTATGATTAAACAATTATACCAAACAGGTGCTAATGATCATCAATTCAATATGTAGGTTGAAACACAATCATTAACTGAAACAGAAACAGCTGTGAAGGAGGAATAAAACTGGGTGAGGAACAGCCAAACTCAGCTAACAAGGTGAGGTTGCTGAAGACAGTTTACTGTCAAAAGTCATACACCATGGCAAGACTGAGCACAGCAACAAGGCACAAGGTAGTTATACTGCATCAGCAAGGTCTCTCCCAGGCAGAAATTTCAAGGCAGACAGGGGTTTCCAGATGTGCTGTCCAAGCTCTTTGAAGAAGCACAAAGAAACGGGCAACGTTGAGGACCGTAGACGCAGTGGTCGGCCAAGGAAACTTACTGCAGCAGATGAAAGACACATCATGCTTACTTCCCTTCGCAATCGGAAGATGTCCAGCAGTGCCATCAGCTCAGAACTCAGAAAACAGTGGGACCCTGGTACACCCATCTACTGTCCGGAGAAGTCTGGTCAGAAGTGGCCTTCATGGAAGACTTGCGGCCAAAAGCCATACCTCCGACGTGGAAACAAGGCCAAGCGACTCAACTATGCACGAAAACACAGGAACTGGGGTGCAGAAAAATGGCAGCAGGTGCTCTGGACTGATGAGTCAAAATGTGAAATATTTGGCTGTAGCAGAAGGCAGTTTGTTCACCGAAGGGCTGGAGAGTGTACATGAATGAGTGTCTGCAGGCAACAGTGAAGCATGGTGGAGGTTCCTTGCAAGTTTGGGGCTGCATTTCTGCAAATGGAGTTGGGGATTTGGTCAGAATTAATGGTCTCCTCAATGCTGAGAAGTACAGGCAGATACTTATCCATCATGCAATACCATCAGGGAGGCATCTGATTGGCCCCAAATTTATTCTGCAGCATGACAACGACCCCAAACATACAGCGAAAGTCATTAAGAACTATCTTCAGCGTAAGAAGAACAAGGAGTCCTGGAAGTGATGGTATGGCCCCACAGAGCCCTGATCTCAACATCATCGAGTCTGTCTGGGATTACATGAAGAGAGAGAAGCAACTGAGGCTGCCTAAATCCACAGAAGAACTGTGGTTAGTTCTCCAAGATGTTTGGGCCAACCTACCTGCCGAGTTCCTTCAAAAACTGTGTGCAAGTGTACCTAGAAGAATTGATGCTTGATGCTGTTTTGAAGGCAAAGGGTGGTCACACCAAATATTGATTTGATTTAGATTTTTCTTCTGTTCACTCACTTTGCATTTATTTAATTGATAAATATAATCTATTAACATGTCTATTTTTGAAAGCATTCTTACTTTACAGCATTTTTTCACACCTGCCTAAAACTTTTGCACAGTACTGTATATTCTAAGTGCAAAGCTTGAGATTGTCTCTTGGGTTCATTTATAACCTGCCTTCTGTTCTAGAACTGAATTTATTGGAAAAAATCTGCTCTTCAAAATTAATTTTGAAAGATAATGTTGGTAAAACTCTGCTTGAGCTGGACGCTACTGTATATAGCGTTCACAAATGTATATCTGCGCATAATCCTGAAATTCAAATAAATACACAAAAGATGCATTCATGCCATTTTTGTCAAATACATTAAAACGCTACAAAATAATATTACTGAATTTTTTTTTACGGATAAAATCTATTTTGATCTTTATGAAACCGCTCTTTACTGTTGCTAATGAAACCACCAATAGAAGAGAACAGTTTCAGGAATATAAAAATATTTTCTTCATAAACAAGCTTTGTAAACAGAGCCCGTGGTGTTCAGTCAATAGAAAGCTCTGATATCTGAAGACCAATTTTACCATCCGACCCGAATCATTGCATCTGCACTTTGTTCTTTACTGTTTGTTCTCTTTGAAGATTACCCAGGCCGGTCCTTGTCTACACAGATGTCCAAAAAACAGCAGAGCAGTAAATTAAAAGCCTTTTTTTTTTGGTCTGTAAGTCTAGACTTTTCTCACAATGTCCGTGTCGTCAGCATCAGGCAGTTCATGCACATATATTGAAAGTCTATAGTGATTTTGGACGATTGCCACCTAACTCGCTGACACTGTTGTACGAGAATCTTCTCTCAGAACTCAATAGCCCACGCATTTATTTGCTTTAACTCTCTCAACAGTTATACAGAAATATGTCCAGATACAGTGTTTGAAATGGGGATGTTTGTGTCTTGTGCCAATGGCCTATACATTATGTACCCATCTGAATAGCTACTGGTGTAAACTAAAGTTGGTCAGCAGCCTTTGTAATTCCCTTCCGATCGATTTTGTCTCCTTGTCATGTGACTCCCATGATGCCTTGCAACCAGTGAATCAGAACTGATCATGTCGCAACCTGCAAACAACAGGACTGCCTTTGTAATGAAACAAATCCGTGCATACTCTTTTTTTAAATGCCAGTGAGGGTTAAGATGTGACTTTATTTTGTGTTATTTGTAAATGTCAACATATAAAATGAATAACTCTTTTCCTATTACAGGCCTAGGCTATACACTGTGTCTCGTGACTTTCAAGATAGCTGTGCACCAATTTTAGGGCTTTGTAAATCAAATAATGTGTGCATCAGGTGGCTCATCTGGATCAAAACCTCTATGTTTTTGAATTGGTGACTAGCTTGTGAAAGTTACACAAACGTATTTGAAGAGCAATACTGGTGAAACACGACAGCCACTTGAAATACTGCTACAATAGCAACATGACATGTGGTCTCATTTTCTATTCAGCAATGAAGTAAACATGCTGTTCATGCTGCCTTACAATCAGGGCAAGATTAAAAATGAAATTAAAGTCCCATCGGCAAGATTGTGATAAGATTATGTCACAGTCACGCCCAAGCTCTTACAAATGTTGGTTTGGTTTGAAGTGAAAATAAAACTTAATGATACAAAACAATTACCCTTCAATGTATTTTCTGGGTTGCTTATGAACAGTTCCTAAGATAAAAACAAAACAACCCCCCCCCCAAAAACAAAAATAACAGTAAAGACCCAATTTTGGAGTAAAGATAAAACTAGCTAAAACGTTACCCATGAATCATATACAACACATGCATGTTTTTTTATATTTATTTATGTTATGATTGTAGGTGCTTAAAGTAATGTCCCAAGTGGCATTATATGAATCACGTTTACCTTTCTGTAGGTGCAGGAACGGCAAGTATCCCCCAGATTCATGGCTTAACCCAATCTCTGCTACGATTTTCACACGTGTTTTTTTTGTCTAAATGGTTCCCTTGCTTTAAGTTCAGAACTCGTACGTGCTCCCAAACCAGAAGCTTGCATGTCTGTATAATGATTCGTTCTAATGGTTCATTCTGGCCTTCAGAAGGTGTCAGACACTTATTTACTTTGTGTGCTCCCCACTGCTGTTTCAAAACTCTATTTTGACAGCTTTTAACAGCCGGCAACTGTTCACGCAACACATTTCGCTTGCAGTTAGTCATTTTCACCCGCTCAGACAACAAACGTAGTATGTGTAGTGTGCGGGTGTTTGTGTGTTTTGTGCTCATTGAAAGCCAGGGACAAGAGCACTGGCTAAATGTCGCTTCTCCTCCCAGCCCTTGAAACTCACCTCCATCCCTACCTGAATACCATTCTGCTCAGTCTCTGAATAGTGCCAACATGTTTAGTTGTTTTCAATATTGCTGTGGGGTCACTATATCCTATAACCCCTCTCCCACATTTTGATGGCCCTGATTATCATACTGCAAACACATTACATGTCAAAAGGAGTAAAAAAAAAAAATGTTATGAAATCCTAACAGACAACATTGAACGCAAACATTTTACTATTCTACTGGCAAATATAATTAGTGACAAGTTTATCACTGTGGTAACCTGCCAGCCTTTAAGTGTAAATCTAAGTGCCTGTATGTGTAAATGGAACTGCCTCAAACAATTTGCTTTTAGAGTACGTACAGCAGATACAGCCACACATCAGAAATCTGAATATTCCCGATTTCATTTTATATTTCATCTAGTGCTGGCTTCCATGTGATACACTGATGTACAATTTTGGCTGGGGTGTTTTCTTTTTTTTAATTTGCACCCTACAGCATTTTTTCTCAAGAACAAGGAGGCTGTGTGGTCCAGTGGTTAAAGACAAGAGCTTATAACCAGGCGGTCCCCGGTTCAAATCCCACCTCAGCCACTGACTCACTGTGTGACCCTGAGCAAGTCACTTAACCTCCTTGTGCTCCGTCTTTCGGGTGAGACGTAATTGTAAGTGACTCTGCAACTGATGCATAGTTCACACACCCTAGTCTCTGTAAGTCACCTTGGATAAAGGCGTCTGCTAAATAAACAAATAGTAAAACAAAATAAGCAGAGAGGTCTTTTCAGTTTATTTCTTGTATTTTATCTCTGTATTCTGAATAAATATTCCACATTTTTTATGCATGTACTGCATATTTCCAAACAATAATGTATTGTTCAAATCACTTTTCAAAGAAATAATGGGTGTAGACAAACGCGGAGGAGAAATATGCTCTATTGTGTTTAAAAAGAAACTCTGTAAGTGCCATCAATGACAATGCATTTATTTAGTAAGTGCTCAGCATTGACAATTAAATTAACATGAGGAAATCACTAATTCATTCTTGACTCTGAGTTAGTTTTACCTATGGGTTAATATTGCATTCTTCCCTTTGTCACTCCAAACGGAAAACCTAACACGCCCTCACCACGAAGTGGGACAGTGTTCTCATGACCAGACAAGGCTGATTCTAGTCAGTTGAAATAGTGTCCAATACTGCCACTGAGATCATTAAAATTGAGAACCAAACTTTGATAATCAAACACATAACTCTATATGTGAGTCTCTTTAGTGCATTTCTGTCTACAATAATGTGTAAAACACTTGGACTGGTCTTATTTAGTGATTTAAAGAGCTCCTGTATTTGCCACTGGATATATCAATTGGATGGCTGTCAGTTTAAGGGTTAAATGATTCTCCTGCTTCATGTGAATTTCATTTGAATTACATTATCTTGTAGGAAACCAGGTGTTGGTTATGGTTGTAATAACATTGTGATTAATGATATTAATAAGAAGATTATTGTTATCTAATAATAAGCAGATTTCTGTTATCAAGGAGTTGAGATTAAGAAAGAGGCCTAATGTAATCTATGAAGTCAGAAATGTCAAGGAATGAAACATTCAAACTTAGAAGATGCTCTTCATGTCTAAAAGGCAGTTGAGAGTCATACTGATGCTCTTCTGAAAGCTTCATTGATTTTCTAATAAACATCCAGGGAACCAAGACACCTCCACTGGAATGTCTTTGTCAATCACAGCGCACAGCCAACAGGTCTCATTGGTGTAATGCCAGGATAATGAAATAAAAAGGGGCTGTTAGATGGTTTGGGACCCATCCAACCAAATGTTCATATCATCCGTCATGGAGCGTTTTAACACTTCCTACCACTCAGCGGTTCAGCGAAATGGTCTCCCTTGAACAAAACAGCTCAATTTGAAGCCTCTGCCAGCTTGAGCTTTATTTTTCATTTTATTTCTAAGAGCATTTACTGATCTATTTCACCAAAATAGCTTATCTCTTGTCTCGCTGCCATGCATTATTCAGCAGCCTGGTGGTATTTTATAATACACTATAATCATGGGGAGCGTAGGTGAAATGCTGTTGTGTGTGGCTATTGTTGCTCTTATTCAAATGCTTATAGCCCCATTTGAAGGATCTCTATTGAACTTCATCTGAACATACCATGTGAAGTGAATGAGTCGGGCCTCTGTGTTCCTCTAGTACGTTCTGCTGCACTCTTTGGATTCTCATGCCATGCGACGGCTCGTTCCTATCACCGAAGAGCTTCTTAAAAACAAGGGAGGCGAAATGTGTTGCGTTGACCTTTACAGCACAGATTAGACCATTTCCATGATATGATCTCACCTTGACGTCATGATTCATGACTTCTGGAGAATGCCTCAGTGACTCGTCTGGATGGAACTATCAGTAGCAGACAGGGCCTGTGAATTATAAAGCATATCTGTAAGTCTTCTATAATAAGACACAGGTATTTAGGTACAGTATTAGAAGGCACTTTATGATAATAGTGTATGCATGCTCCCTGTGAAGTTACGCAAGCTTAAGGTTACTCGCTATGGCAGTTTCATAATCAGTTGTCAGCGGGAGGTATATAACTTTGTAGAGGGGTTGCCAGTGTGTCTTAATTTGTATGTGAGAAGCATTGATCTTGATGAAGGACTGTTATGCATGATCCAACTGCACACTCGGGGAGTGCCCCCCAACAGAGAATTGGTAGTGATTATTTTACACGTTTCTAAAAGTAGAAGAGCATTTTTTTTTTCATGTTGTGAATGTGAGATCTAATAATTTTATATTTTAGGCTCATTTGGTTCATGTTTGCATGACGCCCAGCACTGTTACAGCTGAAGACCAAAGCAATTAAAAAGGCAAACAAAGCCAAACATTAAAGATATGCTTACACTGTATTTGCACACGTGGTTGTGTATTTACAGTGTAATTACAGTGTAGTTTGAGACACTTATTGTAAAGTCTTACCCAAATGATAAAGGAGAAGGGGGTCATGTTTGGGTACTTTTACAACAGGTTTTCGGTACTTGTGCTAACCTCTACTGTAAACAGCTCAAAGAGCTAAGATCGCTGCTAAACGCATTCATAGACACTTCTGTTTTTTTCATCATCTTCCCACCACTGATAAATAATATCTCCCATACATTTGTAAATCAGAATATAGTAGATGTTAAGCAACAAGGAATATCGAGCCTATTGTCAAATACATTTTTGCATTAGTGTGCTGCCTGTCTTGGGTAACAAGTCTAATTAGTCAGTGATATAACTGATCTGACTTGTGCCATGTTGTCATAGCCACATATCTGTAGATCACATCACCAGTAATTCAATTACTGAAAGCAGCATTTGTTGTACAGACGTAGAATGTAAGCCCCTGTGTACAAATTACGCAACACCACGTTACATCTTGGTAACATACTGCATCTGAAACACAGTGTTAAATGTACTATCATGATGGCAGAATGTAAAAACAGGTTGTGTCCTTCCATCCTTTATATATAGGTCTCAAGTGTGTAGTTTTGAAAGAAACACACGTTGCAGGAAACATGTATCTTCTATCTTAAAACAGGATATCTCATACTACACAGTTAAAGACCCATTGGTTTTCGGTAGTGCCGTGCTTCCTTGATCACTTCACCAAGAAGTGGCTTGCCTGCTTCCCCTATTGACTAACATGCTTTCAACCAGAAGAGATGAAATAACCTAGGAAGTGCAAGTACAGCAGATATTCTGAGAGTAAGCAACTACAACTGAGAAGTTCTTTAACCTAGTGCAGTGCCTTAAAAAAAAAAATTCTTCCTAAACCACGTTTCCTTCAAAACTGCACAATCTAAATGTCGAATGGAATTGCACAGCTCAGAATATTTATAGGATTATTTTGGTAGCTACAGTTTTATTCCGTGATGCAACGGCCATGCCCCCTGTAGAGATACCAGCACCTGGGCTTGTTCTTCATATTAAAAGTTTAAATTCTCACTTAGACCTCAGCTCTCATGGTAATTCATCTACAAAAGTTTGGCAGCAGTCCAAATAATTGTTTTGTTGTTGTTGTTGTTGTTTTTTATAATTTATATAATGCTAATCATAATAATTACCTCACACTAGATATTTAGGTTCGGCGAGTTACTGGAATAACAGTTGGCAACAACACTCTGCTGCTGTGTGGAGTCAATAACCTTAAGGCTCCACCAACTGCTTTATTTATTTGTAATATATGCTAATCGAAAGGAAATATTGTGCAGCTGTGAAACATAGTTTACTCAGTTAATTTATACTTATTTGTTTTGACACAGTTTTAACGAGGCTTAAAGGGATCCCTGTTGAAACCGGGTTCATTATCCAAGTAAAAAAAAAAAAAAAAAAGAAGAAAAATAATTGCACAGATTTTCTTTTGCTTAATAATAATAATAATAATAATAATAATAATAATAATAATAATAATAATAATAATAATAAAGCTATTACTACGACTACTATTAATAATAATAATAATAATAATAATAATAATAATAATAATAATAATAATAATAATAATAATAATAATAAATACAGTCCTAAAGCAGCCACTGCACTTATAAATCTGTTAAAAAATGTAATTTAAAAGTTTTGCTTGAGTCAAGTATACACGTTTAAATCCCAGATGCCATTTATTTGATCCAGTCCACATTCTGTATGCTTGCTCAGTATCACTGACTCAACAAAAAGCCGGGGTCGAGAAGGGTGCTTCTAATACAACTGAGCTTTCACCCATCGTCAGCATTTTTGGGTAATAACTAAATATTCGCCTCTCCACATGTGTAAGAGTTATTGATGTTATTTTCAGTTGCCTTGTTCAGGGTGCAGGTTTGCCTAACCTCCTTTGTCAGGGGGCTGAGAACTGAATTCTACCTGAATTAAGTGTCTATTAATTATATTGAATCATATCTTATTATACTGTAATAACAGGGGTCACCGTGGCAGCTGTGTTGTTACAATGTAACTTCAAGTTTCAAAACAAAGTTCAAGTTTGAAACACTTTTAATTATTCTGAACTAACAGATGCATTTTATGGTTACAATTACAGTGTAACTGGAGACACCATGTAAACTGCTTCTGGAAATTAGACAGCTGTGTAAATGTTATTTCCTCTCCACCTTCCTAATTAATAAATGCATTTTCAAATTTAAAATGCATTATCAATGCCGTTTAAGCCATTTGTATAAAGAGCTGAACTGTTACCATATGGTCACTGTAGTAAATTATAATTTTAATACAGCCACATATGGTTGCATGTAGCTATAGGACTACAAAGACCAGAGTCCTTTGCCAGCATGGGCGTTTGGCTGGCAGAGATGTAGTATGACATCTGCAAGATGACCAATGAAATGGCAGATTATTTTAACGCATGTACCTTTCATACTATTTAGTCAGGTAAACACACACCATATCAGCTTCCATACACACATGTATTTAAAAAAGATGCAAGTTCAAGTTTCATGAGCCCAGCAGCTCCATAATCAAGCCAGGCCATCACACCTGTTGCTTTCCAGTTAACAAGTGCCAGGACTGAAGAAGTTGCTGACTAGATAAAAAGAAAGCAACACGGGTATGGTGGAAACTTCAAAGCTGTGGCAAAAGAAAATCACAATCATTTCTGCTTTTTTTGTATCCTTTTTTTTAACATTAAGTCGTCCAGGTGGTGTATTATTTCGACTCTTTTTTTGGAACAAGTTTTTTTTACGTGTTGATTGTAAGAGAGGGTGATAATACTTTTCATGCTAATCAGCTTGTTGAATATTTCTCTTTTTTATTATTTATAATTTTTTTTGACAAAAAAAATAAATTAATTTTGTTTCAAAAGACAACATTGCATCCCTTTAAATAGAGGAAAATATTTATTTATTTATTTATTTATTTATTTATTTATATTTATATAGCGCCTTTGGCCAAGGCGCTTTACAATTATTAAACTAAGCGGTACAATCAAGATAAATGGCGGAAGGAAAAAGGTACGTTTATTGGGCAAGGGTGAGAAAATAAAGAGTGGTGCTACTGTGAGAACAGAGGCTAGGACAGGGTTGGGCAAGCAAGCAGGGTCCTGACCGGGGGTTAGGGGCTAGGGCACGCAGTAGGATAGGCTAGGGTGAAAAGATGTGTTTTAAGGGAGGAGCGAAAACTGCGTAGTGTAGGTGACTGTTTTATATGGAATGGGAGTTTATTCCAATGAAGGGGAGCCAGGAGGGAGAAGGAACGGAAGCGGGATTGGGCACAGGGCGAGGGTGGAACCGAAAGGGACAACAGAGTTTGAGAGCGTAAGGGACGGGGGGGAACATAGTAAGAGATAAGTGCAGCCAGATAGGGTGGGGCGAGACCATGGAGGGATTTATAGACTAGAGTAAGGAATTTGAATAAGCGGCGATAGTAAACAGGGAGCCAGTGTAGCTGAAGGAGAAGAGGGGAGGTATGAGAGGAGCGGGGGAGGTTGAAGATGATGTCTCTCAATCAGACTCAATTATTTTAGAGGTTGTTGACCTCAGATCACAAATATTAAACTCATCATTCAGGCAAAGCGATGAGTAATTATTGTGAATATAGGTAAACATATACAACCCTCACCTGGGGGATGCTTCACAAAAGCAACTTACCAAAACCGTGAGAACAGTGCAAGAGCAAGTTTTGCAAACTGCAGTGTGTCCTGAACCTCTGCATGTCTCCAACTGCTGCTTCAGGTCCAGAGTTGTTGGGGCACTCGTGAGAAGTCCATGAAAGTTTAGAATGCACTACAACACCCCTGGGAGAACACATGCATGGACATTTGCATGCACAATCTCTGTATTAGAGGCTTTCATAATTTGGACATCCTTGAACGATGGGGAAACACACAAGGGCATATTAAATATGTGGGCATATTAAAATAACATTAATATATTCACTGTACACATTACATTATGTAAAAATATAGATATGTACAATAGGCTTAAACAGTACAGTAGTAAAATCAAATGAATACCTAGCAAGCTTTTTTTTTGTCTGTTCTACATGAATACAAAACAAACCCTGCTGATTTTGTAGGCTTAACATTGTTGCAGGACGCATAGATAATAAAATATTATTTTAAATTGAATCTAAATTATTTCAGTGTATTACAATTAACCCAAAATAAATCATAGTGTCACATTAACACGTTCTGGCTATGCAGGACATTAAATATCTGCCATTTCAAATCAGTACACAGCTTCTGCCGCCCATGCTCTCCGTTTTGTGGCAGCATTCAGTCGGGGGAAATTTTGGGTCATTTTTGCCTGTGCAACATCCTTGTCAGACCTTCATGAATAGCTCATGAATGTATGGCAGCTGATTATCTGTGTTTAACATGCTGCTCTGCATATGTAAACATCATTAATTCAATGCAACTTAATTCATTTTGCACCTGCTAAATCCTTGCTTTCCACAGGGAAATGGGAATAGTAAAGAGGATGGGGACAGAACTGCACACAGTAATCACGTTTTGCGTACGGTAAATGCTTGGTAAATGAGGCCCCAAGTGTTGTCCAGAACCACGCCTGAAGAACTTTGCCTGGAACATCTATTCCTTGATTGCTATCATTACTTATTCAACCATCTTAACATCTTCTTTCGGTTAGTCTTTGTACATTTATTTCAATAACACTGTATTGAAATGGCAGCAGACATGCTTCAGTTTACCCTTTAAAATATTACTGGGAGCCTATAGGTTATGTACATTAAATTACTGTTCAAACGTATTTCAGCAGTTGAAACAACTGAAAATAAACCTACCAAAGCTTTGAAAGACGAATGAAGCTGAAACAAAAAAATACAACATTAACAAGATAAAAAACTCCTGGATATTGAATTCTTGAAATCACACAAAAGATTTAAGAGTGCATTTAATACAACAACGTATTTTATTAATGCAAATATTGTGTGTTGGCTGAAAGCTATGATTTCTAAAACTGGCAGTCTGAAACAGAGCTAGATACAAACACAGCATGGATCAAGTTGATGAATTTAAAATCCTTATGTGCATTACAAACAAAATCCCAAGTGGGCGAAATGCAGGACTCAAGTTAGTAGTAATATTTTATTATAATATGAGCCTGAATAATGACTGTAAAATATGACAGGGATTGTATCACAAGAATACTTTCCAGAGAGATCAAAATGTTACAAGGAGACCTGCGAGTGTGATTAGAGTAGGTAGGTTTGGTTTGTTGTTAACATGCCAGCTGTTTCTTATTTTATATATTTTGTCAACAACATCTCGTTTCATTATCGGTAACAGCAGAAAGACCTGACAATGCAGTAATACTAAAGACTTAAGACAATGAAATATTCTAGTATCCTAAAAAATACTTTTTATTCTTCTAAATCCTGCTTTACTGACAGACCAACACGTGACAGACATAAAATAAAATATATTGGAAAGAAGTGTTGGACAACTACATAGCCCTACACAAGTAGTATTCTCTGGGACTGCCTTTACCGTGCGTGACCTGTGTTGGGATAGCTACAAGACTGCAGCATATCTTGAGCTGGTCTCCCTTTTAATCTTCCTACAAATATGACACCTGACTATCACACCAAGCTCTCTCCTTCCAGACATGGTATCAAACTTGACTGATGACTTGACCAGTTCCACCTGCTCCCATTGGTCATTTGCAAACCAGATACACCAGACTGTGCATTTGGATTCTCCATATCAGGGGTGGTCCAACCCTTTTTTTTTTTTGCTTATAAACTACTTATCACACCAAAAAAACGAATGAAGTGCCTGGGATATGCATACGATTTTAGCAAGCCCAAATTGAAAGAAAATGCAGGAAAGATTTTAAGCTACAAATAAAAGCATAAGAAGGACCTGCTTTTTTTTTAAACAGTTCTGTAAAAGCATTTTTTTTCTCTTCATCTCTGCAAGTTAATTTTAGCTCAATACTTCATGAGCATGGCCCTTAGTCCTGCTACAACTGATGAAATGTGTGCAGGTTCTAAAGTAATGTAAAATCACTTGTCAAATTGCTTGTGCCATAATTGCCTTGATCAATTTGTTCTGTCCTTTGTCATATGCTTTTAGAAGGGAAGACAATGCGAGACGATGCATGGCTGGTTTTATTATCTGTTTCCTAATAAACCAATTTCTTCTTGATTCTTCTCGACATAACTTTCAGTGCTAATGTCTTTAAAAGTAACTTTTGCTACACTGTGGTTCTGAACAGTTCTGGTTTCATGAGTCTTTTACAAATACTTCTAGGATTCCATAAAAATGGACTGCAAATGATTAAATATTGGATTATTCTGAAATATGCACAGAGTGATAATTGGCATGGTGGAACTCATGGCTTGACGACAACACTGGCTTGATGAGTTTCAGTGGAGCCGTCTCTTAGTACACATCCTTTCAGACTTCAAATGTAAGAAGAGTTGTCATTTAAAAAGAGCCATTGTTTAGATTTCACAATTGTTTTCTATGTTTCTTAAAAGATTATATCATGAATACAAAGCACAGCTTCATCACATCATTGAGCATGATTCAGCAAAACCTACGTGTCCAAATATTCTTGAGATGAAACAGATACAAATCAAAAACGAGCTTCATAATTCATATTTTGTTTATTGTTCTTTGTCACACAAACAGGTGGGTGGTATGGGCTGAAGATTGCTTGATAAATCACTTTTTCCTCACATATTGAGCTGAAAAAGTAGAGCTGTAGAACGATCTGTATTCATTCTGGGATTTAAACATATTGTTGGCCAGAGCCAGGGTTAGTAATACCAAACCTAACTTGGAAAAAAAAAGTGGACATTTCATTTCGGGGCTTATCCAAACATAGTTCTTATTAGTTATAGATTTGCAATTGTTTTAGAAAAAGAAAAATGTTTGTATGCAAATGACAAATATTTTGGATTTTGGATTCTTTAAGAATTTTGCACATTGTGTTGTTTCAGTACACCTGCTTGGTTCATGCTATATTTAAGTGCTTGCAGAAGTAGCTACTTTATTTGAAGTCAGCACATAACATGCTTTGTGTTCTTGTTATTAAAGGCCTACAGAAGGTAGCTGACAGCAAAGCGGATAGGAGCTAAGAGTTTGAAAGGGTGCTGACAGTGGAAGCATTTGCAGTTCAGACTCCAACCAGGAAAACAAGGACCAATACATCAAGTGTCTTTATAGACTGGCAAACGACATCTACTGGTTGGTCAATGATTGAGTAGTGACAACTAAACGGCGTCAAATAATTTGCAAACCAACCCTTAGTATTTAGCACCTTTAGTGGCTTTAAAAGGAAAACGTTTTATGAATACACAGTATGCTTTTTTCTTTTCATTCCTAATACTGTATGATATACACTAATTATAAAGTTTGCCTTTATTTTCCTTCACAAACATAATCTCATAGAAGCCTGCCAAAGTAGCACAGCTAGCCTGAATAGCAGAGTGCCTTTCCCACTGACAGCCAAAGGCCTCAGCCAATCAGAGGCCGGTAAAGGAGGACCATTCTCCCTTCTCCAGATTGCAGAGTGTTCCAGTATCAGTGTGAGAATAATCAGCGAGAACTGAGTCTCTCTTATGCATCAACTTGCATTGGATTTGTAATCACCCCACACTGAACGCCGCCAGGAACAACAGATCAATTTGAAGACAAAAAAAAGAAGACAAGAAAAAGAAAAAAAAGAAAGAATCACTGAACATTTTCAAGAATGTATAATTCCGTCTGCTGTTTCATCCTGTCCGGACTGTTTGCGATGCTCCTCTTCCCAGGTAATTGCACATTTTAAAATTTAACACGTGTTGTGCCTTCATGTCCAATATGTCACTAGCTGGAGGTGTCCACAATTCTTATTTTATGTTTACAGACAGGTTGTCTTTTAATAAATTGTGAGTAGTACTTTATGCTTTCAATGCAACAGAGAACGAGAGATGGACGGAGTTGCCTATGAAACAATTGAATGCATGCAATACATGTGGTCAAGTCGTTCTGGATCTCCTACTGTAGAGCTACAGAGACACAACATTTTGAAAACAGTTAATAAAACAGTTTCATGCCGTGACATTAAATGCACAGCTTCATGAGAGTGAGTGGGTTGCTTCTGTGAAAAATTCAAGCTGTACATTTTAATATTAATACTAGAATTTTAATCTCCTTGGGGGGAAAAGCTGAGCTGAAGACTGATTGGTCAAACAATTAAAGGTTGTATCTTGGGAACTACTGGTCCAATTTGCATTAGACTGTACCATTATATGCTGTTGATGGAGGTCATGGTGACCTGTTTGTCATGCTGCTTACTCCTGTCTGGTACAATTAAAGACTGAACCTTTGAACCCACTTGTCAGATTTTGATGAAACTGTCCATGCCATTTGACACAAAGTTATTGAGCCACTTTTGATTACAATATAATGGCACCTGTGTTTGTAAGATCAGTGGTGAAGAATTGTTTGAGGGATAAAACATATGAATTACCTTGACTTTAGGAGCAATAATGAATGAAAGTTATGTGGTACAGGGTTGATAGAGTGCAGTTCTAAAGTCACTGTACCATGATGTATTTACAACACCCACTCAGTCACTCCGCTCCTGTGACCTGGGGCTGCTTACTGCCAAGTGAATGGGTTTTCAGAGCCTTTTAACTCCCAACAATCTAGAATCATCTGTCCATATCCATAGGGGACTCCTACTCAATGACTACTGTGTGTTCAGACCCAGACTGGAAACTGATGGGTAATTAGGTTTACTCTGCCTGAGATTAACAGGTGAGTGTTGATGTGACTTGGGAACTGGAAAAGAAGATAACCTTATGAAGTTGTTTGTTGTTGTTTTTTTTTTTTCAATAATAATCTGTTGCTACGGGGATGTCATGCGGCGTATTAACTGGGTATAATGAATATTGATTCTGCAGCTATGCCTTTGAATCACATGACGCACACTGCGATCATAGCGCTAGGCTGAACACTTCACATCGATTGCGCTCCCAGGTGATGGCTGGGAAACTTGTGGAAATGCACTGAGTTATTAAATACTGAAGTATATGAACTACTGCAAAATGAAGCATATATTTAGTTTAAGCCCTGGAAAAAAAGGGATCATTCTTCTGTACCTGAAATAAGGAAGCCTCCCATGTTTTGAATGAATAATAATTAATATTAAAAACCCAGCAATTACTGCATGTAATTGATCATTATCAATGTTATAATGAGTAGAAGGAATTTTATGAATCACAGTACAACACATTCATACTAGAGCAATGCAAAATGCCACTGATTTTACATGCGGGCGTAAGTTTTGTTGATGTAAAAGCTTTGATCCGGGCATAATTAAAACTGGGGCAGTTTTTTAAAGGCTTGCATTTATTTGTAATTTTTTTGTAATAGAATGTCTTATTCGTGTATACCTATTTTAGGTGGTACTCACAGAAATGAGACTAGGGTCGCTTTGTGTAAGCGAGTCCCTTATAAATATATATGCTGTGTTTCCCACAATGTTGTGTCCCAAAGTACATTGTAATTACATTGTAATAACACATCAATTACGCATATAGTTGTGTAGTTACAATGCAACCACACACTTAATTACAAAATTAAACGTTGACAACTGCGAGCATCTTTGTAACCAAGATACATACAAGGTTGTGTATATGTAAAATGTAATTACTATATAACCACTATTACAGTGACGTTAGAGACTCAATGTAAAGTGTTAACATCCTTTTAATTTACTTACACAGCAGGGAAAACACAAATATTGGTGAGATCTTTCTCGGCTTGCCCCGAGCAAGCCTTCAGTCTACCCTGGAGGGGGTGACAAATTCAGGCTCTTATCCTGTCCTAGGCCCATGGTCCATTTAGGTGTGTGTGTGTGTGTGTACCTCAACTATTAATCTAGGGAGTTCCTAAACTCCTATGGCTTTGTTTCTTCAGTAGATTAAGATATGGGAGATGCCTTTTTGGTTAACTTTTCAAAATCAAGCTATGTGTGAGTGCTCGGTTCTGTTACGAGATGACAATTGCCACATTTAGAAATAAAATGGCAGCACTTTTGCAAGCAGCCTTTTTGGCGAGGGGGGGGGCAAAGACTGACCAGGCAGGGAGGTGGAAGTAGGTGGTGTTGCTTCTCAACTCCTATGAGAGTGGTCCCTCCAGGGTAAAGTTGTGGCACACTGGGGGGGGGGGGAATTTTTAAATGCTGCCACTGTCTGTGCTGTGTCTGCTATAATATGGCAAGCCAAATGATCAGTTAGAAATATCCCAAATGGCATTTTAAGATGTCTTGAAATATTTAGAGATATCTGTAAATCATTTGCAGATATCTTTAAATGAATATGAGATATCTATAAATAAACCGTTTTGAAGATATCTTAATTTAATTTAATTTAATTTAATTTAATAAAGATATCTCAAATTGCTTTACAGATACCTTTAAATAATGTTTTGCTAGCATGATATGCCAAACTGTCATTTAGAGATAATCTTGGAGGGCTATGTGGCAATCCCTCAAATGGTTAACACTCGTTCCTTAAAGGAAGTTGACCGTTTCCCTTTGATAATCATCAGTAATTTTGCCTTTTATGGAAAGATGCTTTCAGCTGAGAGCATACAACCTGCTTCCAATCTGCTGTCTTGCCTATTGTGACTGAAAGTAACCTGCTGCAGCTCTATCTAATTATTTCTACAACATAATACAGAGCAGGGATTCAGTTTGCAAACCTCATTGAGGAACAGAACATGTTCACAAAAAGCATGGGCTGCATAAAGCTGGTGCAAAGAGATCCTCAACTCTGATCCACAGAAAGGCTGCGTCTTGTAAAAACATTTGAAGCCTTACAAAATAAGAATGTCTTTGTGTGTTATTTTAAAAGGCTCTGACATATATACACACACTACACAAACTTCAATAGACATGCTTTAAAAAAAAAACAGTATGACACAAAAGAGAGCTTTTCATTCAGCCAGCAGCCCTTTGTCAATACACACAAGCAAATGCCACCAAAGCATGTCTGGGTATTAGTATTAGGAAAGTGCCCCGGAATGGCATCAAATACATTTTCCAGACGCGGTGTAATTGGCTGTGCATAATGAAACTTACTTTTGGAACTCAACCTTGAACATCAGACAGCAATTGCACTTTAGCTGCCAAAATCCAAAATTGAGCTCCTCAGTTATTTTGCTAAATAAATATCATACCACTCACAACCTAATCTCCTTGGCTTATTATTCTCACCAAAACTCTGGATCCATCAGATTGCCAAGAGACACGTTGTACGTCTTGTTTGAGGGTCTAACAATATCATTTTATTCTGCTACCTCTTGTCTGCCGTGTATTCTTCTCTGTAATGCTAATGTCATATTTATAGTTATTGAAATTCATGGCTCCACAGCTGTGGACTTGTGTAAGTAAACCCAGAACACTCATGAAGACCTTCTTCAGTAATGTGATGTGTGGACAAGGGCATTGTATTACATTGCATGGATTTGCTTTTTTTTTTTTTTTTTTTTTTTTACAAAACATTTCAAGTTGTGTTTAGTTGTTTGCCAAGTTACTGATTGCTTATACTGAAAAAGGACACTAAATATGACTCTTGGTCTGTAATGGATTATAATTTGTATACATTTTTTTTCACATCTAGCATTGTTATAAGATATGGGCAGCAGTGTGGAGCAGTGGTTAGGGCTCTGGACTCTTGACCGGACGGTTGTGGGTTCAATCCCAGGTGGGGGACACTGCTGCTGTACCCTTGAGCAAGGTACTTTACCTAGATTGCTCCAGTAAAAACCCTACTGTGTAATGAATAATTGAATGTAAAAATAATGTGATATCTTGTAACAATTGTAAGTAACCCTGGATAAGGACGTCTGCTAAGAAATAAATAAAAATAATAATATATTTTGTTAGAATGAGTAACCCACATTATCAAAACAGCTTTATTTTTTGAGGGAAAAGTACAGCATTTTATTTACATAAGGTTTCTTCAATTTAATACAAATGAAGTGTTATTTCCCCTAGTATTTTACCAGGGTACAGTAAATCCATTCTAACATAATAACCTTTCATGAAGGGCACTGGTGGTGTATACATCTCAACTCTCTGAATAATAGACAGGTGACTGGGTGGCCCGATGTTAATGAACTAGACTTCCCTCTCTGGAGGCATGGGTGCGAATCTGGCTTGGGTAACAATGAAATGGGTTTAGTCCCCAGTGGAAATTATTTATTCATGAGTGAAGCTAACTGATGGATCTTGTTATTCACTCTAGTGGGAAATGTGTCGCTAGAGTTTTAAAACTAATAGTCTGTGACTGTAAAGGCTTTTTTTTTAACAGAGGCCACATTTAAAATAAAAACTGAGAACATTTTAAAAAAGAAAATAGTCTCCTGTTGATTTAAAATTATCCTTATTACATTTTTTACAGCACTAAAAAAAAGATCATCCTGGACTATTTGTAACCCTGTTTGTAGAATCCATTAGCATTGTACAATCCATTACACTATATTGTTCGTGTGGCACCTGTCATCTTTAAATCTATGCTTGCTGTTGCTTTTTTCTGCGCTGACAACCTGCACAGGGGAGGACCGGATGGGAGCCTTCCTGTTTGTAAAAGGATGGAGGCACCAAGCAGCTGTCTGGAGTGTTGCCTTCTTCATTGGCAAGCCTGGGCCCTGGCATGAAATCTCCAGGCTTTGTGTTGGCTGCTGCCCGTTCTCCTTGATTACCCTGGTTGTCCCATGGTCTGGGCATTCAGCCGACATAAGCACAGCATGACAGTGCACTGACTTTGTAGAATGTCAAAATCTCCACTGAAATGGCATGTTTACAGAGAAGAGAAAAAAATACAATAAAAAAATAGCGCCCGTCACTCTGGCAATGACTTAAAATAAAAAGAAGAATATATATATATATATATATATATATATATATATATATATATATATATATATATATATATATATATATATATATATATATATAAAAGATGCCCTGGGCTTTACTCCACAGATGTGTACTGTACTAAAGATGCTTGTTTTGGCATGTGTTTCAGTTTAGTGTTCCTATTTAAAATATATGTTTTGCAAAACATAAGACAACAATCAAAAAATAAACAGACTTTTCGACAAATCATCTTTAATTAAAACTTCTGTTTTAACATGTTTATGTAGCAGAATATGAGAAGAATTTAGATTTTGCACAATGAAATTAGAATTGCTTTGTGCTACAGGCTTTTTTTCTTTTTAAATGGAACTTTTGGGTGCATTTTTTTTTCTGCTCCATGGAGCACAGCATTCCTGGGGCCCCAGGAAATGATGTCACAGGGCAGATGAAGGAGCTGAAAGCTGTTCCCACATTACACGTGGCACTGTCAATTCACCATCCTAAAGTCACTGGAATGTACCATTCTGCTGACACATAAACTAATCTGAGGCTGTTAATAACTGCCCGAGTTTCATATTTCTGCATGCTGACGCTTATTTTCTTTCAGTGTCTTAAAGTGATGTCAGTCCCTAGGCAGGTATTGCAACTAGCTACAGGGGACAAGAATGCCACCGTAATTCCTAGTGATATAATATAATTAGTTCTATAAATAACTTGGTTATGTTTTTAAAAGTTCTTCCAAACGATGCAGTTCATATTCTAAAAAAAACTGTAAATTGTGTAAGACTGGTAAATTTACATTGAGTGGTGCAGCTGTGGTTATATCTTATATAAAAATGGCCCATCTACACACAGTACAATAACTGTGCATTTTAGCAGCTAGCTGTTCACAAAATGTTTTGGTGAAATTGTTCTCAACATAAAAACTAAGACTACTGGGGGAAACTTGTTTCCTACGCTCTGGAAACAAGGAATAATCCGGCTTATACAAGGAAATGGTTTTATTTCTGAAGCAGTGATTTATTTCATTTGTGTCGCATTTCAAAAGTGGCATCTTTGAACCCAGCACCTCAAATGTGTTATCTTTGAACCTGAAATTCAGGGGGGAAAAAAGTTCTGATGCACTGAGCCTATAATCCTTTTAATCACATACAGTATTAATTACAGTACTCTGTACATTTCGAGTTACTGCAATCATGATGTAATAAACATAGTATTACTCTTTCACTATCATTATCCTGTAAAGATGATCAATAAACTCATAACACAAGTAATTAAGTTGTTACCAAGCAATAGTAAAATAATTACATCATAACGTTGCATTTGATTATAATATGTACCCTGTAGCTGAACACGTTACCACTGTTTCTTTTGTTTCAAAACCCTTTAGAAAATGTAAACAAAGGGTGCGTTACATGCTTCTCTGCTTTGCAACAGCATTTCCTAATGCAATCCATTGATGTGAAGTACATTTTAAAACACTTACAGAAACACAGCTTGGTAACATGAAGGGCACTCAGACACCCCTCTCTGGTGCAAAATGAATACTCTGCAACCTTATTGAGGTATTTCACTTTGTAAGTATGTAGCTATGTTGTCCTATAAAACATAGCCCTGCCGTGAAAATTGGTTCACCGTTGGAAGTTTTAACTGCAGGGACACTATGAAACCAACGTTTCACTGGGGGTAGATGAAATATACAAAAATAACAATAACGCAATGCTTTATGACATGTTAATGCTCTACAGTGACAGTCACATAATCCAGAGGGAAACATTATCGGTACAGCTTGTGTTTTAAATGAAGGGCCTAATACAAGAGCTGCAAACACAGGGGTGTGTTTAGGTAGTGTCTTGTTGTGTATTTGAAAAGATGGATTGCTCAACGATGCAGGCATGATTTTACCTGCAGCAGTGGAAAATGAGTGAATGTGATCTGCAAGCTGTTGCTGGAAGTAAAACAGACATTTTAAAAGGGAATCATATTTAATATGTTTTGTCAGGCTTGCTCTAGACTGGGTGGCAAACAAGACGATTGCATCAGTTAACGCTGATATTTCATGCCCAATATAAGTTTCCCTTTGAGTCCAAACCCTACCACCCCCATTCCACCCCCACAAAGTTTGCTTCCTGACCTTTAAATAGTTCCAAAAATATAACATAACAAGTGGGCAAGTCGTTTTGAAAACACTGTTTTAAAAGTTTAGCACCAGAGCGCCTACTGGTGCTAAATTCATTTAGTCATCTGTTAAGTTTACTATGACCCACATATCTTTTTTTAACTTGCTGATTTAATTGATAATTGGATAAAAGTGTGCTGCGAAGACATGTTTGCAACCAGTTTCTGCAGTTCAGTCCCAATGAGAAACTATCATCATCTGTGGTTGCTAAAGAATAAAAAAATAAATAAACATGTCTACTGGTGTCGGAATGTAATGTTGCTGGTGCTATATGAGGTTCTCTGGTGCTAGAATCAAGCACCATAGCTCTAAATATGCACCACTGCAAAAGGGGCAAGGGATGTATTATAGGTAAGGCTGTATTTTTTTCATGGTTATCACAGATTCCATGATTTCATTGAAAATTAATTATCATTGCCTTTCCCTTGCCTTAGTTTTTAGAAGCGGTCTGCTTTAGTGAAATTTGAAATCAAGAGTTTAATCGATAAAGCCTTATAAACAGCTCTTCTCGAAAGCCTGTATTAACTGATAAGTAAGCTCTTTCCAAAACAGCATTAAAGAACAATAGGGAGAAAACAAACAGCAAGAAAAGGGGAACATCTGGAGTAGCCGGCAATAAAATCCAGCCCTGCAATTGTGTGATTAATATTAAAATAAGATTTCTGTTACTAAACAAGATGAACGTTGAAAATGTTAACGTGGAAGAGGATTGTTCATTACGTCTAAGATTTTTGAACAGATTTCAATAAACGTGCCTCTCTGTCACTTAATTTGCTTTAACCGCTGTAAATTGAGTGAAAATTGATATAAAGCAGGATGAGACTGTTTTCTGCTACAGCCTTTTGTGATGTTTAATTCGATGATAGATGCTAGGTGACACTAGCTTTTTACCTCTGGAGATCCCCTCCCTATTCCCTGAAATGCATCATGTTTTGAAAACTTGATTGTGAATAAAGTGAATGGCAGTCACATGGTATAGTGACGCACATTGATCGCACATTATTTTGGTAGTGTGGAAAGTGTATTAGTGGTCTCCCCACAGTACTGTGAATCTCCCTACCCACTGAAAGGGAGCATGAGTCAGGGGCTTCAGACCAGTCTGACTCTTGCTTTGAATTGTATCGACAGGCTTCCAGGAAGTTGTCCAAGAGCTTGTTTTGCATTTAGTTGCATTTCCTTCTGGTCTTCTGGTCTTCTCTTTTGAGTTATTTTTGTTGTTGTACAATGGCCAATCTTTTCACCCAGGCTTTCTGAGCGCTATTAAAAGGATGCCCTTGAATCGTGGCAGGACCAATGAACAGAAGATGCAATTACAGTGGAAAACAAATACAGCCAAACACAAAGAAGTGTTCGATGTGCTGTAGTAAATCCAACCTGAGTCTTTGATCACAAGGACGCAAGGGTCTTGTTCTAAAGAGTGGCCTGGGGCTAAAGGTTTTACAGCAATGAGATCTCAAAGTTCCGCTGAAGCCACCAGTGCTGTGTTTTTTTTTTGCATCAGTACAGCAGATTTGTGTGTTCCTGACCCTGCTGAAATTTGGAAAGGTATTGAAAAAGTGTTGTAATGTGCTACTACACTATTCATGAGTCCTCTGGGACTAGCTGTTCCATCTCAGGGGTCTATCCTGGACTGAAGAACAGCATTTCCCTTTAATGATGACAAAAACAAATTGCATCTGTATAGAGCCTTTCACGGGGAAGAATGTCTGCAAGGTATTTTACAGACGTGTCGACTCTGATTAAGTAAAGCCATGAAATGCAACACATGCAATAAATGCAATAAAAAAATGTTTTGAGCAATCTTTTAAATCAGGTGAAGTTTCTCTTCTTTCTCTTGGAAGTGCATTGGTCTATTTTAATGCTCTAAACCATGACAGACCTTAATACCTCTAAAATGCACAAGTATTTTATATAGTATATAGTAATATTATTAAATGAGGCAATGAATTGCCCTTTGTGGGAAAACACCAGTGGGTGTAAAAGAAACAATTGGCTTGGTAGTGAGATCAGAGGACACCCACTGAACCTTCAGTTTTATTCAGCTGTGTGAGGAATTGCTGCTCTGAGGGAACATAATTAGACATTGGGGGTAAAGTAATTGTGTGCTGTAAAAGAAAAAAAATTAAAATAGACCCCATATTGTCTATGTAAATCGTTTAATGCTTGACAATATAATTTGAACAAGCAGGGGACTAGTTCATCTCTTAATTGAGTTTGAAGCATATATTATGAAAGTGAGGACAGGCCTACCGGATTCATTCAGGCCCTTTGACTAATTAAATACCACACTTGACGAAGCACTTAAAAACTTCATGTGATTTCAGATCCTTTTGGCTGTTCAATATGTTGCCATCAGCCAATCTAATGCACAGAAGGAGACACAAGTGATATTGAACAGTTTTTAAAGAGATCATCTGTTAGGACAGTCAAACCATACACTAAAAAAAAAAATGAAATAGAGAAAGAGAGAAAAGAATTGGGACACGGCCACATGCTTTGAACATTTTAATTGAAAATGAAGATGATAATATAGATCCCTCACACCTTGGGTGAAGAAAGTAAAACTAGTTTAGCTTGTGTTTAAGCAGGATTGATGATGGTGGGGTCATACCCCACCTCTACGGAGTAGGTAGCACAATAGTATATAGTATTACATACTATACAGTGTGTCTAACAGTTGTATATCTTTACTGGCACCATAGCCATTTTTAGATTCTTGATTTTACATCACTTGAAAGCCTGCCGGGTTCCTCTAGTGTGCTTCAAATCCGCAAGGAACATTTCTGTTTATTCTGTTTTGCCATTTTTTGTTGCTTGAGACACAGCATGAGCCAGAGAAGAAACATTTGCTCTAATCAACATTTGGGCTGATGGTTCAATCCAGAGAAGCTTGGATGGAAGCGTCAGTAACAAGCTGCCTCCGGGGCATTGATACGCAAATTGTTTACTTGCGTCTGTCACCCAGGTCAACCCTACTTTATCAAAAGCAGTGTGACATCGCGTAGCCAACCCGCATGACACCGGATCCTGCCCGGGTAGGTTCTGACCCAGGTAGATCATGCCAGTGTGAAAGGGGCTTTAGACACTAACCTTGCATAGGTGTGAATGGCCGAGGTACAGCTTGTCAAGTAGGCAGGGGGCAGAAATAAAGCAGATCAAGGAAATTGCATTGTAGAGTTCATGTGATGTGAGAAAAAAAGGTAAACCAAGCACTTTCACACTTTTCACACACACACACACGCACACACACACTGACACACACACACACACACACACACTCGCACGCGCACACGCTCACACACACACACACACACACAAACACCACCCCACACACACACAACACACACACACACACACCGTTCAAGACAGTTTGGAAACTGCTTTTGGGATCCTGTTTGAATATCACTATATTCCTCTGAACTCCAGCAGAACCCTAATAAGGCTACATTGTTACAAACAATGTTAACACAACGGATCTATAACGAATGGTGATTCTGATACAGTACCACGCTGGTACTATAAGCATATTTCTCAAACTGTTCAATTACGGAGTGCATTAGTTAAATAATACTTACATATCGATTTTTGAAAATGTGCCTGTCTATATTAATATGCAATCTATTCGTATTTGCTGCATCAACTATTGCAAAACATAATCACACAGTACACAGTATAGCCATATCATTATTACTCTATCACAGCACTGGATAGACTCTTAACCATATTGTTTCATCTACATTGTAGTCTTCTATAATAGGGTAAAAGGCAATGGTAATGTGTTCTCCTATTAAGCCAGATTGGAAAGGCAGCAATTGTCATCCCACTTGTCTTTAAGATAATACTGGGTTCTGTCATATTTTAATCTGCAAAATTCATTCCAGCCGTAGATGAGTCTAATACATCAATAAACATGTCTCTACAACAATCATGTTGGAGCATTAATGTGCGCAACATAAAACAAGAACGGTGTCTCTTTCTGCGATGCTTGTAAGCATCACAATGACTGATTGTTGAATATGCTAATTGGAAAAGACAATGGTGAAAGAAGCATTTACATTTCTGCAAAAAAAAAAGGAGTTCTGTGTACAGCATGCTTAATAACTCCTCTCTCCGGCTGGGATTGACCTTGTGAAGGTCGTGGAGAGGGGAGTCTGTCAAGGTACCGCCTTCCACTGTGGTTTTAGGAGGTGGAAGATTTCTTTGTTGTGCAGTTAAAAGTGCAGCCTTCTGAATGCTGTCATTTGCCTCAAGCAGAAACCATTTGTTTTACCAGGCAGTGAGGCAAACTTGAGACTTAAAAAAAGGAGGAGGCATCGTAGGAACAGAGATCTGCCCTTTATTTGCTGCAGTTCATTTTTTCACACAGACTAGGCATGCATATTGAGTGAGGAGAATCTCAAAGGAATTCTAAGCATTCATTCCGTTTCCAGGACAATATGATTCCAGGGAGCTTCACAATACTAATAATCTGGATTCAAACATTGCATAACAACATGATTCAGCCAGTGCAGTAGCTCTGAGTTTTTCATCTGCAAGCAGTATCCACAATAACTTTTCAAACAAGGCTTTGGACCCAGGTCATAATGATGCAAATCAAAACCACACAAGACAGCGAGATTGCACTCATGTGCATTAGAAACAAGCCTGGTTTAAAGGCTGGGATTGTAGCGATTAGCATTTCTGAGCAGACAAACACGTCTGATTTCTGCAGCAGCCAATAAACAGATTTGAGCAAAGCAGGCATCACAGAGGTAACATGCTTAAAAGCTGCATGGTGCTATCATTGTGTTTCATTTTACACAAGACAGATGTTTTTTTTCCAAATTATGTTTTTTTCTTGTACTGATTTTATAGCAAACATCAAACATGTAATATATGGAAACAATACTTGAAAAACATTGACAGTAAATTAATCAATAAATACAACAGCACAGGATTCAAATATTCATCCATGTGCTATTCCTTTAAGTTTTATTGTAAGAAATGATAAAAAAATACTAATAACATTTTGGACAAAGGTTTCATCTAGAAGATGATTTAAAGTGCAAACTTGAATATTTAACTTTTGTATTTGCTGTCCGTCATCTTAGTAACAGCTAGGACGATAATCCAGTTCAATTAATCCTATGGGGTTCAATCTGCATACAGTATATAATGAAATAGGCCAACCAGTTTCTGGAATATTTTATGTTTCAATATAATTTTAAAAATTTTTTTTAGCATCACATCTAATTTCATATGGCCATGATTTTTTTATTATAATATAACCACTTTACATCCTTTTAATTCCACCGAGGAACACATTTAGTGTTGAACCAAAGTAATAATCAAATCTATCCAGAAGGGAAGGCCATGATGGGTTTGTATTTGGTCATTTTATGTAGTTTGAAGTTTTGAAAGCAATTGAACCTCCCTACCCCCCACATAAGCAAAAAATAAAATAAAAAAATCACTTGTCTTCTAAATTATATGGCATTCGTTTATTAAATAAAACTGACTACCTGTACAAAAAATCATGCCAATCTAATTAGGCCAAAAATGTAAATTACAGAGTGTGTTTCAACATAATCCCAGACTAGTGTTATTAAAGTAATCAAGATAGGCTGGATGAAGAGAAAGGAAACCTTTTAACACAAAACACACAGCTCTAATTATTTTAGATTTTTTTTATTTAAAAGCAAGCCTGTCAGCAGTGATTATTTCTGATTTTTTTTTGCTTTCTGTCTGTACTTTATTTTTTTTTTTACATGAGGGGTAGTGGCTGCTGGCTGATTTTATTAAAAAGGATGCATGCCACCCCCAGGAGTGTGTCTCCAGCATACTGATTTCATTGGAACTCTGGAAGCACATAAGGACAAACACAGCTTTCCATGGCAATATAATACAGAGAAGTGGCCCATTTTGAAAACCTGGCTGCATATGTCTTTTGATTGAACCATTGTATTTCTCATTCGTTGAGTTAGCGTAAGATCTTATCATGCATTTAAGTTAACTCTTCCATTCTGTGGAATGCTCATCTTAACATATAGATCACTGATAACCATTAAATAATCCTTATGTTTTCATTGGCTTATGTGAGCCCTTAGATACGTTTACAATGGGAAATGTGCACAGTACTTTTGCCATGGTTATACAATGCATTTATCATAGTGTACCCTTTTTTTGCCAGACCTCTCTGGGCTTTACAAATATTACCTATGCTTTACCATGCTTTATTACCCTTTACTATGGGAATCCTTTTAAAAGGAGTGTTGGGGTGTGTGTAGACATTGCAAAAAATGTATGATTGTTTGCCTTAAAAGAAAGAAAACAAAGTAAATTACAGTACACTTCTTACAGTAAATATCAAATGAAATAAATTAAAAAGATCTGAACTTAAACACAGTATCAGCTAGCAAGCAATTGCAGTACATTACAACAACACATTAAGTAAAAGCATACTTGAAACTGAAAAAGCACTTTATCCTGTTTTTTTATTTTGTAATCTACCTGGGAGCTTATTATTGTGATGCGATTAAAGAAAATGGCCATTTCCCCCCAAACTAGCAGCAAAGCTATGCCTTGGAATGCACCCAGATGTGTCTGCAGCAGATGGTGTCAGGAAATGCAAGCCACACAGCCCTTGTAAATGTGTACAGTAAAGTGCCTATGAGGGGCTTGTCTGGGAAATGACAGGCTACTTCCAGAGCTATTTATTTGAATCAGTCCTGTTTTCTTTTCTGCTTATTCAACTTGACTAAAGGGACTGATTTGATCAACATCCATCTTGGCCCAATATGCCACAGCTGCCATTTTGTAGGGCAGTTTACAGCACTGGGGAAAAACACTGAATTGCATCAACCACCTCTTCGTTGTTCTCCCAGTATTACCCCTAACAATAAGTGGTTGATGCATCCAGGTGGATTTCCCTGATGCCTTGCTCAAGATAATGCTGTATCATACAGTTCATACACTTTGAGAGTGTTGTACATTTGTAGACGCAAAGGGCCCAGTGCAGTTAAACACCAGTTCAACTACAAGGTATAATTTAAGACTCCCATTGCTTGGCAGATTCAGCTTTTAAAATTGGCTTTATTAGACACCTCAAGCACCTTTTGTACAAGGAAGGCTTGCAGTAAAACCCGAAATGGCTTGAACTGCTATGGAATGGGAATATAGTAATTTGTAGTAATTCCAATTTAGTGTGGTCCATATAGGATAATTGGCAAAGTTTATCGCAGTTTTAGAATTGTGGAATGAGGAAGAAGAACAACTCAAAGTCACCAGGGTACAATTCAATACCAATTAGTAAAGTAATAAACACATACTGGAGAGCCCCATGTACGTTAAGCTGCAGTAATATATCGACTGGCCTAAGCCCAGATGTTTGCGGTCTCAGCCTGCGGCTTGCTAAGCGTGCCGTGGAGAAACAGCGGCAAGCTGACAACTTGTTCTTAAAGTCAATTATCAATCACAACTTTGTCAACATAAAGTACTTAAGTAAAAGTAACACAGCAGCTGCATCTCCAAATATATCATCAGGATCAAGTGCAACACACTGCACGTAGCAATTTAGTTTTTTTAAATCTTTGTTTTGCATTTGCTTTGCTCTGTGGGAAATGCTGGGTATCGTTTTATAGTTGGCAGCTGAAGTGATTTACATGGTTGAGAGGCTTTGAGTCATGCTTTCTGATGTCTTAGATGTGTACTAAGTGGCTGCTGTTATGCTTCAACTTGGTTGGCTTGATATGAGAACAACAATGTTTTTAATTAAATTGGGGAAATACTGTTTCGGCTTTCCAAAAGCTTCTGAAAAATGGATTCTCAGCCAAACCAAGATATTTACATGAAATATTGTATGACTTGGACTCATACCATTTAGACACAGGCTTGATCTCAGCAAAATAATATATATATATATATATATATATATATATATATATATATATATATATATATATATATATATATATATATATATATATATATTGAATTAGTGTAACTTTGATAATCTCAGGATTTTCCTTACAGCATACCACCCGGAGGAAAGTATCTGGTTACCTTGACTTGGAGTTGACTTGGCCTTGAATAGATCGGACTGGGGTTTGAACTCTGCCCAGGATAAGGGGCTGCTATTGGACACCTGCAGGGGCTGCTGCATTGTCCTTGGCTGGGCCCTTGCCGTTGGGTAATGCAGCTTGGTCACATCTGTTACTATTCAAGTAACATTGCACCGTACCACACTAAAAGGCCAGCTGGAAATACCACTGACGAAAACCTTCGTTTATAAACAAGTGCATCATGCTGCTGTTATAAACAGAAATAATAGTAGATGTTGCTGATTTATCAAAAATCACTCCTGCGCCTTAACTAATACCCATGTTGCTTCATTATACCGCAATTAATCTCATAACTAGGGGGTCTATAATGAACTGGATCTACATTTTTATTTTGCAAACAAACACTTTTGAAACCATTGTTTGAAGGTTAAGATCTAAAATAACACCGACAACTATCATAGCCTTAATTAAGAGTGTGACACACATATTTACTAGCAAGAGACATGCATTAAATAACTATAGACAAGCCAGCAATTATGTTATCAAATTGAATTCAGAAAGCACTCGTTTAAATGTAAACAAAGTTGGCATTCACATTGTCTTGCCTTTGACAGCGCACCTATATATAAAAATACTTCTCTGGAGGAAAGCATATAATTTGTACTGTAGCTATTCTGTTCTACAGACAAATGTATCTTGGCTGGGGCTCTTCATGCTTACTTCAAGGACGTAGTTACTTACAGCAAAACTGGTAATAAAAAAAAAATGAAGCTGTACTTGTATTTGCAGAACCAGAAACATGAGTTGTTCATAAACCTGTCAGGTAAGAATTCAGGAACTCAGTGACTTGACTCAAGCTGTCTCATTTTGTATTTAATGCTACCAGCATCAAAGTAACTGTCTACTGCCAATTTCAAATAATACCATGTTTGAAGGGCTGGCAGACTTTTCAAGCTTCCAAAAAAAACAAATAATCTTATTTATAAGTGTCTATAAAAGACAAGTAAGACCACACTTCAATCATGTAGAGTATTTTCCTACTATGCTGAGCTTCAGTCTGGTAAAAAACCCAAAGGTCATTAGTTCAAGGTGAGTGCATTTAAATGGTTAAAGTGATTCAATGAGCACAACATAGGAGATTTAACAGGGAACATTGTTACATTTCCCTTGCTATTTTACAGTGTTTGATCATGTTGAGTGGTTCTGAGTTCTGTTGCTCCAACATTGTCATTATCTATATTCAGTTAAGCCGCAATTTGGGTGTGTTTTCTGAGCGTTTTACAGAACCAGGGAATTCATTACTTTTAAGTGTAATCCTGTGATGACCGCGCATCCAGAGTGATTCCTCGGTGCTATAAAACACTAATACAACCTAACTGTGGCCTATCCTGATGGGTCAACTAACAAAGTCAAGTAATGTGACATTTCTAACAGCTTCTTTTAAATCATCTTTGTTTTAAAAGTGGAATAATACCTGAGCAAAGGGCGATATGTTTCAGGTAAAACACTTACTGGCTTTGTGTTGGAACTGGGTCAATTCTGTATGCCCATGACTTATCTAAATGAAATGGGAGAGCCATCAGAATAAAAAGAAAAGATTGTTAAAATGATACTGTGACCTTTGCAGACGCCAAGCTTTATCATGCAAATGTAGATTCAGAGACTGTCAAGTTTATTATTATTATTATTATTATTATAAATTGTAGAAATGATATTTTTTATTGAAATTAACCTCAATTTAGAAAAAGTTTGCAGAGGCTTCCAGTCACTAAACAAACAAATGAACAAGTTTTTGATATTTCGATTTTTTATTTTTTATTAGCTAAGTGGATATGGTTTTGTGTTTTTGAGTCTTTGTTTCATTGTGATACTTTACGATGTGATCATAACGAAACCATAAAGAAGAACGACGGGACACAAGGTTAATTGAATTTTGAGATGACTCATGTCAGCTGCTGTTGAAAGAGCACAGTATACATATTGTAATGTTTATGGCATTTAATCCATCAATGTTAATACACTCTACTCTTTAGTTACTCCCATATAAAAAAAAAACACAATAGTTTTCATTTGGGCTTTTTTAATTCAATGCAAAGTTTTCTAAATATCGCATTATATCGCATGTTAATGCACCAGCCCCTCATCTTGGAATATTGGTTTTGAAATCTCATTGAGCTTCTTGGCATACAGTGTCAAAAACAGGAACTAAGCTCATGGGACAAGGAGAAGCATGAACATCCAGCTCAAACATGTTTTTCAGCATATCAGGAATATGATCTGCATTTTTGTGCTTGATTAAATATGCAGAATGACTATTGCTGTCAACCACTTCACAATGGAAGCATACATGATGCATTAAAAAGATAGACATAGGTCCAGGTTGTGCATTAAGAGATGAATGCATTTATCAAACAGCTATATTCTTTATCTCTTGAAAGTCTGTTTGTAGATGTGTTTTTTGAACTGATGTTTCCACAAGTAAAACTCAACATAATTGGAAAATAATGTATATACAGCTATGGTCAAACGTTTTGCATCACCTAGAATTTTAGGATTGAGACATAATAATAAAAATAATAATAATAAATAAAACAACAAAACTATATGAACATAATTTAGATATTTTATTTAACATCATGTAATCGAAGAAACTACAAAATGACATTGTAAAAGTCTATTGGAAGCCATAACAGTAGTACAGTGGATCATGTTAGATTTTGAAATGTCACATTATGAAATAATTGAAATGTCAATTATGAAAACGTGTGTTATTATATCTCCTGACAATACTGTAGTACAGGAGACGTATTAATCAGTTGGCACAGATTCTGCAGAGAAAAAAACAAAACCAAAAAAACCCAAACGTTATTAATCGACTTGAACGATGCCATCTGTGATGTCTGGTGCCACTGAAAATTGTGGATTCCTTTTGCAAGAAAAACAGTTCTCATATTAAGCAGTTTATGCAATAAAACATACAGGACATTGAGTATTAACAATTGCTTGACCCTTTGTGCCCTGTGTTGGTACTGTGGTCATGGAATATTGTTGGTACCGCCTCCAAAGTGTAAGCGAGCTCTGATTGGGTATTGTCTCTGCTTTCTTTCAATCATCTGCTGCTACAGCAGAATATTGTACATTTATGGCTGTGTGACGGATGCGAGTGGTGTGTGAATAAATAACAGTCCTGAAACAGTATTTCTCCCACAAAAACAACCGTGTTTATTAAAATAAACCTCCCCTTTACCTGCGAGGGTATTGGGGGAACACAGCTGGCTGCAAAACAAAAATACAAAAACAAACAGAATGTGTCCACAGTGAAATCCCGAGTGTCCTGTGCATGAAAGTGCTTTGTAATCCACACGGGGTGTGCTGATGTTGGTGAAGGGAAGGTAGTGCTCTGTGATCTGGAACTGGCTCCGTGGCTGCAGTCCCGCTCCTACTCCGCCTCTGACAACACACAACAAACAACACGTAATCCACAAAAACACAACGCTCCGGCTGGTGGCTCAGTTTCTCAGCGCAAGAGGAGGAACTGACGTAGCTGCTTCCCCTTTGTACCCAGCAAACTCCTCCCTGCAGTCAACGCGTCGCCATGGTTTCTCCACCAGAGGGCTGCCCGCAGCTGACTGCAATGGAATCGTCCTGAGTACTTGCAGCTAGCGCCTCCTAATATGGTCACCTTCCGGTTTCCACCAACCACCGAGGTGGCAGATCTAGGAGGCAGCTTACCTTCCCCCTTACACAGCGCCCTTTCTAATCGGGAGGGAGATTTACAGCATCGATCCTTTCTCTCTCTATCACAGGCTGTCAGTCACAAGTGCCACATATTGCAAGATGCTCCTCAATAAATATTCATTGTAACGCATTTCATATGCATATTTAAAGCAGCAGGGAATAAGATAATTGGCTCCACGCTGTTGTGCTTGTAGAAAAAGTCTAAAAAATTTGCTCCCGTCTCTTAAGAACTCAGGCATGATTGCGATTGTTAAAATGCATCTTTGAACCCTGACTTTGTAATTAATTATCTTTTCCATAAGATAGAATAGTATTTTGTATTTTAAACAACACCAGGGGTTTGACCAGTGCTTAAAATCAAAGCCTTTCGCGCATTTAATTATAGAAAACAAAGGAGATCTGGCTCACATTTCAAAGTGAATGTCTCACGCAGCGACATACACTAATCATAAAAATGCAAGTTAAATTTAGAAGAATACATGGTTGCATAGCTCTCTTGTCTTGCAGAGTAACATGCAAATGTCATGGTTTTCATCATCTGATAGTAAAACAACATGTAACTCATGTGAAAATGTGCCTGTGTTGAAGGCCATAAAGGAAACCCCTGCAGCCATCAATAGCCATGTTATCGATTAATCAATGTCATTCATATTGTAAGTCTCCATGCATATTTTTCCTATTACCTGTAACACAGGAAGAGATCAGGGAAAGGAACCTTTCCATCAGTAGCATACTGTGATAAATGCGTACCTGACAGAAGCACAATGATAAACCACAAAACTATAATGAGCAATGCGAGACAGGATCGTTTCATCATCAGCAATACACTTTTAAAGTTTGTCTTTTTACAAAGCATTTGCTTACACAATGTTGTCCTATCTGGCGTATTTAATATTCCTGGTATTGCATTTTAGCAGCACCAGTTATCCATATTACTTGATGTGACCATTAAGAGGGGTAATGTAAAGGTTTTATGTACGGGTGGCTTTCAGATAAACACTGTAGCATCTAACATTTCATTAGATCAAGCCTTTGAGAGCCTCTTATGTTACGAACAACATCAGCGTAACAATACCACTTTAGCAATGTTCCAGTGAAATCACCAGACGCTGACAATAAATAGCAAGCTGTACAAGCAAATCCAAGGTCTACTGGCACGTGAGATTTAAACTGATTGAGTTTCTGATTAGCACCAAACATTAAAATTTGAATCACTGCAGACAGGTGCAACTTGTTGTACCAGCAGAATCATCTAAATAATACATTAGCCATACAAAGACACGACAGCAGGGTCTGCTCACAGAAGCGTTTTCATGTTGCTATGAAGTCCATAGCATAGATTTTATATACATTAGCCATACAAAGACACAACAGCCGGGTCTGCTCACAGAAGCGTTTTCATGTTGCTATGAAGTCCATAGCATAGATTTTATATACATTAGCCATAGAAAGACACGACAGCCGGGTCTGCTCACAGAAGCGTTTTCATGGTGCTATGAAGTCCATAGCATAGATTTTTTTAATGTCAACATACTCAATGTTATTTGGCTCTTCACCGTGCATTCCTTGTTATAGCTTCCTCCACCTTGTTTTCTTAAGTTTCAAATAAAGCCCCTTTGTCATATTCTTTGTTCTAACTATCTCCTATCTTCTCAACCATTTCCTTTTCTTTATCGAGGTCACAGTAATTGTTGTATAAACTAAATGAAAGATTGAAAGATGTTCAGTTTTTATTAAAATATTATTCTTTGTTATCCACTGGGTCATGTCATTGTTATGTTATATATATATATATATATATATATATATATATATATATATATATATATATATATATATATGTATGTGTGTAGGACCAAAATTCTCACTAATGTGAAAGTTAAGAATTTGTAGATTCCAACTGTGACTTGATGTGAACCACTTCACTGCTCAGTGGTAAAATAAAATGGTCCACACTCTCATTGTCTGTTCACAGCTCCATTGGTTTGTACTGACCACCTGACAAGCATCTATAGCAATGAATTGTGTTGCAAGAGCAGTTTCAAACTAAAACCCCTACACACCTCTTACTGGTAGATCAATCCATGCTAGGCTGACAGAGAAGGTTCCTTTCAAGAGTTAACAGAGCTGGCAGCTGCCGAATTCGATTTTCATGGAAGACTTCATTCGGAGCAGCAGAGGTGACATTTGTTCATGGACTGTGGCAGCTCACCTGTTTCGATTGGAAGATCAGTCAATGAACTTTGTGTGAACATTTTAAAAATGTTGTATTTTGTTTTACCTTTGCCTTAGTGGTGCTTAAGAATTCCAAATCAGATTAGCTACATCTTTGCGGATGTAATACGTAGAATCTAGAAAGCCAGGCAGCAAGGTGGATTTATAGGAAAATGAATGACTGCAAACACCATGAAATAACAAGGTGAGATTAAAGATGATTTGAAGCAATTTAGTCTTTTAAAATGTAAGTAATCAGGATTATGACGAAACAAATAAAACAGCAGGGAAAGGTGTTAATACTATTTTTACCTTTTTGTATTAGAACCTGCACACAACCAAGCAGGTCCATTGCCATATGAGGGGTCTTCAGAGAAAAAGGTTGCCAGTTTAAGGGATATCAAACTGTACTTTCAAATAGTGGGATATTTCAAGCTTGTGTGCATTTCCATTGGGATTAGCAGCCCTGATTGAATCACCACCATGGTGGGAGAAAGCAGCAGCCTTAGCAGAGAAATCTATTAACTGTGTTTAACCATAAGTATGTATAAATCCATGACATTCTTCAGCAATGTCATTCGATGCATTCATACAGAAACCTCCCCCTAAGGCAAACCTGCGCTGCATACGAGCTCTTCCAAACCATAAAGAAATCCATACAAATAAATAAACACTATATAGGAGAAATGAACAAATAATAATAATAAAAAAATAATAATACATGCACTGGATTGTGGTTGATCAAAAAAAAAAGAAAAATCCAACAAGTGAAGTGACAAAGCTTTTTTTTTTTTTTATAATACCTAGCTCCAAAACTGTACGTCCTGTAATCGGCTTATGCTGATATTTAGTGTTTTTTCTTCAACATTTACCGTACTTGCCTCTGATAGATGTTCCATTTCATTTACAGTTACAATGCTGGTGGCATTTTGTATCATTTGTTGTTGGTTACTGGATGGTAAACTGTGATAAAATATTTAAAGGTCGACTGCCCCTTAATCCACGACCAGAAACCCATCTAAAATGCAGAGAGAATGTGTCTGAAATCAGTCAGTAAAACATTTCTTATTGAAAGTGGCAGATGGACTATTTTGGGAATACAACAAGGTCCAATAATTCTAAGATCAGACTTTGGGAAAAGAATGGCAGTGGGCTAAAAAACAAACAAACACAAGAAATACTTTATTATTAATAATACTAATAATAATAATAATAATAATAATAAAATCTGACTTCTTTTGCATAAATAAATACATAAATCCAAGCCTTTTTGTTTCACCAGTCCTGCTGAATTGGTTAAAATAGACAGTGGAAGGAGAGCTTGTTTCAGGATTCACTAGACTGGAGGAAGCTTGATTTGGTTTTCTATACAAGGAGCAGCTTCACTGACCAAGCTTCTCCTGCTTTCATGTATAAGAGATGCTGTGTTGCTGCGTAGGCTTCCCACGAGTGAGTAAATAGGATTCTGTACCAGGCTGGCCTTTTTGTGTGTGCAATTTACACCTGCACACTTGGGCTCCAAATCAATTTGCAGATTCTTAAAGAGAGAGGACAAAAATAGTTTTTTTCTGATCGTTCCGACGTGCAGCACGCTCCGTTAGCTTTTATAGATGATAATTTCTCTTTTTTTTTGCATCTCTGCTGCCGCTGCCTCACACTTGTTCCTGTTGACAGGTCCTGCAAGCCATGTTCTCTCAGATAGGGATACAGCCAAAGGCACATTTGGTTTTAGCCTTGTGCTGCCCCTATTCTAGTCTTACCTTGGATTCATATTATTACTAAAAACATATTGAACCAATAAGGCTATAGCATACTGACATACCACTTAAAAAAAGGTATTTAATTTTATTTCATTTGGAACTCATACATTTAATAGAATGTGATTTATATGTTTGTACAGATTTTGTTTATGAGTGATATTAGATTATTTTTTGGTATTCTTATATTGAGTGTCTTGTGTTCTTCACTAGGACAATTATATATAATTATACTTTCAATTGATACTGCAGCGCATTCAGCGTGAATCTGTATTTTGGATTACAATTTACAAGCTTCTTATAAAGTGTTGACACGTTCTAATCAATCAAAGATGAAACTGGAGTGTGTTTATTAATATGGGATGTTGAAGTACTGCTGGCTTAGCACCATACGCCTTTTACAAAGCTTTGCAGTGCGTGGGGGATTTTGTTTCCTAGCTTGCACGTCCAACATTGTGCATGACTAAAATTGCCTTTTAGCAGATCGGGGTTGGGCTTCCAAATAAAATCCTCTAATGCCAGGCAGAGTCCACTCAACTCGATTGGCAAGTCTCCTCTTCAAAGTGCAGCTCCGCTCCGGGAACTGCTCTGACATTATCTGTAGGCACAAGAACTCAACATGACCCCTTTTTAAGGAACAAGCAATCAAGAAATGACCCTGAATCATGTTATAACGCCTCGTAATATACAGTATAATACATGGACGCCTTCTATTAGCCTGTAACACACCCATTTTAACTGCTCTCCCAGTCATTGTGTACTCATTTATTTCACTATATATCCTGACCTCAGCACAAGTTTCAGAATGAGAGAATAAGAGATTAACAGCATCCATCTGCTCTGCGTTGGGAGTCTGGGACCCCTGGAGGCTCTTGCACAATGTGCCTTTGCCATAGAGAATACGCAGTGCATCACTTGGCATTGCACTTCCACAAATGAACAACTTATAGGTTCTACAGACATGCTTCAACAGTCGACTTTCTGTGAAACACAGTTTATTTTAGTAGAACGAAGTAATAATCACACTGCATCTTCTTCACCTTAGAATTCACTATTTTGTCTGTAGTTTTATGTAGGCATAAAAGATTGTGTAATCGACCCAATGTTCACAAAAGGGATGTCAGAGACTTGGAAAGCTAATGGTCCCTGTCTCAGCTACTCAAAATAGCTTTGGTTTAACCAGGAGGTCCCCGGTTCAAATCCCACCTCAACCACTGACTCATTGTGTGACCCTGAGCAAGTCACTTAACCTCCTTGTGCTCCGTCTTTCGGGTGAGACGTAATTGTAAGTGACTCTGCAGCTGATGCATAGTTCACACACCCTAGTCTCTGTAAGTCGCCTTGGATAAAGGCGTCTGCTAAATAAACATATAATAATAATAATAATTTCCAATTATTGCTTTCAATGTTATACAGTACTGTCACATAGGGAAATACAATGATTTTCCCCACTACATACAAAATCAGGTAGCATTGACAGCATGAATAGTAAGCCTAACGAGCAGAGTGTAAAATGTGGATGTTGCAATCACAGTCTGAACTCATTTTAGATTACGGAAACACCATTTTCAATAAGGCAGACAATCTATATAAAAGATAAATAGAAAAATAGAAAATGTGATATTTTATTGAACCTTAATACCATGCAGTTATTCTTGAATTTGCATAACAGCGTGACTGAAACTAAATTGTTATACCGTATTTTTATTTTTGCAGCGACTGCTTCGTTAAATTAGCATGTCAGAAAAATATTTTGCATCACCTAGAATTTTAGGATTGAGATAATAAAGCATAAACAAAACTATATGAACATCATTTAGATCTTTTATTTAACACCACGTAACCAAGTAAACTACAAAATGAGATCGCAAAAGTCTACCGGAAACCATAATAATAGTACAGTATTTCATGCTAGATTTTGAGAGGTCTCATTTTTCTATTTTGGGCAATATGGAAAACTACAAAGCGGTATGTAATTCAAAATGTTAACGTAACATTATTCAGCAGGTTTCACTCGACTTTATGAAGCAAAAGTAATTGATGATATGGTGTCAAAGCTGTACACTAGACATCACATTAAAAACTAATGGGATGGTTTTCAAAAAGAAACAGCAAAAGCTTCTTTAATAGGGTTTTAAACAGAATAGTACACTACCGTGCTGGAGTTATTCAAGGAGAAGTTTTATTTTAAATTCATAGTAAAGTACTTTATTTTAAAATCGTAATATTAAGTCATTCATTTTCTTCGCTCCAATGGCATTGTTAAATACATGACTGCAGTTACATTACTTAAGGCATTACGGGTGGTGTACATTTCTAAGCATAATTGACCTATTGACATTGAACACAGAATTAAAATACACATGAATAATCTGCTATATATGTATAGCTAATGAACCTTAAAACACATTTACAAACCCATTTTCAAAGCTTTTGGTTGCAGTGCAATTGGTTTCTGGAAGCAAATGGAAAACACAAAACTAACAAGAAACAGCTTCGGTACAGTAGTAGCTCTTTTAAAAGCTGCTGTAAGGATGCAGTAGAACAGCAAGTGTTAATCCTAGAAGTACTGTAAAGGCTGACCACAGCACTTGCGCTTGCAAAATCCATGGTCCTTCCATAGGTGCATTTGTACGTGCATTTCAAATTCAGTGCCACCTCTATGATATATGAGCATTAGACACCCCCTAGCAGCAGTGGAGACATCATTAGTGTCTTTGCTGAAACAGTGGCCCCATTAATCTGCATTGTTTGAAAAATACGCTTCGAATGAATACATATCCATTAATTTGCGAGGACAGCGTCCATGTAAACATTGTTACTGGATTTAATGGGCTGTTTGAAATGAATTTAAATGTACTGATGCACTTGTAACTGTGGAGTCCTTCCAACACAATAAGCAGTTTGTGAAGTGGGACAATGTGTTTTGTCACACTCATTTTATTTAATAAGAGTGTGGTACAAAACACTGAACATATTAAAAATGAATATTGGGTGTATGAAATGTCAGTTTTGTGTAATGAATTGCTATAACAAGAAAGAAGTCCTACCACTGACTGAGCTTCAAGTGACACTAATCAGGAAATAGGTCTCACTAATATGTCCCCTGCAGTGGAGAAATCAGCATTTTATAAAAACTGCATCCGCCACTTTGTAAGATCTGATGTTTTAAAAATGTTTTCAAGGACAGTGAGGATAATGCAGGTTTTCATTAAAAAAAAAAAAACACTAGACCCATCACATCATGATCTGGTTTCTATTGATACACTTTACTCGGGTGTTGATTCCATTCCACATTGTTTCCAAGGTGACCGCTGTCACCTTGAAATGGCTGCCTACACAAGCGATATTTGAAAGATTATTTCTGGCACGAGTAATTACATGTAAGTGTGCACATGATTCAGACTCATCCCTTCCATTGTCGTACCGATCCACCTGACTACACCAGAACTGTTCTGAGTCATATCGCAACCGTACGAAACCTGCTCTTGTCTGGGTTTCGTATCGATACAGTTATACTGGTACCACACCGATAACGACTCCAGTGTGAACAGACGTTGCGATACTGTTCCGCAACGATACCGGTATAAAAAGACATGTGTGAACAGGGATACATTGTAACCAGGTTGTATAGAATTCAGGTGAAACACTTGGAGTATGAGTCAAAGATGAGCCATTCGATGGGCAGTGCAGGTACTGTAAAGGCAGTGGCACACTAAACTGCAGGATGATCTCTGTAACTGTGGAACAATTGAGCCCAGCCAGGCAAGGTAACCAGACGGGCTGTGATGTGCAGTGGCAGACTGAAACAGACTAATAGAGGAGATCAGAAGTGGAGGAGTGCAGAGTTGAGAGCAGGTCAGGAGCTAGAGAAAGAGATGCATCTTCTTTATAATCCATGGGCTGAAGCACTGCAGATCTACACAAAGGGATGGCACAGCTGGATCACTCACACAGGTTGAACAATTGTATCAATCAGTAATAATACCACATTTTTCATAAAATAGTTGTGTCAAAGGTCCCTGTTTATTTACTACTTCTGAAACCCACTAAATACAGTGCTAAAGAGCATTACGGCACATGGTAATTAAAGCAAACCAGTGTTGGCATTTTGTTTCGAAGTGAAAATTGCAGTTCACTAAAGCATTTCGGAACGGTTTGACATTTCCTGGGCCATGGGGAAAACTCTTGAGAAATACCAAGCAGGAATTCCTATGATACATTAAGATCTATATTTTTGCAGAAGCCACAGTCAAACATGCTAATTAAAAAGACTGTCGCCTTAATTAAAATGTATTACATGCTGTAGTCAAGGTGAATACAAAACTGTGTAACCGCTTGCTACTGAAATAAATAGTAATGAAAAACCCAGTGCAGAATGAAAGTGTACCCCCTAAATACAGCGTTAAAAAGCATTACAGTACGCGGGAATTAATGCAAACTATTTTTGCTCTAATATGCTACTGGCTATCTAATATTAGCTACTGGTTTTTAAAATAAGGAGAGGGTTTTTCCCTGGGGTTAATGGTATTTGACCGGAAAACGCAGTTAACATGAACAGAAAGGGCTGGGTGTACACATCAAGGCGAAATACATTGCATTTGTTGGTTGGTTTTTCTTAAAGCCCAAAGTGACAAGACTGTGAAAAAAAGAAAAGGAAAAAAAGATCAAGGCTTACATTAAATAGGCGACTGTGACAGAAATATAATGAGTTCTGGTGGTAAATCTCCCTCCCGACCTGTGAGGGCGCTAAAGAACGAGAGGAGAAGTATCTGGAAGGGCTGGCCTGACAGTTCGCTTCCGGACCGGAAGTGGGTCAGCCTGGAAGGAAGCGAGACTCTGTTGTAGGACCGTGTTGACGTGAAAGGTAAACGAGGGGCAGCTGCAAGTAATAAGGCAGCTGCAACCGCTTACCTGGAAATCATACGGACTACATATAGGGGCCAGGGTAACGCTGATCTTCTCCTTCGCTTGGGTAGAGCAAGGAGAGAGAAGGACTGAGAGAGGAGCTCTCAGAAAGTGATTGAGGAAGCGCTTGTGTGTGAAGTATTGTCTTTGTTTGTGTCTGTCTGTCTAACTGTTCATTGTCTTCCACCACCAGACAGTTAAACACACCTCCGAGCTGTCGCAGAGGTCAGCACTAAAACCGAGCACCACTGCACTAAACGCTCACCCTTACCTGTGATTTCACTCTGCACCAGCACGACTGCACTCACCCCGACTGGTGACCGTGTATTGTTTTGTGTTCAGGACTGTGTTTTATGCTTTCCCGTGCTTTACACATTGCTGTGTATAGCCGGGGATTTATTGTTTGACGGTCGCCAGACCGGGATTACAAATAAAAGCACGCTTTTTCACCGAGTAACATTGTTTGTCTTTACTCCTGCTCCCCATCACTGCTACACCTGTACCCCTTCACTAGCCACTTTGCCACACGTGGTGTCAGAACACGGGATCATGGACCGCAACACACTGGCGGAGCGCTGCAGGCGCTGGAGAGCAGACGGGACGCAGAGGAGAGAAGGAGGGAGGAGCGCTACACGGCGCCATTGAACGGTAGGGCTGGCCGCTGCCGCAGCAACAGCCCCTACCACAATACCGCTGATGTCGCCCAAGGCACGGGCGATGAAAATGTCGGCGGAGGATGACCCGAGGCGATTTGGTGGCGCTCGAGCGGCTGGCCACCGCGGCGGCTTGGCCGCTGGAGTTCTGGGCCAGCCAGCTGGGTCCCTGCCTGATCGGGAGGCTCAGGCAGCGCATCAGGCGATGAGCCACCATCACGCCACCGACTACGACCTGGTCAAGCAGGCTATCCTCCGCCGCTTGAATATCACCACGGAGACCCACCGGGCGAGATTTAGGGAGTTCCGAGAGCCCCAGAGACCCGCCCCAGGGTGGTGGCAGAGCGGTTGTGCGACCACATGGTGCATTGGCTGACCCCGGAAGAAGACCGCCCAACAGATGGGGAAGCCATTGTGGTGGAGCAATTCTGCCATGTGGTCGGCGCCAAACCCAAGCATGGATACGGGCGCCACAACCCTGACACCCTGGAGGAGGCAGTCAAATTGGCTGAAGATTTCGAGGACTCCCTGACGCCTGCCCGATCGGGATCCTATCGACCCCTGCCCTTCGGAGCAATCGCCTCTCTCTCCTCTCCTCCAACACCACCACCCCCACCCCCGTGTTCCCAGGACCCAGACCTCCCAGAGCCGACCCCATTGGGCCCCTTGCCTCCCCCATGGAGACCAAGGTTGGCCCCCAGCTGGGGTAGAGGTGCTGCCCCTGCCCCGCTGCCATACCAGCAGCGGGACAGATTTACTCCCTATGCCCCTCTGTCCCTCCTATCTGTTTTAGGTGCCACCAGCCGGGACATCTGGCCAGGTCATGCCCCGCTGCCATGGAGTGTGACGTGGCCGCTGCAATTGGGCACCTGAGACTGGTAAGTGTGGGGAAAATGGTCGGAGGGGCCTTGTCTAATCAATGTGGTTTTAGGGAATGTGAAAACCCACGCATTAGTGGACACAGGGTGTGAGCAGACCTTGATTAGGACAGCTCTCCTGGGCGGTGTGTCGTGGCGGCCACGAGGTCAGGTGGCCATCTCCTGTATCCATGGAGACACGGCGACATACCCCACAATAAAAGTATATTTATCGGTAGGTCCGATAAAACGTCACCTTGTAGTCGGGTGGCGGAAAGGTTGCCACACCCAGTTATTCTGGGCCGAGACTGGCCAAAATTCAGAGATTTAGTGCAAAAGTGGCAGTCTCGCCACACACGAACGTGGCAGAGAGAGAAAAGGAACGAATTGGTGATGTGTTTCCTTTTCACACTGAAATGTTTTCTCCTTTTTCCGCCCTAGAAAACAAATAAGGAGAGACGGACCGCAAAATGGGAGGGAGCGTTGTTGAGACAAGGCTGGGGTCTGGTGGGAGAGTGCGGCAATGGTAACAAACGCCAGTCGAAGGGAGTGGGAACGCAGTGTGACCGAGGGAGCGAGGTTACTGGGCCAACTAGAGCAGAGGTTATTCCAGCCCCTCTCAATGTACCGGACCCGTGGTACTCAAGCCGACCTAGTGTGGGGCCAACATAACGACCCGCCACTGGTGCACGCTTGGGGACAGGTCCGTCCATTGAAGGTAAGGATGTTGATGGCGCTGGGGCGCTAGTATATCCACATTTCAGTATCAAGGGGCAATTACTGTATAGGGTAAACCTAGCCGCGGGCACAGGACAGCCTGTAACGCATTGTTGGTTCCCCGCCTTGTCGGCCCGAGGTCATGAGGCTGGCGATGATATCCCTTTTGCGGGCACCTCGGAGCCGAGAAGACGAGGGAACGAATATTAGCTCGATTCTATTGGCTAGGTCTTCATACTGATGTGTCGAGATATGTAGCCACATGCCCAGACTGCCAGCGAGTAGCGCCGGTCGAAAGCGCCCGCCTTTGGTCCCACTGCCGATTATTTCCACTGCTCGAGCGCATTGCAATGGACATAGTGGGCCCTTTGCTACCTTCTGACTCCGGTATACGATATATTAGTGGTGGTGGATTATGCAACGCGATACCCGGAGGCAGTTCCATTGAGGTCCACTAGTGCCGCTGCAATAGCCACTGAGTTAGCGCAGATTATGGCTAGAGTAGGGATTCCCAAGGAGATTTTGACCGATCACGGAACCAATTTTCTGTCCAACACGCTACAGCAAGTGTATAAAATATTAAAAATACGCCCCATCAGGACGTCCGCTTACCATCCACAAACGGACGGTCTGGTGGAACGCTTTAATCAGACTTTAAAGTCGATGCTGAGACGATTTGTAACACAGGAGCAGAAACATTGGGCATCGCTTCTTCCCTACCTCCTCTTTGCAGTGAGAGAAGTGCCGCAGAGTTCAACGGGTTCTCCCCTTGAGCTCCTGTACGGCCGGCAGCCTCGCGGCATTCTTGACCTGCTGAGGGAGGGGTGGGAGGAGCACAAAGGCTCGCCCAAAATGTAGTGAAGTATGTGCTCCTACTAAGAGATCGCCTGGATTTGGTCGGTCGCTTGGCCCAGGACAACCTCAGATCGGCTCAGCACCAACAGCAGCAGCATTACAACAAAATGCACGGATTCGAACCTTTCGACCAGGGGACAAGGTAATGCTGCTACTTCCCTCATCAGAATCAAAACTGTGTGCTAAATGGCAGGGGTCAGATGAGGTGATTCGGGCTATAGGGAAAGTAAATTATGAAATTAGACAGCCCGATCGCCGGAATGAACGTGAAATTTACCATGTCAATTTGTTAAAGCCCTGGCAGGCAAGGGAGGTCTTGTTTATAGCCCCAGGCAATATGGAGGATGATTTAGGCCCCTGTCCAGAGACCCCGCGACAAGAGTGATTTCAATGGGGAACAATTGGTTCCAGATCAGCAAAGAGAGCTGCGTAAGCTTATTGAGGAGTTCAGCGATGTTTTTCTGACGTGCCCGCAGAACTAACTTAGTTGAATATGACATTATCTCTCCACCAGGTGTCACAGTGCGAGAGAGACCGCATCGATCCCAGAAAGTCGACGGTGGCGCTCGCAAAGAGGTATGGGATATGCTCGAGCTTGGGGTGATTGAACCTTCCAGGAGCGAGTGGTGCAGTCCGATTGTCATAGTGGCTAAGAAAGACGGCACCAACCGCTTCTGCGCTGATTTCCGTAAGGTAAACGCTATTGCTAAGTTCGATGCGTATCCCATGCCTCGGTCGACGAACTTTTAGACAGACTGGGAAAAGCGAGGTTTATTTCCACTCTGGACCTGACGAAGGGATACTGGCAAATCCCTTTAACCCGCAGCTCCAGAGAGAAAACCGCATTTTCAACACCAGAAGGGCTGTTCCACTTTAAAACCATGCCATTTGGGCTACATGGTGCGCCGCTGCCTTTCAGAGACTGATGGACCAGGTTTTACGCCCACATCATGAATATGCAGCAGCGTATATTGATGACGTGGTGATTTACAGCTCCACCTGGCGAGAGCATTTGGCTAGGGTTGCAGCCGCTCTTCAGTCTCTAAGGGCAGCCCGCTGACAGCTAACTTGAGAAAATGTGCGCTTGCAAAACAAGAAACTCAATATCTGGGATTTATAATGGGAAATGGAAGAGTGAGACCTGTGGTCACCAAAGTCCAGGCTTTGGTTGATGCAGCGATCCCCAAAACCAAGACTCAGGTGAGGTCACTACTGGGCTTAGCCGGTTATTACCGCCGCTTCATCCCCGAGTACGCCACAGTGGTTAACCCGTTAGTGGACCTCACCAAAAAGAGTGCCCCAAATTTAATAAAATGGTCAGTTGAGTGTCAGGGGCGCTTGATACGATTAAACGTAGACTTTGCCAGGCCCCCACTCTTATTACTCCAGATTTCACCAAGAGATTCATCCTCCACACCGACGATCGGATGTAGGTTTGGGTGCTGTCTTGTCCCAAAAGGTAGCTGGAGTAGAACACCCGATAGTGTACATAAGTAAAAAGATGTTGCCTCGAGCGTAACTACTCCATAGTCGAAAAGGAGTGTTTGGCCATTAAATGGGCTACTCACTCTTTACGATACTACCTGCTGGGACACTCATTTGATCTGGTCACAGACCACGCCCCACTCACATGGTTAAGCACAATGAAGGACAGCAATGCCCGGATAACTCGGTGGTATCTGGCATTGCAGCCCTTCATGTACCATATGGTACACCGTGCAGGGAAAGACCACCAAAATGCGGATTATTTTTCCCGGAGGGGGAGTAATGGGAAAGGTAGATTTAGCCGAGTGTTCCTTCGGCTCCACTCTGAGCGGTGGGATATGTGACAGAAATATAATGAGTTCTGGTGGTAAATCTCCTCCCGACCTGTGAGGGCTTAAAGAACGAGAGGAGAAGTATCTGGAAGGGCTGGCCTGACAGTTCGCTTCCGGACCGGAAGTGGGTCAGCCTGGAAGGAAGCGAGACTCTGTTGTAGGACCGTGTTGACGTGAAAGGTAAACGAGGGGCAGCTGCAAGTAATAAGGCAGCTGCAACCGCTTACCTGGAAATCATACGGGACTACATATAGGGGCCAGGGTAACGCTGATCTTCTCCTTCGCTTGGGTAGAGCAAGGAGAGAGAAGGACTGAGAGAGGAGCTCTCAGAAAGTGATTGAGGAAGCGCTTGTGTGTGAAGTATTGTCTTTGTTTGTGTCTGTCTGTCTAACTGTTCATTGTCTTCCACCACCAGACAGTTAAACACACCTCCGAGCTGTCGCAGAGGTCAGCACTAAAACCGAGCACCACTGCACTAAACGCTCACCCTTACCTGTGATTTCACTCTGCACCAGCACGACTGCACTCACCCCGACTGGTGACCGTGTATTGTTTTGTGTTCAGGACTGTGTTTTTATGCTTTCCCGTGCTTTACACATTGCTGTGTATAGCCGGGGATTTATTGTTTGACGGTCGCCAGACCGGGATTACAAATAAAAGCACGCTTTTTCACCGAGTAACATTGTTTGTCTTTACTCCTGCTCCCCATCACTGCTACACCTGTACCCCTTCACTAGCCACTTTG